>UFQX01000387.1:69735-152556 GCA_900497675.1 Arapaima gigas | reverse complement strand
CCCCCCCCCCCCCCCCAAAACCAGCCACTACTGTAGCTGCATCTGGGTTCCACAGGCGCATTCTGTGAAGTATGGGATTAAAAAAATTATCCACGAGGGGATTTTTTGGGTGACTAAAGCGGGTGAAAACAGACTAACTATCCAGGCTCTGTTGCCGTGTGTCAGGCCCCCGCTGCATGTTGGGCTGCTGCGCGTGTGTTACTGTGAGTGTAGTCCGTACCGAGGCTCTATTAAATTAGACACAATGTGACAGAAAAGTGACACCTGGGACGGGACGGGAAGATGACGGAGTTTTTGTTTCTGTCACCACCTTTGCACACCTGAAACCCCCGAACTCATTCAACATACATGCAGCCCTGCTGCGGTGTGTCTGTAAATACTGTAGTGGTGGGATGTAAATGGGGGGGGGGTTTCTGACCCCCTCAATGTTTAATTTTGGAAATTGGGGGGGGGGGCAAGTCTGTGCATTTGTGGGGGCCACCGGTGCTTGAAAACGGCACATAGATAAAAAGCTTGGGTTCCCACAGCCCAGCCTCCCGAGTTCTCGGTATGTAACGCCGACCACAGCTTCTACCGAGTGTTAATTCATTAGAACGGAAATTGAGAAAATGCAGTTTTTACCATTTTGTCCCATTATTAACATTCTTCCAATTGTGCAGTGTATTGGGGGTGGGGAGGGATGCCAGATACCTGAACTACGCCCCCCACCCTGCTCTGTAAAGGTGTAGGCAGCTTTACACTGGAAGTCAGGTCAAGGAACAAGTGTGATTGTGGGTAGAAACGGAGGTTAAAAAGTCGCTTCAGTGCCTCCCATGCAGCCTTAACATGGCATCAAAGTGGAATGTCAGGATCCCGACCTGCCTGGTAAACATAAAACACGTGATAAAATGAGTCTTTTCTCCGGGATGAGCGTCAGCCCACCCAACAGAGTGCCTGCATTTACCACGTTCACTCGGTCAATGATTCATTCGCAGAGTTTTGGAAGCATTTTTACATAAAATACAGTATCTGAGTTTAAACATGCAGAGCTGTCAGTCGTATATATTTCTGTACAGGAGACTTGTGCACAGAGGAAGTGTGTATGTCTGTGAGAGGATGAGTGTGTGTGAGACAGAGGGTGTTTGTGATCACTGTTGGGTCGGCGGCTGTTCTGTCACTGCAGAGGCAACAGATGCAATAGTTTTTATTCCTGTTATTTAGACTCTTTGACTTCACGTAAACCCTCGACACGACTACTGCGCTCTACTGTACTGTACTGTCCCCCCTACACACACCCCGCTGGTCGGCGCGAGGACGTGTTTTGAGCGGCTGTATGACGTCAGCCGGAGAGCTCGGCCAAAGTGGCGTCTGTTGCTGCGGCTCTTTAACCAGGAGGAGCGACTCGGAGCGGATGGGGTTGGAGGGAGGAGGGGGGGGGGCGGTGGCTGTCCGGACAAAGCGGAGCTACAGCGCGAGCTCGCCGGGCACATCCGGACGCGCGCACAGGGTTCTGTTCCCGCTTGAGGACACGGCTGCTTCGGGACGGGAACAGCGGCGCTCGAACTGCGGCCAAGTGGACGGCGGACGTGCGGCGGAATAGCTGAGCACGTGGCTCGGTGCTCGGGGACGCGGCGGGACTCGACTTCACGCTTTATATTCAGCGGACACGGCGCGAGCGCGCGCGGATCGCGGGTCTGCGCAGACAGAGCCGCGCGCGGGCTGAAGGGTGCAGCGCTCGCGACGGGCGGCGAACTGCAGCAGTTGGAGCGACGCGGCGGAGGGACCTGCGCGCTGCTGACGGATAACTTTGCGCGTCTCACCGCGGCTTCTGTCCGCCCCCCCCTCTTTCATGGATTGTTGGCTGTGGCGCGGCCCCGTGGCTCGGGGGGCTCGCCTCGCCGGGGGTCTGCGGCGGTTCCGCTGAAGAGCCCCTGAGAGCCCGGCTACCATGCAGCTGCTCCGCCTGGCGTGGGCTGTCGCGGGAGCGGCGCTCGGCTGTTTCCTCATCTTCCTCCTCCACACGCACTTCGTCAAAGAAGGTAAAAGGCGTCGTCGTTGCGGTTTGCCGCGCACTTGTCCGTGTTCTGTCACGCCGTGGCTGCGCAGTGTGCGCTGCGGGGCTTTGCGGACACACACCCGCCGCGAGCCTGCGTGCGGGACCCACGTATGGATTCAGCAGCGAATCGTTTTATATCGAACAGTAAAGGGACTGTATGGCGCTCGCGCACCTGGTCTGACGCGCGTATTAAATGTCTCAACAGGTTACAACTCATAAGTAACCCGGGCGCGTTTTTCCCCTCCCGTTTGCTCGTATTTCGTTGTATTTTTTGCGAAACGCACAGTTGAACTTAAAGGAATGAAAGGAGTTGAACGCGGCGGAGGCGCGACGGGGACAAGTTTGGTCGCGGCGCGCGGGGTCACCGGGCTCCCCTTCAGTAGGTGGCACCAGAGCCCCGTTGTCGCGCGACACCGAGCTCGAGCGCCTTGATCGTCGTTCGTACTGGACACGTTTCTGGTTCTTAGACGACAACACACACACACACACACACACACAGGGGCGTCATAGAGACCAAACTTATTTTTTACTGTAACTGTTCTTTCCTTTATTCCTATTTGTCAGATTCGTCCAGTCCGTTCTTTCTCAATCCAGATACATTTCTTGTTTTATTAAAGTTTTGCCTGTACATTCGATGTGTTCGAAACCGACCATTTTGTTAGTCGTTTAAATCCCAAATGTTTCGTTTTCCCAGGGCACATTTACCCAAACCTGGCCAGTGGATGCAATTCCCAAAATGTGAAAAAAAAAAGAAAAAAAAGCACCGTTACTGACATGACCATATATGGTCGGCATGTAGACACGCGTGTTGATGTCAATGTCCAGCGGATTTCGCACACGCAAAATGATTTAATTTCACAAATTCTCCTTATTATTATCCTTATATAAATTTTTGACATGCCAGGGATTTTTCTTCGTCGTAGCAATATAAAAAATGACTGGAGTGTCCGAATAGATTCCTAGTGCTGTTTTTCTTTGGGCTTTGACAGTAAAACGCAACAGCATAAGCACTTGAAGGAGGTTCCGTGGTTCAAATTGATTTAATATTATTTGAGTGTTTTTTTTGTGTGAGTGCGGTGCCTGTTTATCTCGGTCACGCACACAAACTGCAGATGTGTGCGGGGAAAAACGAGTGCGGGTTAATCTGAGGCTGCTGCCGGCTCCTGTGTTGCGCCAGGAATTACACCCCTGCAGGGGGTGGTCAGATGTGTGGGAAACATGGCCATACGTGTTGTACTTTTCACATGTTTGTTATTTTTAAACAAGGCTTAATGGACCTTGTGGGGTTGCCTGGAAGGCCTGAAGTAGGACCTGCATGGTTTTTCCTGCCAACACCGGCTCTGACGTGGAGCTGAATCATACAGCCTGAACATATACTTCTCTTCTCTTCTCTTCTCTTTCTTTTGCATGCACTGCCTCCACATGCATTTTAAGGTTACCTTCTAAAAGAGGCTCCCCTCACATAGCACTTGTCATCCAGCATTTAATATGTGTTCTGTACACAGCTAAATATTGCCTGACTTCCTTTCACCCCCTCAGTTTGAACCACATCACTGTTCAGTTATTTTAATACAGGAATATTTCAACCCAGTTTTCTCTGTATGATTTTCGTCTGGACCTGTTGGTCTGAGGTTCAGTTAATAGGTGCTGTAGTTTGAACTGGAAAGCTGATTTAAAGAAATTATGGAAAATAGCATGAAACAGTGAAATATCCTTGGAAAGTCAGGCTATCCCTCGAAACCATTTAAACCATATATATGTTCTCTGTGTGTAGGACACGTTCACGTTTAGTCACGCGTTAACGTTCCTCCCAAATAGTTGTTGGTTTGTGTTGTTGTATTTATTTTGATTCACATCACACTCGCTTACTTCATTGATCACTTGTCCTGGTTGGGGTTGTGGAGGATTGGAGCCTATCCCAGAATCACTGGATGCGCCCTGGATGGGACGTCACGGTATCGCCACACACGAGCTGTGCAGAGTCACCAGTTAACCTGTAACGTATGTCTTTAGACCATGGGAGGAACCCAGAGCACAAATTCCACACAGATCATGCAAACACCCTACAAGACTGAGTCCGATTGGAACTCACTCCAAACCAGCCAGTATCTGTGAGGTGAGCGCTTACCTGCTGCACCACTATCCTGCCCCATTCACATCACAGCTGAGATGAATAGATGTGATGTAAGTGTTGTGTAGCTTCGCTGACTTTTATTCGACTGACCATCTGGGGTATAAAATGGTCATTTGTGGGAGTACGACTGAAGAACCTCCTCTGGGACTTGCACTTAAGTTGCCACCCCAGAAAAGCTGTACATTAAGAACACAGGAGACAGTCACCTGATAGGAAAGACTTCAATTTGTAGAGATATCTTGATAGTTTTTTGTTTTTTTTCAGGAAATAGGTTGTGCAAGGTGTTGAAAAAGAGTATGGACTAGGGATTATATGACTTCGGCCACCAGCTACTCTTGGACTGAACCTGCAGTTGTGAAAAATACTTCACAAAACTGGGAAAGATGGGAACTTGTACTCCTGTGAACATGAGTAGGGGTCTTCATTGGTGAACACATAGCACCTGAAACGGAGGAGCCCCTTTCACAGTTGAAAAGCAAATTCCAAGGGAGCGCTCACATCCAAAGCATACTAATGGTGTAACTGCAATTACCGTGTGGGTGAACTGTGGTACCGGGGTAATTATGTACCAGTGGCTTGTGATACCGTAGTATTGCTTGTTCATTACCACTTTGCACTTAGGGCTTCAAATAGATGTATGCAACAATTGAAAGGAGGAGTTAGTAATTTTGCTCTTGAAGCCCTGCTTCACGCTGGAGTGACATAAAACAACACGTTGCATTTAGATCAGTGTTAATGCTCTTGAGTAGATGAATGCAAATTGACTGTTTGTTATTGTACTTGAAATCCCTTATTAACACACTTAAGTAACTTGGGTTCCTGAGGCCTCTTCTCAAAGACTGTTGATGTAGGGATAAACACAGGTGTAATAATACTGTGTTTTTAACTTCCCGAACTTAAACGATCCATATTTTCTTAGTAACAAACGTGCATGTTTGATGGAATACAGCTTCTCAGTGGGATGCATGGGAAGAGACCCCAGTAGGAGAACAGCACAGGCACAGGTGCCTGTGAGAGAATGCTGGATAAATTGGAGAAGGGGCACAACCTTGCAGAGCCATGGGACAGGGCTGCCTGATGGGATGTGTAGTAAAGAATGGTTTCATGGCAGTGAGCAGAGTGGTTCCGTCCACCAATCGTAATCCAAGGATGCTCCGTCTGAGCAGCGTGCAAGTAGAATATTGATCTGCCTCTCCAACTGTATGGGTGATCCTGGCAATGGCAGAGAGATCTGTGTGTGCTAGAGATGCGCAGTGGCTAGTTTGTCTACTTGTCTGTCTGCAAATGGGAGGATGTTTAGTGTTGTTTCTCTGTCTAATGTCCGCAGAGATGCTCCAGCTTTTTGCTGACAAGAAGTTGGTCGGGGCATTTTAAAAAGGGCATTGCTGGGTGTTATCGTCTGATCATTGCAGACAGTGTCCCATCCACAGTGTATTTCAGATGTACACCCTTGCTAGTTCACAGTTGCTTCAGCGTTCGGCGAAAACATAAGGCTATGTCAGAATAGAAGCGATAATCATTAAAATGCGCAGCAGTTTCTTTGAACATGTTTTCAAGGATGCTGTGCATAACATTGAGCTGCATGTCTTTTAGAAGATATTAATGATCATAACCAGGCCAGTATTGGCCTTTGTCTTAACTATCAGCATGTGTCAAAAGTAATTTCAAGTTGATCATTATTTCTCTGTCACAACCTGAAGTGAAACAAGGTGATCTTCATTCATGGCAACTCTGTGCAACGCATTGTGTGATTGTTGTTCTTATTTTCAATTTAGAAAGCATTAAAAGAAATGACATTTAATGAACATCTCATAACAGCGAATGTCACATTCTCTAACTCCCTCAGCTTTAAATAAATTGCATGCCGGCTGCAATTTAATCACAAATGAATGCAATTGGAAAATACACGTCTCCCACCGTGGGAAGATGAAAGGCAATATCTCCCCCTAACGTACACCCTCAGCGACTTCATAATTTCATTATTTGTGATAATGAACAGATTTTGTTTGCCAACAAAGTTTGTTGCACGGTAGCAGCGCACATCTCTATTTGTCTGCAGATAGAGTTACTTTTTCAGAAAACACTAATTCAGGTGGAAAGCGAGACTAGGGCTTATTTATAGAGGCAGACTAATCGCAGCGCAGATGACGACCATTGTTTAAAAGCCAGATTATGCTGTGAGCAGCTTGTGTGGTGAGGCTGTAAATGTACCAGTGTAAGTTACACATGTTCTGAGACGGGAGGGAGTACCTAGAAGAAAGATGAAGGATTTTTTTTTTTTTTTTTGCGCTTGACTACTTCTTCCCTGCCTTGCTTAGCATTTTTCGAGTGTAGTATTTCTTTCTTGGTTACAGGACAGAAACTGAAGCAACTCAATTTTGGAAATGAATTTTGAAGACAGTAACTTCTCCTAAGCTGTCTTTTTATAATTGGCTAAACAAAAAAAACCTTCATCTCACTAGTCCACAAAAAAGCCTTAGTTTCATACCTCATTAACATGTAGCACCATAAAGCACGATGCAGTGGCCTCCTCAGAAAGACCTGTTGGTTACACAGGAAACAAAATATTTTCTGGTTGAAAATTATATATGTATACAAAATTCTGTGAAACTTACAAAGAAATCTCTAGTTTATAACTGAAGAATCCATTAGAAGATAATGGACTTTGCCGTGGTAAGCACAGGTATCTGGGAACACTTCTTGGCCAGTGCCGAGCTCAGCAGCTGTGCTATTTTTGCCTTTCCACCTCAGAAAGAGGCATATTTGAAATGCCCCAAAACCACACCTTTTGCCGCCACAGGGCAGCAATTACCCTGCAAGGTGTTAAATGTGCACCTACGTGGGTGGCGAGAAATCATTGGGCTTTGAGTTGAGCTGATGCTGCCTTTGACCTTCACTTAATTTTGTGCTTTGAATGTGTCGGTCCTCAAACTTGAGAGTGTGCCTGTTGTAAACATTAACGTTAGTTTATAAGTTATTCGATAAATAGCGTGGATCACCGCACGGGTGACTTGTGTGTTTGTTCCCTTGAATGTGTACTAACTGTCACTTTATGGTGCACTGCAATAGCACGTTTAAGACATATGGCTGCCATTTATCATGGGACTTTTGTCTCTAATTGGGGATTTCCTGCAATGCTTATGAAAACATGGTGTGCCATATTCGGTTTCTGAAGTGAGCAAACATTATCTGTATCGTGACGTGGGAGTGGCAGACAGCTGGGGTTTAAAGCACAGTGCCCACGATGTCACTTGAGCAAAGTTGCCCCATTAATTGATGGATGTGAATCATTTACTGATTGGACATATCAGCGGCAAGAGCCTGGGGAGGACGCTGGCTCCCATCGACCTGTTGTTAATGGAATGATTACCGCTAACTGTTGCCACCTGGGTTCTGTGACGCCACACATGTCTGTCACCACCGATAAGTGATATCAGAGTGTGGGCGGGCAGGTCCCGAGGCTGAATGGGTAAATGAGAAGGTCAGGATAACGGATGGCTACATGAAGGCTCTGTCAGACAACTGGGTGGACGGACGGACGGACGGACACCAATTTTGTAACTGCCGTCTATAGCTTCTCAAAACGGAGACATTCAAGGCGTTGCTATAGTGACAAGGAACTTTAAGGAAGATAATTGTGGAAGCCAGTGCGGCGTCTTAAGTCTGCGCTCTGCTTTTGTGTAATAAAACAAGGGACGCTCTTTGAGACAAGTCCTGCCAGGGCATCCAGAGTGGATTTCTGGGATCTTATTGTCATTGTGCTTCTAATCCAGCAGAGATGTGGTTTTGCTTAGAAACACTTCAGAGGATTTTTAAACAGGCCTGACACTCTTCTCGCTATTCACAGACACCCACTGCATTATTACACAAATAAATGAGTTGCTAAGTGCATAAGGCATATTCACCACTAAATTTGCTCTGACTTTCACTTCGTGTTGCTCTGTAATAAGACCTTAGATGGGCTTAATCCGTATCTATAAATATAATTTGGCGATTTTAAAAAAATGACGCACCTTTTCGGAGCACGTAAATAGACAGCTGTTTTGTCACATACATAAATTTAATGCTGTTAATAATAATGCTCCTTGCTTGATTGCTGTGTTATGCTCATTTATAATCACATAAGCTATGAAAAGATACAATTACGAAACAACAAAAAATAATTACGCAGTTACTTATCTGGGCTAAGCAATAACTGATTGCGCCGTCCACTTATTTTCATTGCTTGTTCTTTGTCAGTCGATTCGATGACGTGTGTCAGGCCACTGCAGTGAAGACATTAAGTAAATGTTTTGGAGCGAATCCCATTGTACTCCCTGCTGGAGGAGATGGTGTGGAGCAGAGATGGAGGAATAAGTGGTGCTGGATAGAGTGTGTGTAGCTACAGGGCAGGGCCTTGGGGAAACACGAAAGGAGAAGTGGTGCCTCCTGATCGTCTTTCCTCCTGATTCCAAATCAGGATTTGCATAATCCCAGTGGGCAAAGAATGCCAACTGCAGCAAAAAGACAGAGCCCTGTTTCCACCAGCGGCCTATTCACCTCTTTTTGTCTTGAATTCTGCTGTAATTCCTTTTGCCGGATCGCGTACCGAACGTGCTCTTCTGTTGTAGCCGAGGTTTGACGGCCGCATTGGACTCCAGCCCTGTTGGGCGCAGGAGGTGACGCTCATCCTGGGATTGCAGTAGTTGTTAATAGCTCTGGCATTCAGAAAACATTCATAATGTATCAGTAGTACAGAAATGCAGCAATTAACTCTGAGCTCTTACACGAGCTTGTCTCATGTCTGTTGCATGCCATGTCAGCAATGCATCCACTTGTTCCACGTGCATAGGTTCCTGGGGGATACTACTTATTTGTGGTTAAAAAAAGATGCACAAAGATTAGGAGGGGTTAAACTAAGGTATGTGCTGGTCAATTTCGTGTCAGTAGCAGACAGACTGAGGGCAAAGTCAGGAGGTAGCTGGTGGCAGGCTGGTAAAGCACCTGGTGAAGTCCCAAGAGAGCGTGTTATAACCTTGAGGACGGTACTAGCTCTGAATTGGAAAAAGCAACAGAATCATAATAATTGTTTGCTTGTGCTAGAGATCCGTAGGCTGGGCCACCTAGTTTGCGAGAAGCCACCTCGTAAGCATGCTCCTTCACCTGGGGTCATTATTGCAACATTCTGTAAGGGGTGGCTGGAAGATGCGTGTCGCACACGCCAATGGAGACGTCACTCAACAGAGTCCTGGCTCTTGGTTTCAAAGAGGGCTTCAAAGCTGGAAAATAGGCTTTCACAGTCTGGTCTTTGGTTGTTTTTTTGGGCTGGTGAATGACATGCTGCCTAAATAACAGAAGAGTAATGTCTCCATTCTCTTTCTAAATTTGTATCCAGCATATCGATGTAATTTCTGTGTTTGCTTCCAGATTGGGGATAGCTGCTAATAATCAAATTCAATACAGGTTCTCTCTCTTGCTCTCGTTCTGTCTTCTTTACTCTCTCATTTTCTTTTTTCCCCTGGAATAATAACCGGCTTGTCTAGCAAAATGTGAGACAGCTTGTTTCGTGTCTATTCCATACCCACTCTCTGCCCTCCTGAGTGTTTCCTGAGAGGCGTATTTGGACACCATTATTATTACAGATTCCATGAGTGCCGACTGCGCTGGAAGAAAGAGAGGCACGCTGCACTTTTTAAATCTGCACAGCTGAACCGATTTTTTGAGGTGGGGAGGCTAAGGAAAGTCAGGGGAGGGGGGTCAGGTGGGCCAGAGGTGAGCTGGCAGTTTGAGTGCAGGAAAGGGGTGGAATTATGAGTTACATTAGCTGTAACACAGCTCAAAGGCCCGGGATTCACTTTGAAGAGGAGAAAAAAGCAGCGATTAGTCTGAGGTGAATCAGGCCTGGATAATTGGTGACAGTTATTAAGCTGGTTAGTGTTAACAATAGTGTGGATGAAGCACGCCAGCTCAAACTGTGTTTCCGAGCACGGTGATGGTTCCTCTTTGCGAAACAGCTGTCGGTCTCTTTGAAACACGGCCGCTTTGCGAGCGCTGCTATTTTACAAATAATCCAAAATACACCCATTTTGACTTGCAACAACTGGACTTTATGAGGAGTTTCGTTTAATAGCCCTACTCATGAGGAGTTTTTTCACATTTAGTTAGGGAGTGAATGTGGATTCTGTGCACATCCCAACAGCTGACCAGTGCAAGACATTCACATGTCTTCATTTATCACTTTTCTCCATACAGTGTCTGTTATGTAGATATACTGTTAACAGTGCAGTGATAGATGCACTAAAAGATGCTACTGACACCCTGCATTAAACTCCCTATAGTCACTCACACGGTTATACTGCAGCCCAGAGTAACAGACACGTACGACCACGGAGAAATGCTGGACGATTTATGTGTTACATTCTTTATATATCCTGTTTTTATGGTTTCATTAAAAATTTTATTGAATTTTATTGAGTAATTACCATATTTTCTATAAGTCTGTTTAGTATTATGTGTACTTATTAATTTTTGTGCAAGTTTATTATACTTCCCCATAAGGTGACAGTATTAAGACAGTATTAAGCAAGCCTATAGGTACAAACATATTGTAGGTTCCAAGTTTTTGGCTTTTGGTGTGCTGTTGACCATAGAGCAACATCACGCACGCACGCAAGGCCGGAAATTTAGAGTCACCATTTGTCACAGGATACGTCTTTGAACTTGGGGGTAAACTGGAGCACCCGTAGGAAAGCCACAGTTTGTTGAACAGACACAGGTCGACAGACATACAGTTTTATAACTTGATTGAAGAAGGCTCTCAATCTTGTTTTATCGTGGTCACTGTTAACTGCTGTAACTATATCCGTTTCAGTGGAGTTTGGTGATATTTCAGCATGATTGGATGTCACTTTTGAGGCTCAAGAGCACATAAAAACTTTTGCCATTAAAAGTGATAATTGAGTTGATCTTTGAGTTGTACGAGTTTGTGTTAGGAAGAGTTTTTGCCACAGATTGGTTTAAACAGCATGTAATTAAGGGACTGGAAAATGACATGTTACGTGTTGTTACCATAAAACAGATGGACATCAATTACAGCATTAATAGCTGCTCTAAATAGAGACATTAATTCAGACTTTTGAGATTGTGTCAGATTAATCTGTAACCACTCCACTGTTCTAGTCACACAGCCAGTGTTTGTATAATATGTGAAAAAATAATTTCTGTAAAATTTTTAACATCAACATTTTTTGTAAGGTTTTACTTTAAAAAGAATTACATCTGTTGCAGATACTGAAGTGAAGGGGTGAAGAAAAGAGATGTATATATTTTTAAATTTGTGCTTCAAGGTTCCTCAAGTCTGTAAGTAACTTGAACAGTTTTGGATCTGACATCGTAATTAAGCCAAATGGAAATCAAACCTGACATCAGATGTTGTTCAAAGGCTACATGCTGGTAGTTGTCATTCATTGGAGCTGGAATTATCATTAATCTGGTCAAAGTCGCTGTTATCGTTCATCATGGCAGGGCTCTTTTGTGCATCTCCGCTTCATCTTTCAAAAGGCTTTCAGTGGATTATTGTCCATTCGATGAACCCAACTGCCAAGGTCCTCTGTGTTTGTTCTGCTGAACTGGTGCCCTTGAACAAAGAAAAGTTACATTTTCTGCAGAAAGGAATATTTGTGCAGTTCTATGCTACAGTTTGGTGAACGTTGTTTATTTAGGCCTTTACATCTCTCTGATGACTGAAACTAAGAGAAGAGAAGTGTCTACTGAACATATCGTAGGCACGTAAATTTTACTTGAATCGGGGAAATTTAGTTTGGGTTTTTTTCAAAGTTCCAGTTTTCCGTCCAATCCTGCTAAATGTCATTTGATGTTTTAGAACGAAGAGACAGGCAGACTTGGATCCTAGTCACCAGGACGGTGCCATCCAGACAACCCACCTTTCTCATACGCCCCACTCGAGCTCCACGATTGCATAAGGCACGAGTTAAAGCGCGGACTGACCCACTGTTAACTTGGGGGTGAAGGAGGTTGCGGAGCTGGAGACGATGCGAAAGAGAGGAGGTGTTTATCATACAGCTGAACTGCGCCAGGGCACCGTGCACATGAATGAAAGTGAGATTAAAGCAGGGTGCAGGGGTGTGCATTCAGGCACTGCAGCAGGCAGAGATGCGTCCCCTGCATGCTGATGAGCCCCTCATGAATGGCTTCATGGACTCCCACTCCAGCGTGACTGACTACAGCAGCGCCCATCACTGCTTCGCCACGTTACACGCAGCCAAGGGGGGAGATAAACTATAACACTTTTGCTTAGCAACAGAGGGGACAAAGGCAGCCAGCTTCACATGAAGCCAGGCAGGCTGGGGGTTGAGGACACGCAGCAGAAAATGTTTCACTTGTGGGATTGTAAACAGGGGGTGTGAAATTCTGTAATGGGCTGTATATAGGGCGGGATCGCAGAGGGCTTCCAAGGAAAAGAAATATTTGTTGATCATGTTGCTTCTACTGGATTGGAGCAAGTGCCTTTGCCATGAAGCAATAAAGAAGAGTTCTACAAAGATCTCCTTTGTTCAAGGGCAGTTCATCTTTTACAAATACACGAGATTGCGCTGCATTAGATTGACTGCGGCAATAATCTTAAAAGTTAGTTATACATAAAGTGTGTTAAATCACTCCTGGAAAATATTGCAATACTTAACCCCTTGGTTTTAAAATGAGAAGAAATGAAACCAGGGATATTTTGTTTCCCTTTGACAGAGCTCACTCCAGGCAAGTTGAACGATAAACTGCATTTGGATGTTAGGGATGGGGGAAGTGTGAGAGACGATGTTAGAAGCACCAAAGAGTGGCTTGATGGTGTGTGCGAGGTTGGAGTCGGAACAGCCTGTTGAAAGACCCACTCTGGGAGGACAGTCCATAGCCTGCTGTGGGCAGCAGGGGGAGCCACAGAAGGCCCCAGTGGGTTTGCTGTACGTGGAAAAGCCTCCTGTCCGAAGGATGCGCTGCTAGCTTCTGGTGGTGGCATAGTTTAAATGATTGCATGCATGGAATTTGTTTCCATTTAAAAATGGAACCATATGTATTTTTAGCAGGTGTCCTTCTCCTCCCACCTGTGACAGAATAACAGCACATGTGCGCAGCTCCCTCCGCTCTCTGAGAAAGCGATAATCATAATAGACGGGAAAAAGAAGAAGTTTGGATGTGAAGCTGACGACACAATGAGGGGAGACGGGCGCGGAGTTCTGTTACTGAGGGTGTTGCAAGGACATGACTCTATTCTGACTGACTGAGGGAGATTCTGGGAACAAAAGCTTGCAGAAGGGTTGTGTAGGTGGGGCCATTGTTTACGGGGAGAAGGGGATCGGTCCCTATCCTGGTTCTGTGCTCTCCTGCTGCTCCATGTTACAGCAGCCCTGGGTAGTTCCCCTTTGCCAATAAATAGGCAGCAGCATAGGGGAAGAACACACCTGAGTGGAGGCCAGTGTGGAGTGTGTACTCAGGAAGGTGTGCTATAGTGTGTGTGATCTGGAACGTGACCAGGTCCGTTTCAGTGCGTTTGTATGAACAGATAGTGTCATAAATGCTTTTTCTTAATGACCACCTGGGTAAATATCTGTGTCCTCTCATGTCCCTCGGCTGGTGAGTTGATCAGGCCACTGAGGTGGAGCACCACACATGCATCATCAGCTGCCATTGCCCTTTTCCCATTCTCTCTTTCCATTTTAGCAGTTTGACTTAGCACTAGTGTGGGTCTCTGCTCAGTTTAACCTGTGCGTTTATGGTCATCACTAATGTCATGTCTACGTACTAAAATCCCTCCCACCATGTACAAGTAATGTCTTCAGATCTAGGTCATAGACCACTTTAATAACCAGATGATAGCTAAGGATCCTCTCTGTGAAAAATGTCCATAAATAAGTTCTGTGGAAATATTGCACTCCCAACAGGAATACCTTCACATAGCATTATGTCAGATAGCAGTAGCATGGAATAATGGGATACTGTTGAGTTGAATTAAACTCATGGCAACCACTTGCATGGCTTTCATGGTAAGGGAAGGGGTACAGAAGTTTACCATTTTCCCTCTTCCATTCATGTCTTTGGGCTGCAAATATAGGAAGAACATTAAACCCCTTGCACCCTGAAAAGGATTTGAACCTACAGTATGTCTAAACCTATAGGCACTGCAAGGTGCCACTGTTACTGCTGTGCCAGTGTGGTAATTTAATAGTTATATTCCTGCTTTATTGTTCTTTTTATTTAGTTGGACAGTGTTATTGCCATGGACCCCCTGAAGTCCATGCGCAAGCCCCCATGGAGTCCATGGACTTCAGGTTGAGAACCCTTAGTTTAAAGGATAAGAAAAAACCTTTTTGCTCATACTTGAAAAAAACTGGCATAATGTATAACATTTCTAGACTGAAAATTTCAGATAACTTAGACTGCTATGAGTATTGTGGTGCTGTTTTCTTGGTGTTAATGTAGCTATTCGCTGACAGCTGGGTTCACAAACCATCCCCTCGTGGTTATGAAGAAAATAAGCCTGAACTTGGAAAGACAGTATTATATTAAAGAGGGGCTTCTCAGTTGGTTTATCCACACTAACATATATCAACATTAGCAGGCTGAAAGATGTTTGTTGAGACTGAGTCTGAGCCCAGTTACATGTTTCAAAATTTAGTGTCAGTTGTACCCCATGTTGTACTTAGGATATCTGGTATTATTCAAGTAAAGAAACATCCCCCTTCTTTTTGATGGGCTTTGACATGTAAGATAAATTCAAAGCAGCTCCCTACAATGGTGCTGTATGGATCATGGGGCAGGCTCTGTGCATTATCCCGGCAAGGGAGCATTGTAGCTGCCCCCTGCATTGCACACATAGCCCAAGGAGGGGGATTGCTGTTGATGGCGCAGCGCCACACACCCATCCAGCACAAGGTTGAATGGGCTGCGGATGCAAGGTATCCGCCATTTGTCACCTGTGGGTGGGGCTCTGGACAGAGACAGCTCCTTGGTCCTGCTTCCCTTAAAAGACAGATGGGGGAATTATGTGGAATTGAAATTCCTCCAAAAACAGCTGAGGGCCTTTTGATTATTTTGGGCAATGTTTAAGCGCACATATAATCAAGGCATTTTGCAGACTCTGACAGGCGTGGTGATGTGGTGTTGCACACAGGAGCAGACTGGAGGATGGAGAAATAGCAGGATGAAGGAGGGTGGCAATGAGGGGGGATAAGCGAAAGGCCCAGCCCTCCAATCTGCTCCCACTGTCAGCTCCCACAGAGAGCAGCATGGGAGATTAAACAGGCTTCGTTGCTACGGCTCCAGAACACATCAATCCGTCTCCGAGGATCGGCAGTTTTGCCAGTGTGGCTGTTGGGCTGGGAATAGCCTCATGCTCTCTATGAATACATGCATGTCTTATCCGCATGTTTGTTGCTAAACACGTGGTACCACGACATGTATAACTCACCACAGGCCACTAAGTCTGTGTGCAGCCAGAGGAATATACTGTACAGCCTCATTCTAATTTCAGTGTGCAGCTGGGTTTTGCTTTGTCTAGATTTTGTCTTTAGTTTCTACCTTTTGTGTTTTGAAGGGCCTATAGTGTTCCAGAATCCTCAGTTGAGAAGCTGTGAGAAGAAGAAGCTGTGTGGTATTGAAGCTAAGCTTTTTCTAGTAATCAGTTTCCACAGTAGTTGAACATGCACTTCATTTCTTAGTGTGAAGACTTTAAAAAGTGGAGCTGAGAGCTGATAAAATAAAAGTTTTTGGAAGGCACTACAAGATAAGTAGATAGCGTAAAAAAGAATATATTAGTATTTGTAGCGCAGTATTTGAACTCGGATCAATTTGAAATGAAAAATGAATCAAATTGCACTGAAGGGCAGCGGGTGGGACAGTTGCTATAGACACTGTCTTGTTAAAGTTTTCCATTTAAATGTTGGGGGAGGTCGTGTGTAAGTGAGTAAATTTATGAGTCAGACATCAGTTAAGTATGGGAAAAACACTGATGGTCCCCGACCAACCAGCATTGTACGCAACGTTGACGGGTGGCCTTTACTGTAAATGCAGCTCTGCAAGACAGTTAATTATTAATTAACCTTCCTACGTCCGTCTACTTTAAATAAGGGGCAGGTTAAATCCCAGCATTAACCCCACTTGCTGATGGGGAGAAGGCTAAGGTGCGTCCCCAATGGCAACAGCTTAATTAGATAATAAGACGAAGGTTAGAAAAGCCCCCGATAGACTTCTGAACGACATGCATTACAGCCCTCGACATTTTTAAGGGCAGTTTTTGATCTGTAGGCAGATTGAGCTGCCAGACGATGGGAAAGCACTTTTTTGGACAGCTGAACTGGGTTGTTTAGGGCTCACTGCTGCTCCATGATCAAAGAGCCTCCAGCCACATTTTATGAATGATTTTTTTATAACATCTGCAGGATGTCTTGAGCCAGTGATTCCTGGCCTGTGACCACTGGGGAATGATTCACCATCTGTACTGCGTGATCCAACCGTGCTCCAGCACTTCTTAGCTGGAAACTGGTTTTGTACTGCCCCGAAACATAGTTTCAAACTGGTTGCTTTTTGGTTTAGTGAACGTTTTTTCTCCATATTTATCCGTTTGTTAGCTTGGTCTTGTAAATAAATGGTGATAATTGCTGTGGTCCTTATTAAAGCACTTTTTCTATCACATCTGCAGTGATACAGGAACTGGCAGTATTATCCTCACTGCATTTGAGCGAATGCTTTGTGTACTTTCCATCTTGGCTTAGAGTTCATTGTAGAGCTCGCACCTGCAGTCGGGCAAATTGTTGAGCCCCCCCAGTGAAACGTTTTGGGACAAAAGAGGGCTCAAGGCGAGATCTTGGTGTATTTGCAGAAGACGGTGTGTGGAAGGAGCAGTTCAAGTTTATATTTGTTTATACGAGGTGATTTTTATACTGTGTATTTTCTGCATCGCTGACAACTGCAATATTAACCAAGGTTTCTGTCATCTATTGTGCAAAATTCTTAAAATATGACATTAAGAGGCCATGTGTTTTTTTTCTGTTTGTTTTTATGTTGTTTGTGGTGTTATTTGCTGTGTAGTGCTGGGTTTGTAATTCTTTTTCTTTTTTTCCTGTGTTTGTGTATTGGGTTGTGTCCCTTGCACCACCGTGTTGTTCTATGTCTTCTGACATGGGCTCCTATTGTTGTGTGCAACTCCAGGTCAGCTAGCTGCGGGGACATGTGAGATTGTGACTCTGGACCGGGACAGCAGCCAGCCTCGGCGGACAGTGGCACGACAGACGGCACGGTGCGCATGCAGAAAGGGACAGATCGCCGGCACCACAAGAGCCAGACCAGCCTGCGTGGATGGTAAGAGTTAGTCCTCTGCCTTCTTGGCATGAGAAAACACCCTTTCCTGCTTGGTCCCTCTGAGACAGTGCAGGGTGAGGGGCAACGGTGGTTGACCTCGTCACAGCAACCGTACTGCTGGCTCTGATCAAGATGTGTCTCCCTCCGGAGATGGATTTTAGCTTTACTGTGAGTTTGATCATCTCTGCTGGTACCATGATACCGTCTGTAGATATTTTGAGCAAAGCTTTTGGCTGGACCGTGGTCACGCTGTGTTTGGCCTGTGTTGGTTTGGCCGAGTCCCTGCTCTTGAGGTGGTGTTTGCCAAATGTCAGTCTGGAGCATTCAGATGGATTCCCCAAATTTCTTTATTTATATTGTAACATGTTATGCATGAGAAAACAGAATGATCTCAGAGAAGATTTGCATTTAATGGCTGCTTTCCTGTATGTCTGAGCTGCCCCCCCCCCCTGGCTTCAACTAATGCCAGGTTGCCGCACCATGTTGCTCTCGTTTTCCCGCCCCTCTGTTTGTCTGAGCTGAGACTGCTCCTGTTACATCTCGGCTTGAAACTTCCAAATACGTGGGCAGACCTGTCAGGTCTTTGAAGTGATGTTTTCTTTCACACTGCTGCATGACCTTTTCTCGCCCCGAGGCGCATGAGGTGGATCCAGGCACAACAGCACGTGGCACACATTGCATGGGAGAGGAGGGCGGAGGAGCGGTGGAACAGCAGTGAAGCAGCACTTTTGTGCAGCCAGGTGGAAAAACAAATGAGATTTTAATCATTTATTATCCTGTGAGCTCTCAGTGCTTGGGCAGTACTGTGGGAAACGCTGCCCCTCCACCTCTAGTGCTCCATCCCTGGAGGTCAATCATGGCAGACTCAGCTGTACTTTTTTGAGACTCAACGAGGCCCTCTCCATCTCCTGCATCGTCTCTGGAGGTCATGAAGGGTAAACAGGGGTTAACACTTCCCCTGTTAAGACTATAAGCCAGTTCAGTATGGAAAGAGCAGAGGAGAGATTACATATCAGCTGCACTTATTATCCGTCAAATGGCACTGACAGCCGGAAGGTGGTCTGCTGTTATTTCACAATTCACATTGCTTTTGTTGTTGCTTTGTGTTTGGTCTTTGACAGAAGTATTAAAAAGTGCTTGTTAGGATGAAAAGAGGATCAACTGGGTCACTGTTGCACTGTGTGTTTATTAAAGGTTTTATTTAGAATGTCTAGATGCCTGTACAAGGGTGAGACAAAAACTATCTGCAACTACTGACTGATACAAGCAGTAGCAGAAAAAAATTGTGCATTGTGGATTCTGTGGCGCTGTATGTGTAGAGATTGATTTGTGTGGAGTGTGTATGAAAAGAAAAACATGGATAGTCTGATGTCTTTCAATTTATGATGTGCGACATTGCCACTACATGGATGCTGTTCTTTGGGATTGAAGGAGGAGTTGAAGGTCAGTGACATTTTGCTGATTGTATATGATGGGGATTTTTTTTTTTTTTTGCAGGGAACTGTGTCTCTGTCAGTACCATTTTGATTTTCACGACCATTTTGGAAAAGGGAAAATGTCATGGGGGCCATACTGGGCGAGTACTGAGGTACTAAAGTTGACTGATTTGGTGTTTGGTGTTTTGCGCCCACCTTGTATATGTCCAAAACAGCTTTTTAACTATCGTGTTCTATGTTGCGTCTGCAGATTTCCATTGTTTAAACGTTCTACTGTGTCAAACTCCCTTCGTCACCCGTAGCAGAAGGACAGGGACAGTATTGATTTCAGTTTAGGGTGGAGAACGATAGAAGGGTTCCTTTTGGCTGGGTGAAGAGCTGCAACCCCTGTGCTGATCAAAGGAGCTGTCGAGGACTCAAGAATGGCAAAAACACAATGCTTCCTTCTCCTTTGCTTTCCTGCGCTGTCTTATTGACACTGATGAAAGTGCAGGTGCCTGCAGAAGATGGCTGCCATGATGCCTATGATGTCAGATCCATATCCTGTCTTTTGCTCAATTTCAGTCAGTTTTTATGAGGCTCATTTTGTTAGCAGCTGTTATCAGCTAAATTTAGTTGCACAGATAATCTATTTGTGGGGCCAGGAAGGCTGCTAGCAGCTTTGTGGATGATATAACCATGAGTGTTGTGTGTTCTTCAGTGATAACATTATTAGAAGACACAAAAAAGGACTTGTTCATCATTGTGGGGAATATGCTTTCAGCTACAGGAGTTGTGCTGTTTCTGTTTCCTGTAACCAGCAGCTTGTGAGAACGTCAATCACAGATCACGCCTGGATGCAGATGTTTGTACTCCTTGTGGAACCGCATAGGACCTTGTTTATTTCGATCAGTACTACTTGATTATACCAGCTTGGTCAGCCATGCACCATAGTAATTCCAGAATCCAGATTTCCCGCGCTCAAATATATTATTAGTTTCCTTCTGTAGCACTGCTTTAGAACTGTTCAGCAAGGTACTTAACCCTAATCTGGTACAGTAAAAATTACCCAGCTGTGAACGTGGGTAAATCATTGTAACTAACTGTGTTCATAACATTTTAATTTGCCTAGGGGAAACATGTCACCTAAATGAATGAAAGTGAATGTATTGGTCTGTAAACTGAGCCAGAAGAATAGTTTATTTTGCATTTAAAATGTCAATATTTTGGTTATTAAAACTGGAAAAATTGTTCTTTCAAGAATGTGCTCATCATTTGTTTTGACAGCTAGACAACGCTGAATTTCAATTTGCATTTTCTGTACAATCCATGTTTTTTGGAAAGGGCTTTATAAGTGTTACTTTTCCACGAATCTCTTTTAAAAACAATTTGTTCTCTTCTCACTTTCTCATGCAGAATCTGTGTTTTGAAGCTTTTTTAACTGAACTGTTCTGTCTAATAAAACTATTGACATTGCAGCTATTTCCTACAATGTCGTCTAAGATGGGGTGTACAGTTGAAAGGAAAAGGTTTTTGAATTATCTGTTTGAGTGGTTCCTAAAATGTGATCACATCCTCATCTATGTCATAATAATATAGGTTTTTTTAAAAAACAAACAGCACGCGCATCATTTAAGGGAAATGTTTATGAATATTTGAAGTATATGAAAATATAAATATTTTTCAAATTGGTGGGGCTTCTTTCTCATCATCATTTATCATGATGGTTTCAGCCAAATGTTTTCTGTAGCTGTTGATCAGGTCTGTGCAGCAGGCAGGCAGGAAGCAGTTTCACATCATTAGAGTTCATATGAGAGGTAAAAGCTGATGATCCAGTAAATCTGTCCAAATTACATGGTAAAGAGAAAATTCAAGTAAAAGTTTTGTAATTTTAAATGTATTTTGTACTCAGCAATTTTTACCTTTGCAGAATTAAGTACATATTTCCTAGGTTATATGGATTTTGCAGCATTTTTTGAAACTGACCTGATTGATAATTTTGACCAGCACATTCAGCAGTGCTAACAGTCACCCCCCCCCCCAGCTGTCTCAACACCACAGATTTTCATCACCAATAAAAAGATTATGTCTGCTTTCCCCTGGAGAACCAGAATGAATGAATAGTTCCTCAACATTAACTCTAGTGGCTGTGCACCTGCGGACCGCGGTAAAGCCGAACGTGTTCAGGGACAACCCCCCCCAACTGAGGCTGGTGACGGGATGCTGCCAACATGTCGACGTTGCGTGTGCGATCTCACACGGGCTGTTCGCTGCACCACGTGTCCCACGCCATTAGCGCTTACAGTGCTCTTTTAGCCCTAGTAGTTCACACCTCTCACAAATGTGGCATCTAATTGGAGTGGAGTACAGCCCTGGCTGTGAGATGCTTGCAGATATGTAGCTTTTTCCTACCAATGGCTTTCTTTCACAGTACTTACTTTTTAAAAAACCATCTTCATTTTATCATTTCAAAATAAGAAATGTGGTGTGTTGTTGATATAGTTAAGACTATCAATTCTTTACCAAAAACAAGTCTCGTGTCTCAATTGGAAATATTGCTTAAATGTAAAAATTTTCAGCACCGAAAAGAATTTAAAAACATTTCAGTGAAAGTTTACTGTAGATTGTTAATGTTATCTGTAAAGCTCCATATAGTCAAGACTGGGGTCAGCACAGGTTGTTCATTTGGTGACAGTTTTATCTAAAGTGTCTAGTTGACATTGTTCAGCCACATCACCAGATGGAGTGTTTTTGACTGTTTATATAGTTCACGTGTTCCTTTAGAGACTTCAGGTAGAACAGTGAAAAGCTTTGGCATGATTGTTATATTTTTGACTGACTGTAGGCATGACTTAGATTTTTTTTGAAAATCCTCGTTTAAAGTATGGCAGTCACCATCGGAGAACCACGACTGTGCCTCAGCAAGGTCCGTGTACAAATGGGCAGGACCTTGGCTTCGTAACATGTGTCTCATGTGTGGCATTTCCACTGATGCATAGATGCTGTTTATTTAACAATATGTGACACAAAATGACACTGGTAACACAAATAAGAAAATACTGTCTGTTAATTTTCTTGCAATTGCCTTAAAGTACTGGAAGGGTGAAGGATTGGTTACACATTACAAACAAAAGTGGTTGATTTCTTTTCGGGTGGGAAGAAAGAGATGTGCGCCTACCTTCAAAATGTTTATAAAATAAATGCTCTCTTGCACGGACATTATCATATGCTGTACAGGACAGGAGAACTGTTCTCTGCATTTCCAAGCGGTAAAGGTTTGATGAGAATGCAGAACATTTTTAAAGATCTTTTCACATCTTGATGATGTGGGTGTCGGTTGTGTAACCCCTGAAGACATAATTTGGCTTTGTGAATATGAAAGTATGCTGTTTTGATGGCTTTTATAACCCTCATTAAAATGATATGACAACAGCTGTCTCAAAATGAGGCATTGTACGGAGGCCGCCTATTGTTCTTGGAATGATGAAGCGCATAATTAGGCGGTCATATTAGCTGTTTCTTTTTGTTTTTACCATCTTTTTACTATCAGTATCAGCTCATTATGCACTTTTTTGCTATAGGTACCAAGCATTTGTTTTCTTTACTTTGGGTGATTGTGCTGTTTGGTGTTTTGTCTTGTCCTTGTGGAGTGACAATGTTAATTTATTTCCAGTTTGCCACTTTTAGTTTTGTTTTCTGTCAGATTTATTAGAAGCAGTATAAGAAAACACATCCTTTGCTAAGACAAAGGATGACGCTTAAAGCAGTGCAGAAGGTTGGGAGGTTTAGCAACAGTCTTATTTGTATTGTGTTGTTTACCTTGTATTTTCCTGAGATGTGAATAAATTTTGAGTGTGTTTGTTTGTTGCTAATAAGCCATTCTCGAAGTAGTGACGAGTGCATTCTCTTCTCAGGCTGCATGGAGAGAAATTGCTCCCACAATGGCCAGTGGCTGTCACTGCTCTCAGCCTTCTGTGCTCGAATGTGAGGAATGAAGAACTCAAACTGCCCTGTTCCCACTAATGTACAGTATTTACATGTATGAATAAGCTGTGAAATGTGTATATGTGCAGTAGAAGTGAACAGTGCCACTCAGCGTTGGGAAGTCTAGGTACGCTAATCCACTAATGATGACTGTAATGAAGTGGAGCCCTGTGGTGTCCCCCCCCCCATTTTTTTTACCTAGTTAGATGGTTTAATGGTGCACCAGTTTCTTCCACTGTTAAATAAATTTGTTGCAGAACTAGTGTGTTCTTCACTCGGCGCTTTGCTGAAACAGCCTTTGGTAACGTCGACATGTCTGTCACTTTGACAATGGACGTCGCTAGCTCAGAAAGACGAGGTCCAGGTCTGGGGAACACTGGCCCAACGCAGTGTTGCTTGACAGCGGGAGGATTCCAGCTGTGAGACACACAGGAGCAGCCACAGTCATCTGGAACAATTACACCTGTCATTAATATTAATGGTTCATTTGCATAGAGCTGGAGTAATATTAATACGCAGCCTGCTCTCAAGCCTGAGGAAAGCAGCAAGACAAAACAAGGGACAGCCGGACGATTTTGCTTTGGGTTTTTGCAATATTTATGTCCTTGGCAGATGTTTACACGAAAAAGCGACTTGAAACGTCTCTTAATTTGGGTTAAATCCATTTATGAAAGGCAAGCCAATGATTTCTCTCTCAAAAACTGAACATGTAGTCTTTTTATTCAAAAGACCAGGCCATTAAATCAGTACACCACCTTCTGCCCACTGTCTTATGACCCAGGAATTGTGGTACCATGTAGCCCAAATACCCAGTGCTTCTCTACTATTGTCCAGATATACTTGCAGCTGTGTGTGTTTGTCTGATATTTATCACAAAGCATTTTACAGCTGACCAGCTCAACTGGTCTTAGCTCGAAAAGCACAAGTGGTCACCGTTGTGACCAAATTTGACACGAGAGCACTTACCCCTACACTCCCCATCTCCTATAACGTGTGCAAAACAGTGCATCCCACATAGAGTTTGACTTACTTTGTCTGTAACAGGCCACTCTGACTGCCATATTTTTTTCTCCATCTAAAGTATTGACTGAACTCAAGATGAAAACAAAAGTTTGACTTTTGTGAAGAAAGGACCAAAACTCATGTTTCTTGCAGGAGTGAACATCAATTATCTCCAAATTTGTCCTATTATAATATGCTCTGTTGGAAAAACTTTACCTGCCACTTCCCATCAGCTTTGAGCTGCACTGACACAAACTGTTCTGCCACCCGTTTAAACCTGAAATGCCACAAGAACCCAAACGACCCTCATTACACCCTTTTTAGAACCACATTTGGAGAAAACATGTCAGAGTTATTCTGGCATTCGACTCCATCGGCAGCTCCATTTCGCTCAGGGTCTCTGTAGAGGCGAGATTGATTGGTTCATTTGGGTTGGAAAAATGAATTCCCTAAACTTGCTTCCTTGGACTCAAATGACAAATGAACTATCGATCAGGTGTTTACCGACCGGACGGCTGGAGTGCTGAGCGTTCATGATGAGCCTTGTTATGGATGGTTTCTGACGCCACATTGCGTGGCAGGTAGATTACATTCAAGGGGGCTGCTGAGATATTGGCTTATGAACCATACCTTGTCGCGGGAGTCTAAGTTCTGGGTAGTGCAGAACTAAGTCAGTTCACACAGTAGGAGGTGCTGTAAGCTTCTTGGAGCCAGAGTTAATATTTGCTGTCTTTTCTTGTTTCACATGGATCATAGCTAATCTCCTTTCTGCCACTGATATTTACCTTGATTTAAAATGTCTATAGGAATGTTCTAAAAGACTGTCCGTGCTGTCTTGCCGAATGCTTTCTTCAGTTGACCTGCAATGCAGCCAGGTTTCAAGTGATCAAAACAAGCCCTTTCCAGTTGTAACAAGTCTCTGTTTAGCATTCACAGTCCCCTGAGTATTGTTTCTGTAACCTTTGGCATTGATTGGTGCTGATTCTTGTAAATGTCAAGCGCCACACCTCGGCACGTAGGGTCTACCCACGACCCCCGACGTGTTAAGTGGGCAGCTCTGAGGACACTGTAATGTAAATGATTGCTGTCAGATGATACCACGTCACGGACACATTTGGTGGTTGTAATGAACACGCCACAGTGAACTGCCTTTCCTGACATTTGTATCACATGCTAATCGAGCCATTATTATTGTACCTTTCAGTCCCCGGTGAGTCCTGGATTGAGAAAGCTCAATCAACAAAGGACTTTATTTTGGTTTGTAAAACAACATACAGCATGTGGTTATCAGGCTAGAAAGGAAATGCCACTCTTATAACAGTTGCAAATTTACCCCCCCCCCCCCCCCCCACCCAAAAAAAATTAAATGCTGTAACTCATAAATAATCTCAGGTCTCGCTNTTATAACAGTTGCAAATTTCCCCCCCCCCCCCCCACCACATGCAAAAAAATTCCAGCGTGTTGGACAGTCAGAGCATTATTGAGCCCTTTCAGAATGTACTTGTGAGGTTTCATCAGTTTCATAAACACTTCATCTCCCACTAATTAGTTGTATTTTTAACATTATATCTCTTGCAGATTTTGCCTACTCAGTGGCACATCTTATTGGCAGGTCATTCAAGTTCAGTCTAACACACGACTTTTCATGAAAATGTAATTAAGAGTGAGATCCCTAAAGTGAACATTACAGAACATAATCTAAAATTGGAATAGTAAGACAAACAAGTTGTGTGCACATGTACCAGCAGTATTATTGACAACAGCTTGTCCAGTGCAGGTAGGGTTGCAGGTTCTGCGGTCTGTCCTGGAAACTTGGGAATCCAGTCCACCACAGGACAGTCTCTCTCAGACATGCAGGTAAAAGGAAATTTAAAGTCGCCAGTTGATCTGAAACACGTCTTTGGGCAATGGGAGGGAACCAGAGCACCGGGAGGAAGCCCATGTGAGCACAGGCCAGAAATCCAGAATGAGCTGGATTTGAATGCAAGTGTAAAAGCCACAGTCCAGGATCTGTGAGGCGCCAGCACTGCCCCCTGAATGACTGCGCTGCCAAGCAGCGATACAAAGACAGAAAATAATTTGCTTGAAACGATGTGTGGTGTCACATTGCGGGCACAAAGAGACAGGAATAATGAAATAAGAGTGGTGTAGAAACTGAATATACAATATAATAGCTGCTCTTTGCGGCGGGGAGAATAAAAAGTTTTCAGCCTGAACTTACTTTAAAGGATTTCCCTGTCGAACCGTGACAGACAAGGTGACTGGGGGCCCTGTTCTGTCCATAAAGGACTAGACGCAACTCTTGACTCCAAAGTCGGGGTTCCGAACATCCAAGACAACATCAACGCTGGCATGTGTGAAGCTTAGCGAAGTATTAATGTAACTATATAAATAATCCTCTCTGCCGTGAGAGCCTCTCATTTATTGTCCCGATAAAGGCTGTCAGCTGCTGCCGGCACCGGTCATCCGTCAGAGGCGGCCAGCCTTAACTGGGTCAAGAGCATGGGGCCCGTGAGACCAGTGCCGCTGCTGTGCTGGGACACAGCTGGGAATAGGACATCACTCACTCCTAATTGAGACCTTAAGAAATCAGAAGCGGAATGGACCTCGTTTAGCAGTTCAGCAGCGCTGATCCCAGAACAGACTGGACCATGCAGTACAAGAGCGACACTACGGATGTCAGACTTCCTAAACGTAACAACAGACTTAATAATACGGACATATGGTTGGGGTCCTAAAGAGAAGGGCCGGTGAGGACCAGTCAAGATAAGGAAATATAGCCAGGTGTTCCCCATCAGGTCACTCCTTGACAAAATAACTGATTTTCGTTTTGTAAATGTAGTGCTTTGAACGTAACTTCTGTCAATAAACGTTGATATTACTATTCTTGTACTGAGGAGCTACTTTTTTGGCAGGTAACATTTTGCTGCTATGTTGTTAACTTTTATACAAAAAGATAAATTCTGCTGTGTCAGTCTTGTTACCATTTGGCTTGTATAACCAGACATGTCCTCCTGAGACCAAAGGAAAAAATCTAAGTTTGGGAAATGCATTTACAAATATTTTCTCCACAGTAAGCAGAAATCAGGTGGCTACTTACTAGAATGTACAAATTAGGGGAAAAAAACAGATTTTGATGATCTGTTGATTGTTTTGAAATTTTTCAGTGAGGACAGAACCACAGTGTGTGTCTTGGCTGCCCCCCTATGACGATGCCTGCCAGCTGTTTGTGTGTTTACTTGGTTATTCTGCTTTTGTATAAGTACTATCACCTGTTGGGGCATTTTTCATATTTTGAAAAGCACAGAGGTGGTGGCTCAATTTAACTTTAAACATGTTGCTTTAGAGTGAACTTTGTCACTGGGAGAGTCCCCCAGGGGTTTGAATGGGGACAGTGAGTGTGAAGGAGTATACCATCAATTCCAGGCCGAACATCATTTCACCGGGTAGAAAACAGTTCTGTGTTGCTGTTGCTCCCTTCATCCCTGAGGCACTGCAAAGTTCACATTACAAGTCTGACTCTATGAGGAGTTTGTGATACCCTTGTTTTCATTTACGACCAATTTCTTTGCATTTATGAAAAATTAACTTAGTATTTTCTCGCTTCCCCCATACAGATACACACACGCAAATATGCTTAAAAAAATAGCGGGTAAGGGAAATAAAGTTTGGCGATATGTAATTTATTACTGTGTGCACGTCACTATAGCCGGTGTGCACATTGTTGTCGATACTGTCCTCCTGTTCAACCACAGGAGCCAGTAGCTTTTATATGTGAACAAATAAAAATGTAAAAAAGAATAATAAATTATATATGACCCAAACACAGCACTACGCACATCAGAGATATAAAGTACGTAATACGTGTTTTGTTTTTGTTCCCTTTCCATTTGACTATGGCTGGTATGCTTGACACTGTGGTGATCCCCTGTCCAACAGCATTAACAGTACTGAAGTACTTAATGCAACTGCTTTAATGGTGAAACAGTTTGGTGATTATATATGTACTTTTCACTGTTTCATTGCTGCACCTTTTTGATCCAGGCAGCGCTGGGTACCTTGGCTAGTGTTAACTGAAGTTAAATCCTGAAGTAATTGTGAGGTTTTTGGTGATATTTTAGCATAAATGGGTGTCATTTTGGCACTCAGGAGTGCATAAAATTTTTTACCGTTTGAACTAATGGTAATTACGCCTTCAAGCTGTGAGCGTTTGCTTTACTCAGTAACACGTGGGGGATAGACTGTATATGATCTTGCAGTGTAAGCTTGTGCCTGGGAGGGATTTGATGGGAATTTATGATGGGAGATGAAACCTTTAATGTTTTCTGCCAGTCAAATCAATGCGATTCATTTTAAATGTACTTTTCCAGTAAAATTTTTGAGCACTACGAGGTATTCGGTGAACAAGTCTGAGAGGGAAACGAGCCAACTCATCTTCCCAGCTCTTCTGCAGCAATTCCCAGAGAAACTGGACACTTGCAGGTTGAATTGTTTATAATATAATAAAATATAAGTAGGTGTTGTTGTGGTCACAATTACAGTTTTAACACTGCATTAGTTGCTGTCATTTTGGAATCCAAAATTCAGCTAATAAGCTAAGGGCTCAAATAATCACGGCATGGTGGAGTCTTTGAATTTTGTAATTCAAAAGAGTGAAGATTCCTAAACCTCATTGAAGGGAGAGATTTTTCTTCTTAATTGTAGATTGACTGTTGAGGGCAGAGTCAGTCACACAAGTAACAGACAGTGTCTCGGACGTGGCTAATTTGTACAGCGCTGCACCGAGGATGAAGGATCATAGAGGAGATGGAAGTGCGTGGGTCTAATTGCAGCCCACGAGTGACATCCTGATGCTCTGGCTTTTGAACCATAACACTACTGGATTTAGTGTGTGTGTGTGTGTGTGTGTGCGTGTGTGTGTGTGCGCATGCGTGCGTGCGTGCGTGCGTACGTACTTGACAGGAAACCTGTTGTTTGTGGATCAATGTTTTGAGTTGTGGTTTATTGCTAATATCAATATTTTTTGCTTTCGATCCATCCAGAGATTGGTTCTTAATTCTTGACAGTGAAAAGGAATATAGATATTTGTATGTGTCTGGGGCAGTATTTGGTTTATTTCTGTAGGGTTCTGGAAGTGCAGTGATGTACAAACATGCTAAACAGATCCTAAGTAATGCTAAAACTGGCCCAGCACTCATTTGAGGTCATTTATAAATGTATGCTTAATATAGTCCTCATATGGTTTGCTGCTCTTGAGTCTCAGTTTTCACAAGGAAACATGTATACATACACACACACACACACACACACACACACACACACACACACACACACACACAGCTGAGTAGGCTACATACCCCATTGAGCTGAACACATTACCTGAGACTCCCGGCTCCCAACGTGATTGTGATGCACTATATCACTGTTCCCCACTGTGTCCACAGTATTGTCATTCCTCTCTTATCTCCACAGGATGAACTGCATGTGGACACTTTCTTGTAGGTACATTACATTCAAGTTGTTTTCATTTCCACACTAAAATGATTCTAAAATTTTGTTTTCACATCGGTTCGTACTGAAGTGGTCCAACAGGACGTTTGTAGGTAATGAAGACCACGACACTGTATGGGAACTGATTAAAGTCTTATCTAAAAGGTTATATGCCCTACAAATGCCCTGCTTATCAGTGATGTATAACAGTTCCAGGGTTCCCATCAGATGTCTGAATTAATCCCATTTTGGGATCTAAAGTGGTTCTGTAGGTCTTGTTTTATGGTAAATTGGATTAATAATTGGGGCTAACGTGCTATCACAATCAAATTGCCCGTCTCTGAACACTCCGGGAGGATACATTACCTTATTAGGTCGGCCATATAACATTTAATTTTCTTTATCATCCTCAGCCTCCATATCAAATCGTAATTAAGCCGAGGACATCAGAGAGCCATTAGCACTGTGGAAATGACTTGGCCTCTTCTTTATTCCCCTACCAGATCGTAGGTCCTTGGAAGGTGATCAAAATAGACATTTACCACATTTCAGCAGTGGGCCTTTGACAGTGTCTTAGGTGAGGCTTAATGTTGTGGATGTCAAGCTCACTGACTGTGAAGGTGAAGGATGACATTCACTGTACTGCTCTCTGCTTACATATATTTTAGGTAATAAATACACTGCAATAAACTTGTATCCTTTAGCTAGAGAAACAAATCATATATAAGCTGGAGTTAAGTTTTTTTGACAAATTCAATCCCAAAGGCCGTTCTGTTATTCATTCTGTCATTGACAGCTAAAGGTAATGTACCGACATTAGTGCAACAGCACTAATGGTCAGTGTGGACAGAGCATCTCCTTGCAATCTTAAGGTTACTGGGTTGAATCCCATCACAGTCATAGTATCCTCGATGAACAATGCTTACCCTGAGATGATGCAGTGAGATTACAGTATAAATGTGTAAATCACTGCCAATTTGAATATGTAGCACTACAGGTGGCTTTGGATAAAGGAGTAATATAAATAAAGGTTAATAAAAACATGCTGCAAAATGGCTGTTGCGATTTAGTCAAGGTTGTTTTGATACTTCATGAGTAAATGACAGAAACTGCCTGAAAGGTAGTAATGTAAATTGATATTATGTGTATTACTTTAAGGAGTCTAATATTGCTTGGAAAAATGTCCAGAATGTTTAACTGTGAACGCCAAAACATGCTGGCAGTCATAGGCTGATCATGAGAAAGGCACAGCACATTGATATCTCCTGACATGTGGCTAAATATATGGAGATATATTCATATAATATATCTAACTTGGCAAGAATTAAATGAAGGCTTATTTGAATAATTACATAATATGCAATTTTTTTAGACGAAATTTACCAAACCCCTAGAAAAATCATACTAGCAAAGGTGAGTTATGCACTGGCACTGGCAAAGCTGTTCTTCTTGCTTGACTCTTTAAATGAATTAAATTTAATTTTTTGCAGTACACGTGCTGACCAAAATCATAAGGAAGGATGGAGCTCAAGGACATAGTATTAATAATCATTTGGAGACGCCATATTTCCGCAGGGAAAAAGAATGCCAAGCACTTGCTGGCATTGATGTAAGGGAGTAAGAAAGATGGGTTCCAACATTTCTCGACACTTTGCTGCTGGAGAAAATGTCACTTGGCAGATGTGTGCTTTGACTGAGGATGTGTTTGGAAGGCAGCTGTATACTGCTTTGAGATGTATCTGTGTGTCAGGCCTTGTGTGACAGTCTCTGTTGCTCCTGTTGTAAAATAACCCATTTCTTTCACTTTCCTTCTCACTGTCTTTCATGTTTGCTAATCCCTGATTTCTTGGAAATGTGAAAACTGAACATATTTTTAATTGACTAATGGACTTACTTTGTTGTTTGTTTGAGGTTGCTGCTAAAATTGCTCTTTACCCCATTTTTTGTGTTCGGTTTGTATGTTGAATGTGGGGGCTGGAACGGCAAATGCGGTACTCTGGAGAACAGGAGTGTCTGAGGGGACAAGGGGACAGCGACGTGCTGGCCACATGCAGACAATCTGCTTACAATTAGACACGACTGTTATTGAATTCCTTCTGTAGTGTCTCTTTTATATTCTTTATATTCTTCCGCAGAACTTAAAACAATGTGCTGGATTTAATTATAATCCTTTGGCATTGTTTCAGATTCATTTTGAACGCTTTATTTGCATGTAAATATGCAGAACATAAGAAGACGTAATAACAGGAGCAGGATGTTGAGCCCCATTTATTTCAGCTCTGTTTAGTTTGGCGATTTGCATTCAGTGTAGTGAATATGAGTGTAAAAACACCGCATTGGGAGAGATCCCAAGGTGTCCGTGTCTTTCAAAAACCCGGTAAAGAACAGATGTGACACATGACGTCGTTGAGTCTTTTTCACTTTCCGCTCAGTGTAACAGTTAAGGCAAGTGCTGTACGTTTTCCTCGCAGATTGTGTGAATGCGCCATTGCTTTCAGTGTACATGTGTACCTCTCTTTTCTCTCCAGCTCATACAGTATTTACCCCAATTATTATTCTCTCAAGTAAATGAAAGTCCACCCCCACGCCTGTGCAAGAGAACTCAAGTGGAAGAACGGCCTAGTTTTTATTAATAGACACACGTGCAACATGAGATATAAAACACAAACCACCTTGTGTGGGCAAACCCTAGACTGAGCTGAGATGTGCTGTTTCCTAGTTGGTGGCGTGACCACAGTCCACAGTAGTGATTTAGGGCTCAGGGGTGTGGAGCGGGGTGGGCGAGGTGGGCAGGGGGGGTCAGGTACAGGAGTGGCAAGAGCACAGTTTCCCTGAGGCCTCGCTGTAAAGTCAGAATTGGAGAAAAAGGATCTGTTCTCATTTCATATGTTATGTTTGCACAAGAAAATTTAGTCTTATGATTCCTATACAAAATCTCCTTACCATTATTGCTCATTAATGGGTAATTCTTAACAATCAGTTTAGGGTTTTACAACGAGGGGCTCTCGCCACTCTGCTGCCCAGTTAGTTTGAAAGTTTTCTCCAACGTCCAGGTTCCATTTCCAAAGAAAAGATTTGACGCAGTTCCACATACTGTGAGAGTTACAGTAAATGTAACTGCAGAGGCAGGTAGAGGTAAAAACAGTCAGGTACTCAAGGTGACATTTTTAACATCTTAAAGGACATGGATATGAAGGTGTCTGCATGCTCCAGATGGACTGCTACTATCACACCATTTGAATGATATGAATCAAAGCTGAGATGGTCTCAGGTGTGACGTTTTTCTGTCTGTCTTTCTCTCTTCGTAGCTCGCATCGTCAGGACCAAACAGTGGTGTGAAATGATGCCCTGCTTGGACAATGAGGGCTGCAACCTTTTAGTAAACAAGTCGGGCTGGACCTGTACTCAGCCGGGCGGCAGAGTTAAGACCACTACAGTAAGTGTGACGACCTGTTTTCGTTCGGTTCTGCTGCTGTGTGTGTGTGTGTGTGTGTGTGTGTGTGTGTGTGTGTGTGTGTGTCCTTTTGTTGTTAGTGCGCTGACCTCACCGTGACAAGTGTGCTTGAAAGCATCCAAAATAAATTAGCTGTTTGTGTACGGACACATTGGACACATTTTTCTGGTTAAGGCCCTTGAACGGCGTCACGTTCTCAAGCCTCACGGTTCCTGCCAATTTAAAGCGTTCCGTTCCGCTCAATTCGCTTCTGCACCGTCTTTGAATGTCATGAAATGAATTAAATAATCATTAATCCATTGGCCATATTTTAGTCATCAACGGAATAACCAGTCTACTCCTCTTAAAAGTCGTCTTTGCGTGTTTAATTTGTCTTACATTTCCTAAGCATGAAAATGAAATGTTTGATCAGCGTGTCCTTGTTAGGTTACACTATGAATTAAATTATTTTTATCTTCAAGAAACCCAACCCTTCACAGCCTCTTGGAGTGACTGCAGTGATTGCTAGGCATTTACAATTAGAATCCTGCCTTTTGTTGAGTTGCTGAGATATGTCACATGGCTGAAATTGGAATCTATTAATCTATTATACATGATAGATGTGAGGTATGCAAGGTAAAGAAAGTGAGGGATGAAGTGGGCTTTTATTACCGTGTCCTGTTATTGCTCAGAACCTGACAAGAACGGATGCACGCTCTGCGCGGAGGAGTCGGCCAGCAGTCTACAGAGTCGAATAATGGAATGTGTCATCTCTCAGTACCACTGGCGACAGCCCAAAACAGGCCTTCTCTGGTGTGTGCCGCTGTCGGTGGGGTCGCTTGTGTGGAAATGCCTAGTGTTCTCGGCTTTCTTTGCAGAGAGGGGAGCTACAGTTGTCGAGACAAACATAGACACAGCGTATGTATTCCAGCGCTATCAGTGATCTAGGAGTGAAGCCTAAGTGGTGGCCATTTTGCTTGGGAACATAGGTGCCGGTTTGTGCAGCCCCTACCGAGCGAGGACAGCCAGTGCCCCCCCTAATGTTTGTTAATGAGGCTTTAATGAATAGGAGATGATTCAGCTTGGCCGACGCAAGGGATCTCTCGTGCTCTCCTTCCATATGCGACATCCCCCTTGTAACCGTCTGTACTGGCAGGTCTGCAGAACGCAGCTCGGGCGGGGTGACAGCATCGCATGCCACACGCTTACTGAGTGCCTGTCAGAGATGCGCTGTCCTCGGGCTATCCCGGGTCCCTCCTGCACAAACTGCGGTGTGAAACAGGAAAAACTCAGTTTGGCCCGTCTCACGAGTACGACTTCATTACCGCGACATTACAGCAGCGCGAGAAAAGCTCGGGCCTATGTTGCATGTGATTTGACACGCGCGTTTGCTAATTATTTGTAGAATTTTCAGAGATGCGTGTTAGTCGGAAGCTCTGGATTTTGGTTTTTGGTGGGCTTGTTGAGTGATGAATTCACAATGATAGTGTCTCGTCACCATTGGTTGAGCGTTTCAGATGCCGTTTCCTTTTCTGTGTCCTTCCGCATCAGTTTGCCTACGAAAAGCACCAGGGGAAACTGCCCCTCTTTTCTGCTGCAGGGCAGCATTATTGCCAGGTGTTTTATGGACTCTGCAGCCAGAGAATCATCAGTAATGTTCTCAGACGGCAACATTATATTTGTTTTAAGCAGCCAGTCCCTGTAACCCTTATTTCTCTGTAATTGCTTACTGCTTTGTTTTCCCCGTGGGTAACGAACGTATTTGTGTTTAATTGTACTCGCCACTAGTTTATTGGCAGATTAAACAGTTTACAGTGCCGTTTCTCTCCTCGTGTGCCATCGCTGGAAGGTGCCGAATATTACGCGAGCACATAATAAAACGACAGCTGTTTGAACTGCAAAATCACCTAGGGATATCCAAGTCTAATCCTCCCTGTTTAATTGGACGACGTTTTAAGCATAATGTGCTGTTCCCCTTTAAAATACAGCCACAAAATCACCCTGCATTAAGGCGCAGTTATTTCTGTTGATTCCACTCTGTATTAGACCAGACGACAACACGTCACTTTTAATATAAAGTGGGCCAGAAAGCTGCTATGCTCTATTTACACAGTCTGTAAAGTACCGATACGTTCAGCAGTATTTAGTAGAGCAAATTCAAGTCAGGATGCTTCCCCGTGTTCCAAATTTGTTCACTATCCTTGGAATTGGATATGCTTGAACAATAAATACAGTAAGCTCTTCCAGTCAGATATGCACAAAGGGATATGAAGGGTATGTGAATGTTTGTCTCTGCTTCCACTGTGTAATTCAATAAATTCTTCTAAGGACTTGGTTTGTTCAAGAAAAATGCACTTTGAGTCCTGCAGTTTTGCCGCTTCGGGTTCCGGTGGATCTAATAGTTTATTCAATGACAAATAGACTGAGTAAAACTGTGTTTCTCTGCAGTGCTCTTTGTCACATTGATACATTTCAGATGGACCATCGGCTGTGGCAATTCAATCAATGCAGTGTGTGTGTGTGTGTGTGTGTGTGTGTGTGTGTGTGTTGTGTTTGCGCTCTGGGGCCTGCAGTAAAAGTTCCTTCCTGCGGAGCCAGTAAGGAATGTGCCAGTGGGTGGCGTGGACGCACACAGCTGACGGGAGGCGCGCCGACACCGTCTCTGATACCGCCTGCCTGTAATTGATCCCTTTGGGCCGTTCAGCACTGCAGGACAGATCCGGGTGCGGGTTTAACAGAACCGCTACAGAGAGGACAGCTGCTCCGAATCGCTACATTACGCTGCCCGTTTCCAGCAGACAGACAGCGATACCAGACTGTGTCCAAAATGGTCACTGCTGCAGTCTCTCTTTGGACAAGTGGGAAGCACCTTTTTATTACTCCATCATAGCTTGTGTTCACATACCATTCTTAGGCTTGATCCATCTTCTATACTTTTAAAATCAAGTGTATAAACCTGAAATTGTAAGCTGTCTTGGTCAAAAGCATCAGCTAGTCAATAATAATAATAATAAAATGTGCAAATCTTCTCTTTTTGTAGAATCAGCTTCAGATTTGTACCGCAGAGCTCGTGTTCAGGCCAAGCAGGAATGGATTACAGTAGCTGTGTATTTGTTCAGAATTGCATTCTTGTTCTTCATTCTTCATCTCTTCATTCAAGAAAATGCATTTCCTGCACCTTTTTTGGTATTAAGTACAGTTAACAGTGATTTGAACATATCTTCTTATTTACTGCCTTAATCCATAAAGGTATCCATGTTGCCTCAGGCTGTCATTGCAAATCCATATGCATATCCATTGCAGAAGCTAACTCTGTGTTTTCAGGCATTGCGACATGACAGAATTTCATTTCCGTAACCAATACAGACGTGGCAGAGGCGGTTGGCAGGCCAGCCAGAAGCAAGAAATCCACTTCTGTCAAGGACAGATGTGAAAAACACACCAGACCACATTGTGCTGGGAGTCTGAATGACACATTCAGGTGTAGAGTGTAATGTTCATATCCATTGTGTCATGCATGATCGCCCTGCAGGCTGTGCTAAAGACACAGTGATGGGTGCAGTAAAGCTGTGCACGCGCGCTGGAAACACTATCGATTCTACTGTCTCGTTACTCTGCCGGTTCTCCCGTGTTGCCCGGCATTTGGAGGCACAGCCACCCTTACGCTGCACGAAAGCCTTGCAGGAGAGCGGGGTATTAACTGGCCTGATTCACGGGCGCTGCTACCGTGTCTCTGGGGTTACTTGGCCGGCCTTGTTTAAAAGGAACTTGTGGTACTTCGGCCTTGTGTCTGTTGTCTGCTGGGGCCACTGACCACCCAGTGTAACCGTCCTCTCGTCTTATTAAGAAGATCCCCTTGTAAGTTGTTTTCCCTAGTTTAAATGGTGAGTTTATGATAATTATAGGCTAGTAAATCTGAGCTTCACTTGCTAGTTTTTTTTTTCTTGTTTTGTTTTCAACTGAGCTAAATGTCCCTGCCTGATGAACCACGTTGCATCAGTTTTGCCAAGAAAAGCGTACGGATACTGAAACCACCACATAATTTATGCATGGCAAGTTTCCCCTTACAGACAAATGAACATCGTGGTGCTTATTTTACAGTCACTTGTGTGCGAGACTGACTTTCTTATTTGAATGCGGTTCAGAAGAGGTGATTGTGTTTGCAAATATTTAAATCAGCGGGGAAAGTAATGAGCTCGGTTTTCCTTTAAGCTTTGAGTGGACAGATGGATTTATCGCTGTCATTTCTTGGAAGTTCTTAAAATCATCAGCACAGCAGGTGTTGATGAGCCTCTTGGACAAATATGATGCTGATCCAGGGGGAAAAAAAGTCAGTTGTCCTTCACAAGAAAACATTGGATGAAATATTTTAGAAATGAAACCACTCCAACAACTCTCTGATGTTTAAGTGCAAAGGCTTAGCTGTAGAAGCTTGTTGACGCCTGATTTTCGTTCCACGTTGTCGCGGCCTTGATTAAGTTTGAATGCGGCTGCGTTGTTGGGCAGGTCTCGCATTCAGCAGCTGTTCTGCAGCCCTTGACACCACATCAGTGTGACTTCTCCTCCGTGGGAACATTTTGCTTCTTGTTACACACTTCCTTCTTTGGCAGCCGGCAGCCTGTGTGTCCTGCGCGAGAGTGTGTACCCTGTCGGTGTGTACCAGACTGTGGCTGCTGCTTCAGACACTGGCCTCTTCAGTCAGGTCAGACTGCGGGACAAACCCAAAGCCGTCCGAGACGACGCACTAATTTAACCAGATTCCTTGAGGTAGATGTGATGTAATCCGTCAACAGCGGTGAATCAGCGAAGCAATAGCAGCACAGAGCACATGCAGGCAGAGTAAATATGAATCACACCGGTGTAACAGGAACAGAGGAAAGCGTGCTCTTATAAAGCGGTAATTTTTGCATTTAGGACCAAACATTGCGCCTGCTTTTCATTTTATAATGTAGGCCAAATGGGTCTAAAGAGTGGAAAGCAAATTTGCAGGAAGCTGTTTCTGCAGCTTAAAAAGTAGTAATGGCATTAACATCACTTCATCTTAGCGCTGTAAAAGGCTAATGAGACGCGTTTGTCGTTGGCTGAAACACAAGGTTCCCTGGCAGCACTTCAGCAGCTATAGGTGTAGCAGAAAGACACAGGGGGTGTGCCGTGTGTTGGGAGCGCTTGGGCAGCCACAGGGTTACCGCAGTAAACCGTGGTCTTCGGTGATGGAAGGACGAATAATGACCGGGGTCACTGCAGGGTGCCACCATCACTGGTCCTGTTGCCACTAAGCAGTGATGCCATGGTGACAGTGACACTTGTTAGCCATTAGTTGTACAGGAACGATATAATGAAAATGTTAACTTTCAGTCACTTTGGTCACCTTGGCTTTATAATGTTGCGGTGAAATAATTAAAATTAGTCTGTTGTATTAAACTTTATTATGACAATTACAGGCATTAAAATAAATCTATTCTTGTGCTGAGCATAATGGTTTATAAATGTCAGAAAAAAAGCTAATTGACTTGGCAATTAATTCTTGCCCTGTATATCTTTAAAAACGTGAACTTTTTGCAGGTTTGTGGGATGTTGCCAATAACATGTAATATTGATATTTGAACAATTTTAGGAGAATGTAATGCAATGAAATAACCTGTGCATCTGTGATGGGTTTTGTCATGGGATTGTGATGAAAATGACTGGGCGCTGTCACTCGTCCGTCTGTCCGCTGACAGAGACTCTCTTCTCCGGCCGCCAGGTCTCCTGACGGCGGCACCAGCACGCGCTTCTCGGCCGGGGATGCACGGCACGTTCCGCTTCTCCCAGCAGCCCGTCTCCTCCCGTCATCCGTCATCGGCTCCACTTGTCCGTCCGTCCGTCCGTCTGGCTACACTGCGACAAGGACAGCAGCGTCCCCTTGTGCCACAGCGATCGCCCAGCTGGGACAGACATTGCGCAAGAGGTAGCGCCTCCTACTGGATTTTGCGTTGCCGGAGCCCGGGACCTGCAGCTTGTGGCCCCGTGTTGTGTTTCTATAGACCAAAGAGGAAAGCGTGTTCCGCGGCGTCATGGACGGCACGTGACGGGACCGGGTACACAGAAGGGAGTCTGAGGAACTCGAACGCTGAGCTGTCGTGAAGCAGCAGAACACACACTCTCTCACACACGTGAATATCGCTGACCAAGTGTGTGCGGGCAGTTTTTTTTTTTTGCAGACAGGAACGATCGGTTCAAACGGAGTACTGAACTGGTACCTCGTGGTGAAAAGGGTACCTTTAACATGTTGCTCATCTTGGACTTAACTACGTCACTACTGTACTTTGAACAAATAATATTATATATATTGAAATAATATATATAATATTCTAATTTCCATTTTTCAGTAGCTGTATTTGGACAGTTTGCAATAAGCATGGTTGGTTACAACAGACCATTTATCGTCCGATTAAAAAGCAAACAGTACTATTGGTTTTGGGGAAATATCATTAAATGTATTTTGAAATGCCTAAAGTTATATATTTAACAGTTTTATATGTGGTATCTTTGTAGAAACCCTTATTTAACACAGCGGTCACAATGCAGTTACAAAGACCGGCCACTAGAGGAGTCGTCTGCTGCTCCTGTGGGGACTTGGCCTGCAGTTTGCTCTTCTATTTTTTTATCCATTCAGATATTTTCAAGTGCAAAACATGACCAACCTTACCTATATATTAAAAGGGAGAAACCAGAGGGAAACGTGTAACAAATAGCCTTTATACTCCATTAGTGTCTGGAGCCATGAGATGTTTGCTATTGTACTGTATAGTAGTGTGAAATACCAGACTTTTTGAAAATTTAATTTTCTTTGTGTTTGTTGCACAGCACCGACCTCACAGTATTTGTACTTGAAGGGAGAAATTTAAAAATGGCAGCATCATTTTCATCAGATAATTTGTATAATCCAAGATTCAACGTATAGATCAGTTTGTGCAATTTTAAATTAATGGAACAGTAATGGAATTGCTAAGATATTATACTGAGATCTGTGGAAAAACAAAGGTCAAAATAGACAATTTTGGGTTAATTTGATTTTTGGTGCTTTGAGTTTTCTGTTTACTTTTTATTTTCTAGTTTATTTTTCTGCCTTTTGATTTACAGTAGAAGCAGGGAGAAATCTTGCTTTCCACTATAGGAAAAAAAACATTTCTTTTTTGCTGCTCTTGGGCTTCTTTTGTTACTTAACAAGGTGAGTTATAGTGCTGGTGGAACAAGCGCAACGCAAACGCGGCACGTGCAGCGAGGTGCCGAGTGTTCGACAGACACGTATAGTATGTGACACCGTGTAATCTGGTTCTTTTACACATGAAAACTCCTGAAATGAACATAAACATTTTTACTTACAATGAAAGTTAATCTTGAAATGTGCAGCAGTCTTGAAAAACAGGCCCCAATGAATTTGTGCAAGTTGAGCATGGGTAGCACATGTACAAGCAGTGATTTTTCTTTTTGTATAATCATTTTATTTATTTTAATTTTTTGGGAATTGAGTTGACAGAATTAAAGTAGTAGTTAAGTGAGGAGTGCAATTTTTACCACGAATGACCTCAGACTAAGCAAACGGCCCCTTGTTTTCACCAGTGCGACTTGCGGAGTGTGTGGACAGTCAGGCTTGGGCTGTGACGTGACTGTGTGCGAGGATGGGAAGCTCTGCTTATCGCACGGTCAGCGAAACACCGCCTGGGACGCGACGCCTGCGTTCGGCCGGCCACTGAGAAACTGTGCAATGTGTTGAGGAACTTACCAAAACATACTGCTGTAAAAGCGTCGAGAAAGATGGAGTTACTACAGTAAATATCCAACTGTGTAAATGGGGAATAGTGTAATAAAAAATAAAATTGCTGAACAGTGTATCTCAATAGTAAGTTCTTCTTCGATGCTGTTTGTTCTCTAGCAGTAATATCCGCTTGTCTCATATTTCTCAGCCACACATTCCTTTGTGGGCAAAAGCAGTTTTGTTTCTGTTCTTAACATCCGTCCGTTATCCTGAACCGCCACCGATCCAGAGTCCATCCCAGAATCACTGGGCTAGGAAACTACACCCTGGATGGGACACGGGTCCACGGCGGGGTGGTCACCCACCAAGTCACAGTTTACCTGAAACACATCTTAGAAATACGGGAGGAAACCGGAGCACCTGGAAGAAACCACAACCGACACGGGAGGAACATGCAAACTCCACACAGACCGGGCTGGATTCGAACCCACAGCCAAACAGCCCTGGCGCTGCGAGACCGACGCGCCACCAAGCTGCCCAGAGACAAGCAGTTAGATGAATAATAAAGTATGAAGTTGTGCCGCACATAGAACGTCATATCACTGCAGTGTCAGTCCTCAGAAATCACAGGGTGACACTGTACTACGGTAGAGCAGAGCGAACTTACCGGCCGAACGGACCCGGCGCCTCCTGCCCCCAGCACCGACACGGTGGAGAACCAACACCACCTCAGGGGCAAAACAAACCTTACACCGTAGGGAGTGAATCTAGAAGGTAGTGTAATTAAACACACCTGCAGTGACGTGACTGTGATCGATAGACACCTGCCACGTCTTTTCTTAGGGAAGCTAATATCCAAACTGCCAATATTTCACACACATTAATCTTTTTTGNGGGGGGGGGGGGGGGGGGGGGGGGGGGGGGGGGGGGGGGGGGGGGGGGGGGGGGGGGGGGGGGGGGGGGGGGGGGGGGGGGGGGGGGGGGGGGGGGGGGGGGGGGGGGGGGGGGGGGTAGTGTAAAACAACAGCTGACAGCCCAGTAAAACAATACGTGTAGCACAGCATCAACAGCTGCGGTTTTTCAAGACGGGCCCCGCGTTCCGTTTCTGATTTATCCACAGCTCCCTGAAACGGACTTACCGCACAAAGTCACCGGAGACGTGTGCAATGTTTATATATTGTGTGGATGTTTTGCAGGACTTTCCGCAGCGTGAAGGCCACACGTCCGGGTTCTTCCTGGACTCCGCACTCTTCTCAGTATCCAGACGTACGTGTCGGGCGCGCCGCACGTCGGAACGGCAGCGACATTCACAGAGCGCAACAACTCTCCCGCACCAAAGCTCTCAAGCACAGAGAGGGTCCGCCGTCCCCCTGTGACTCCCCACAGCAGTGCATTGTGGGCGATACACGGCTCCCCACGCCACCGCTACAGCGTCGACACACTTCGGTAGCTTCTGCCCATGTTCTCACCATAGGAAGAAGATTGCGGCACTCCTTATCGAGGGGTTTTACTGACCGAGGTTCATACGTGAGGCCAAAGGAACAGTAACTGAGAAACGAAAGGTAAATAAATATAAATGCTCCAATGGTTGCGTTTCTATTTCCCGCCCTCAAATAAACAGTTTTACTTGGGATTCTTAGTTCTAAGGCTTTGCTTGTGGAAAACGTGATGTTATAGGTGCAGATTTAGCACACAAGTGCCGAGGTTTGCGTACAGCATCTGCAAAGGAACAGTCGTCACGAAAAAATATCCTCTAAATAATTTAATTTTTTGTGAATTTGTAATTCTGTTCTCTTCTCTTCTGTTCTACTCTATTACTTGTCCTGAGGGAAGCAGTTTTTGCCTGGAATTCTGAGCGCGCAAACATTTGTTCGAGGAACGTGACGGTTAGATGCAGTTTCCCGCGTGAGGCCGCGTAAACGCGGAAAGGAACTTTGTGCAAGAAAACACGCCGAGGTCCGGTGTTTCCCTTCCCTGAGCTGCTGTCCCGGTGCATCCTGGGTCGCCGAGGGCTCGGCGCTGTAGAGTTGACCTCCCCGCCGTCTGTCGCTCTGTGTTTAAACACCTCTAGGGGTGTTAGCATAGTCACTGTGGCTAATGATCCTCCTAATGAGGCTCCTTTTCGTAGCCCCCCCCGCATCACAGGTGGAGGTGGGGCAGCCTGATCCGGCCAGGACCCCCCTCCCGCCCTCATCTCCAGCTGGTCTCAGAAATCTCCTCAACTTCATAAGTAATCTTGATATGAAGACTTTGTGGCCCCCACCCCCTGCTCACCCCGCCCACCCGAATCGCGCTGATGCCGAGCAGCTGCGAGTCCCGCAGGCTCATCTGACGGTTAAATGAGGAAAAAATGAGCACCTTTGCCAGATTCTTTAAAAACTCATTTACATTCTGTCAGCTTCCATTAGGGAGGAGGCCAGCGGACGGGGAACGGACCCCGCAGGAGCGCTGGCTTGGTGGCTTCCATCACGCTCATTCCGAGCTGCTGCCTCATCCTCCGCTGTCAAAGTCCAAAGACCCAAAACACTGCTGATCGTCCCACCGGCGCAGTCATACAGTAAAGCCCACCTCAGCCTGTCGGCGGACGATCGGAGCCGCTAAATGCTGAGCTACGAATAAAGTCAACGCAAAGCGACGGGATATTTGAGAAAATTTTTTTTTTTTTAAAAAAAAAGGGGGGGGGGGGTGACGGTGCCACTGCCTGTGGCCTGTTAAGCCCCCGACGGGACCCCGTCGCTCGTGAACGAAAGTTTTAACCGGAGCGTCGTCGCGCCGCCTGCGATCCCTTGTCTAAAAGCGCACCGTCGGCACGAGCCGCCGCGTCGCTGTTGTCACGCCCGCTTTGCGACGGACATGAGAGCAACACGCTTTGCGCGGAAATAGACCTGCAGCATCTTCCTAACAACACGCAGCACAACTGTCCAGGTTATTTGTCACGTGGCTGGAAACTTTTTATCATATATTATAACTCCTCCTTTATAGGGTCAATACAATTGCGCTGTGAACCCGGTCAGTCCACCTTCTAACAGACGTCTCCAGCCCCGAGTCCACAAAATTGACACGGCGAAGCGGCCCTGTTTGTTATCGTTTATGTCTTGCTGCGGCGGCCGTCGAACGGCAGACGCGTCGGTAAATATTTTCTCCTTATTTGCATCTCATTATGGCGAATCAATAAGGGAAACCTGGTGCCGACCGGCTTCCAATTACGTTGTCACCTGCCAATCACGGCGGCTCCCCGGCGGCCGGGTCCTTCTAAAGAGCCGTAATGGGATTTGCAATTCAAATGGGGACCAATTAGAAGACCCTTAATTGCACAACAATTACTGAGCCTCATTGTCGTGTCCCTACAATGTCAAACTAAATGGCTGGGTCTCAGATGGGTCTCGGCAACAAATTTATCAGAAAGGAGAGCAAAAACAAGAGCGCCGCGCTCACAGTGGCGCCGATGTGCTTTTTATGGCGCTAATTTCCGTCGCAGAGCATCTCATTAGGATTCGGGTTTGCTCCGGTTTACGAGGAGGCCGGGGGCTTTGCCGCGGTAAGACCCCGCCTTGCGTTAAACGGGCAGCTTTGCGGCTGGAACGGAGCAAAGCGCGTCGCCGAGGGGACGCGAGGACCGCCAAGGTCCTTCGTTGGGTTAGACCGACGACGAAGCTCGGCGCGGTTGCGCGTCTCCGGCCGCCTGTCCGAGGACACAAAGGCAGATTTATGCATCGGCTGCCCGTCGCTTTGTTTTCCCCCGAATCGCTTTTCCACCTCTTCAGCCCCGGGTCGGTCCCACCGCAGCTGCACGGCAACGTGGACTAGCAGAAGAGCGGAAAATGACAGGAGAGAAGCGACGCAAACACTGAAATTCTCCTCCCCTGTTTGGGACCTTGAGTTCACCTTGGGAGGTCGGGGTTGAGGCCCGGGTGATCCTACGTAACCGAGAAGCTCGGTGGACTGTCTCGTGCTCCGGGTGATTTCTGGGAAGACGGAGATGAACTCGGAGAGCTTTTAAACTACGACCTCCTTTTCATTCATTTACCAAATTCACTCAAATCTGGACGAGTCGAAGGGCTGGAATGCTGGGAAATTGCCAGTCATTGATCTTCTGTGAGTTCTCTATCAAACTGCCCACCTCGGTCATCTCATCTACATGTTTGATCAAGAGGGCTGGACTCACCACTGAGACAAGCGTCCCTTTCACTGCAGGCTGTACAACTCAATCCTGCAGAGGTCGCTTCTTCAACGCTGGCGTGACACACTGGTCCAGGCGTCACGATCGTGATGTTTTACTTGTTTCTGGACCTCCGCCTTGCCAGCTGATGCTCCCCCACGGGTGGTCAAAGTCCCAGAAGTTCTCCAGCGTGTCCCACCACCAGCTTCTTCCTAACCGAGGCCGTCACTGGCTGCAGCGGTAAAGAGAATAGCACCGTGTTACTGTGAGACACGATCTGACCCTTCGCACCACTGAAGCCACTTTGGAGGAACCCGTGTGTGAAATAAATAAATGTGAACGTATATTTTTACACTGTGGTACCACACCTGCACATTCTGGTTTTGCTTGTGGATGGACGATATTTTTTGCAGCTTTATCAGAGGCCCTAAACCAGAAGATGCCATTTTGGACTTTCTTCCTTTTCAGAAAAGTCTCCCTTCGAAGTGCGAGGCTATTTTTTGTTAGAACTATCAAAATACTTAGTCCAATTTTTCTTGTGTAAATCTCAGCCGTTGCGGCGTCTAACTTGTTTGCCAAGGTTCGTTCAACCAGCCAGGGCCGGACTTAGCTGACCGCGGTGCTCCTGGAGAGCAGGAGGTGAGATTTTGGAACGGATTGAGGACCTCGGTTAGAAAAGCGGGACAAGAGCGACCGAGCAGCGCCGTGACGACATATCCGGAAAGGCCCGGTAACGCGGTGCCGCTGTCGGCTGCCGGTTCTTTTGAGTCTGATCGGCAAACTCCAGCCCGACGGCCCGTGTGAAGGTGAGGGACGCGGGGGTGACGGCGAGCATCATCCTGACATCCGACGCCGAGCTTTAACTGAGACGTTTTCGCCCCCGCTTTTGAGGCTGTAAGTTCCCCGGCGTGTCGGTGATGATGGAGGAGCGACGAGGGACTGACCTCCTTCTCCCTACCCAGGGTGCACTCTGTTTTTCTTCCATTTTCATCATTTCACCGGCGCTTTCAAATGGAACTGGGGGAAAAATTGTTGGAAATTATCCTGATTATAGTAATGGAGGGATAAGAGACACTGCGCTTCATGATTTGTTATATTTGCGGGCGCTAAAAACTTGTCTGGAGTAATTTACGTCACGTATAATTTATTTTTTATATAAAATCTGTTCTAGACGCAGCGAGGGATTTCTCCACGCGCTTGAAAGCAGTAATTTGGGGAACTTGCACAGTGTTTTTCTTTTACTTTGAATCATATAAAATGTATGCAGGTACAAGTAGATCTGTTCATTTATCAGAGGCTTTTGTCCAAAGCAGCTGTTTAAGAGCATCTGAATAACATAAATTGTATCTGAATAAAATTAGAGGCGTACGGTGAATCGAACACAACCTGTCAGCGCCTCGTACACCAAAGGGTAACTAAGGTAACCGTATGGTAATTCGCAGCTTGTTCATTCTACGGGCCTAAAATGCATCGTGTGTCGGCATCAGCATGGCGGGGTGCACAGCAAGGAGGGCGACAAGCTGACCGTAAATCCAGCATCTTCTGCGCGCTTTCTTGAAGAACCGGTGAGGCTCTTAAGTGTGACACCGAGGGCCTGACGCGAGACCCACAGCTGTGGTTTCTGACCGACCTGTCAGAGACCAACGCTTCAGGTGAGCTCAGAATACCGATGGCTCAAGTGTTGCGCTCACGTGCAGCTGGGTGACACTAGGCAGGACTAAACCTGGTGAGAGCTATGAAGATGTTATCTTCACGTAGGAGAAGTTTAGATCAGTTTTTTTCCTTGCTTTCAAATTATACAACAACTACTGATGTGCCTCAAGTGAACATGATGTTTAATTTATGAACTTTCGCTTATTTTCCTTCAAACGTGCAGATTTTTTTTTTCCTGCAGGGTGGAATAGTACGGGAGATGAAGCCCAGTAACTCGACCCAACACGAGAAGCGGTGGGCCGGCGACAGCACTCCTACCGTGTTGCACTTTTTCTATTTCTGAGCTGCCAGAGGAGGTCTGCACATGCCCTTCAGGCTGCCGTCGGCAATACTGCTGCCACGCGGCGCGGCCGTTTGTTCAGAGCCGGGAATCATTTAGCGTTTCGGCCAAGAGGCGGGACCGCCATTTGCTCCTGATGAAATCTAGGGAAAGCGTTGTTTCTACAGATGCTTTGGGTCCACAGAGGTGCTGCAGATCAGTGTATCACAGGGTACAACACAGGTGCCCTAGTTCTATAGTCTGTTTGTACAGCAGGGTAATGACCAAAGGACCCCTGTCAAGGGGGTGACTGCAGTTCCTCAGAACCACCTACAGCCTGTTGTTGGGACTGAAGCTCTAGACCCTTGATGGGAAGTCCTTCAAAGAGTCAGCAAATGCCAGGGTTTTTTTTTCTGTTCTTATATTAAATTCTCCACCCTGCTGTTCGCACCACAGCGCTGTGTCCCGCTAATCTCCGTATGTTACGGTCAAAACCTACTGTTGCATGAAAGGTAAAAAAAAATGTGAAAGTTCCCCAAGATAGTTCATCGGTATAGAGGTTTATAAAGCCTTGCTGTCTCGTGACAACGTAGAGGAGTGTTAACCGGAATTAAATTCGCATAAATATGCCAGTAGTGATTTTTAATTTTGACTTACCGGGAAAAATAATAATATTTTTGCAGTGTTTTATGTTCCAAAAGCTTCTTTAACCTTGCATCACTAATATTATTCCACGCACTTCCATTCTTGTAAGAATACTATCAAGCAAATGTGCAACAGTGGAGTTTATTCCAATCATACAGTCTTTTAGGCACGAAAAGAACATCTCAGCAAGTCTGAACACTTAAGAAAAACAATTAAGAAAATCAAAAGCCATTTTGGACCTAATTGTGCCGGTTAAGATGAAGGAAGAGAAAACCGCTGTGGCGTTTTCGCGCCGGCGGAACAGCCTTGAGTGATGCTCGGCGGCTCGGCGGAGAACACGCTGACATTAATGGGGTCTGCGAAGTTTGGAGCAGCGATATGATGGTGTGTGTTCCGCAGTTTGTACCGCAGGGCCATTTTGTCATTTGCCGAAAAGCAGCAGGCATTATGTAAATAGAGCACTGCTAGGCGCCGCTGCCATTTTAAAACTGCGGCATCCAGGGCTACGGGCGGAGCTGCAACCTGTCCTTCAGGTAGGTCAATAAACACCTCGCGCAGTCATTAATCATCTCCGGCTCATGTCCCTGGTCCTCCAGAGAGGTCCCACAATGCACCACTTCCCATCACACTGCCTGAAGGGAGCCCCTTAACGTTGCTGTCCCTGTCCACCAGAACCCCAGGGACCCCCCTCACAGTCATCGCAGACGCCGAACGGCCCCAAACGCCGCCAGCGCCGTGGCCTCTCCTCTTCACCGGCCTTGTTAACCAGCCTCCATCTCGCTCCTCAAGGTGACCAAGCCCGTGGAAAGACAGAGACAGACGCTTTCTGTGCACATCGCCGGTGAGAAGCTCACACCCAGGCTCACCCTAGAGATGCCCTGAAGCTCACCTTAACTGTCCACTTGTCCTTCCTATAGAGAGAAGCCTGTACATTGTGTTGGTTTATAACAAAATTATTCACATGTCCCAGTTGTGGACAGAATTTGACATGGATCAGTTGAATGACCTAACAGATGCTTCTACATTTCCATTATCACAAAGCGACAGTAGAGTTCAGGTGCATCCTGTAGGGGACAAGTTAAAGAGACTCAGAGGAGCTGCATGTCTGGCAGCCTCTCCTCCTGGGGTCCAGCATTTACATCCCCTTGGTTTATTACAAGTGTACTGAAAGAGGTGTAAAGGCAGGACCGTCCATATTCCCGAGGACCCTCAGCGCAGACAACACGGACCACGGAAGCTGGCCGCACCGATGATCACGCTGCCCACTCAGCATTCAGGCGGGACTCCCCGGGGGGGCTGGAAACACACACAGCAGGGACGGACAAAAGCAATTCACACGTCTCCCACGATCGTCCGGCACCCCATCACGGTTGCCACGAGAATCGGTCGTCACATGAGGTGTGACCTGACGGCATGAGGGTCCCAGAAGAAAGGTGGTTGGAGGCCAAAGCAGAGGAGGGTGGCGGGGAAGAAAATGCAACATGAAGAAATGAATATGAAAATGCAAGGTCAGCTGGTCAGTCACACCCCCCCCCCCCTTCACTGTATACAAACGCTGTCTGACAAACCACCTTTCGGGGAGGTGGGAAACTGGCTGTGCGACTCGCTCTCCGCAGCATTCAAATGTAAGATGACATACAAACATCTCGATCTCTTTGCAAACAGACAAGCGTTTCCACACACCTTAAGCTGAGGCCAAACTCCAGATCAAATACAAAGCCAGCTGAATACAAGCTCAGAAACTATCCCACAGACAACACGGCGCCGGCAGTGATCTTTGATCATACAAATCCCACGTGATCCTGGACAAACGCAGCGAAACCGGAAGCCTTTGAGTAATGAAGACCCCGGGGCTCTGAGCGTTGAGGGGTCATCGGGCTACGGAACCTCCAAGACACGGAGTCATAAGGACATCACTAATACTGACCGTCATGCAGCTGCGGACCACGCGGGGGGGGTTCGCCACGAAACTGTGGCTACAAGCGGCTGGTTTATATACAGTATTACAAGACACGTGATCTGTTTTTGCAAAAATAAAGAGCCAAACTGCTCCTGAAATGAACAGGACACTCTGCTAAATAACTAGTAGGACCAAATGTTGGCCCTTTTTTCAAAACAAGACTTTGCATTTGTTTAAAAAAGAATCAATGAATCAATCCGTCTATCAATTAATCCTGACTTTGAAATATAGCATTATAACTAGTGTATACAGGGCTTTGCCAAAGTATTCAAACCTCTTGAAAGTTATCAACACTGGAATACACATTATGCTTTATTTTTTAAATCAGTATTTTTACTGTGAGCTCCTGAACCCCCACATTTCCAAAGACATTTGTCTGCAGATACTTTAAAGAATATGAAAAAAACTGAAATGTGCTGCTTGCATAAGTATTCAAACCCCACACATTAATATTTGGTAGCAGGACCTTTTGCTGCGGTGAATGTTTTGGGGTAAGTATGGAGCAGCTTTGCTCACCTTTAGGAGGTTATATTTTTCTTATTCATCTTGGCAAGTCAGCAGGTTCTTCAGGGTGGTTGAACAAGGCTTGTGGACAGAAGTAGTGCCTCAGATTCTCTGCGGGGTTGAGGGCCGGATGTTGAGCTGGTCAGCCGCACTTTTGTTTCTGAGCCGCTCCAGTTTTGCTTTGGCCTCGTGCTGGAGATCATTGTCCTCTTGAAAGATTAACTTTCTCTCAAGCTTCAGTTTCTTACCTGACTGAAGCAGGTTCTCCCGCAGTAGTTCCCTGTGTTTTGTTCCATCCCTTCATCCTTTCATTTTGACAAGATGCCCAGTCCCTGTTGATAAAAAGCCTCCCCACAGCATGATACCACCACCGCCACTGCACCTCACTGCAGAGATGGTGTTGGGTTTTGCCTCACATACATTAATTTATTCACTTCTAATGAATGACAGCTGTTTAGTCTTTCTTCAACTTAGAATGTCCAGGAGGGGCAGAGAGCTGCTGGCACCCTAGACCCCCAGACTTTTATTTTTCTCCTTTACCTTTTGGTTGGAACTTTCTTATTTTCCTCTCCTTGGCTACCAGCTGGGTTTCTCTACAGCTTTACTATAGTATAACCATTAGTTATGAAGTCTATAACTAACCTTCGGTAAAGGCTTATTCTGTATCTCACACCTGCTGGGTTTCTGGACAAAACGTTGTCTCCCTTCCCGAATGTTCTTCACCGGATGCAAGAAGATGTGGGGAACTTTGGCTGAAGAACCGATGATTTTGTAGGCTCCGATGAGAGAGGTGGAGCGGGGGAATGTACCAGGAGGCCGAGCAACCTCGACTGTGCTGTGGGACCTGATACGTGGGAGAAGTTCAATACTCCTTCCACAAGACGGCTGAGTTTCGATAAATTGTCTTGCCGCTGTTGTCTGACATTAAAGCTTGATCAATGTGTCACCATTGATTTCTAACAGACAGCTCCTCAATGAATCCGTTTTACATGTGTAGGTGCCAGAGATGCTGTGCACTTCACATATCATCACTGTGAATGAAAACTCCAGCCCTGTTAAGAACACGTGTCCAAATTCCTGCAGCCAGAAGGAAGCGCAACATATTGTTTTTCATGACCACACATGGCCATTAAAGTGAAATATATGAATCACAGTCAGTTTGGCGGTTGTCCTTGACTTGTGACAAATGCCACTGATGATGAGTTGAACCCAGACCAGCTCTCATATTTACCTTATTGCATTATTTTTGACTTGTGATGGTTGGTGGTAACATTCAACGACTCCTTCTGCTCCACAGTAACATCTGAAGGGCACTTGCACTCCTACAGTACCCCTAATACCCCCCGCACAGCACAGGAATAACCACACGTACCTCCTAGTCAGGTGAATGCAAATAATGGGCAAAAAAGGTGACGTTTTCTCATTTCGTAGTGCAGTGGTGGTAAAGGGGGTGTGGCTGTCCCATAATGCACTTCTGCTGCATGTGCGTAAACAGTTGCGTACACCATTGTGGTGCGATTCATATGGGTGTTTTGCACCTTTTGTGCGTATGATGTGTTTGAGAGCTGAGTTTGAGGCAGGAATGTTGTCGCCACGATCCCGTCTCCCAGGTCCTCCGTTTACAACATTTCCTACAGCACCGACAGGCCGGGACCCCCGACGGCGCCATTTATTTAGCGAAAAAGAACAACAGTCGACAGGAGGGGTTGTACTCCACCCGGACTCGTGGACCGGGCTGTGGAAAGTGTCGGGATAATATTTTTTAACCTACAGTCAGCAAAAAATTTAAATTCCCTGCGAACGGTCCTGTCCTGACATCCCCTTTCTGACCCCCCCCGCCCCCCAGCCGTGTCACTGAGGTGAGGCACCGTGTTTGGTCTCAGTCGCTGGTTGGCTGCTCAGCAGCGATTTCCGCTTTATTGCACAAAATGTTGTTTCATTTACACATCTCTGCGTTTCGACTCAGCTTGCTGTTTTATTTACAGCGGCTCAAAAAAGTCACTTGGGAAGCTGAAAAGAACAAGACTCGGTATTACTAATGCATGAATAAGGTGGGAAAATATAACAAAGTCCTCCTACGCAACACAGCGGTCGTGCGTTTTTATTGTTTATAGGGGACCTGTGGCTCAGATCAAGATGGACTTATGGTGAGGTTGTTGGTACCGATCTCCTCGAAGTCCAGGACCACCCGTCATTAGATCTGGAGCTGGACTTTGTTAAGAGACGGACATTTTGCTCGCGGTCGTCGTAGAGCTGCACGTCATGCCAGCGTTGGTGTTTTACTCCCTGGGAGGTGATGTATGGCTGAACGCTCAAGTGAGGAACTCATCCTGAATCCCCTGAGCTCCTGTATGGGGATCTGAAGGCGCGCAGAAGGTTCAGGCTGTGAACGTCTCGTTGCTTGAAAGGTTCTCCTGAGAGAGCATGTCAGCTGCGGTAAAATGATCATCGGGCGCCAGGGAAGGTGACGGGAGATGCCAGCTGAATTATTTCAAAACTAATTTCGTTCCTTCGAGGATTAGCACTTAACCAGTGAACCCCACCAAGAAGGTCAGATGGAAACACGGATCTCCGACCGAGACCCGGGCTGCCGCTGCGAGCTTCGCCAAGATAAACGGAAAGATCCAGAGGCATTAAGCGTAAACGCGGAGAGAACAATACACCTGTGGAGAGCGTTCCGGAACGTGCCGCCGGGCGGCGTTAATCCAGAGTGTCTCTTCAAAGCCCATTCAGACGAAGATTCCATTATAGAAATGCGTTTCCCCCCGGATTTAATTGGCTAAATTAATGAGGAAGCCAACAGGAGGGAAATGCAGCAGTCGCAGGAGGGGGTCTGGCTGCAAGCGACTGAACGCCACAGACAGACGCGGTCAAAGCGGAGGCCGTTGCACGGGACTGAACGAAATGCTCGACGTGGGTGATTCCAGCGTAAATATCAAAAGTATAAATTCGGATCTGCCGGTTTTCGGCTGTGACAACAGTCGCACGGATCTCTCAGATAAAGTACCAGCCCGACGTCGGGGAGCTGCTTTCACATCTGTTTTGCCGCCCGAGTTGAAGGGAAGAAACCCGCTATTTATCAGTTTTTATCCGAATTAGGACCGGAACGACTGCGAGTCGCGGCTGAGTAACGGACGGAACAACCAGGACCGGCGCTCGAGTCCGGGGTCCGGAGCCCCGCTCAGAGGCAAGGCGACGTCCTCCCGGCCCCGGGTGTTCGGGCCTTCCGAGCCGCCAGATTCGCCTGGCGGTGAGGGGTGGAGCGGCAGGTCTTCGCTGCAGCGTCACGCGTGTTCGGCTTGGGGAATAAATCCGCTAAATTGTTCGATATTGCAGCAACGTAGCATTGAACAGGACGCCTCATCGCCGCCTTATTTCAGTATCGCGCACGGTGACTGAACGCCGCATCTCCGTAGGGTGGGAATTGTGGGACGGATGTTTGCGTGAAACGGTTGCGAGGTTTTAGAAGAACCTATCGATCCGGACAAAGCAGCTGATGGATTTCCGAAAATATACATAAGTCACCTTTTTATACGGCGGCCTTTTCATTCAGCAGCTCCACAACAGAATTTTGTTCTCCCAGCTTGTATATCGCGTGTTTGGGACTAAGCCGGACACGGGGCGACTGAAGCCCAAAAGGTTTTTTGTTCCTCAGTGATGTCATTCCGCCTATTTTGGGGCTAATTATAGTGTGTTAACCTCTTTATTACCCTAGAAACAAGGACCACGTGGCCAAGCGGGGCCCGAGTGGCAGTGGTTTCCACTCCTTTGTTGGACAGACACGGTCACCCTCAAAAAAGCAGCTACGTACTTCTTATTTGTACCGCAGCGACGTCTCGGCCCAACACAGCCGTCGACGAAGACGACCGAAAGTGACGGATGAAACGGCCGATTCGCCACCCGTGTATTCGGAGCACCTTCCCGGGATGAGCCATCGATGCAGTAGGGTAATTTTTACTGGATTCAAGGTAAGTACCTTTCTCAACAGCAGGATTCAAACTCGGGTCCCTTGTGTGCCAGACGGAGAAATAACGGCGGTCCGATTGCCTCCCCCGAGCGGGCTGATTTCACAGAAGGCGACGTGTCTGAAGTCCCACGTGTGTAAAACCACCACACAACTTGACAGCAAAGACGTTCAATTAGCAAATATTAATTTCGCAGCCAGTGGTTTAAAGACCTTGTGTCTATTTTTGGATTTGGTTTCTTCTTCTTCTTTTTTCAGCAGCTCCGCTGTTTACTTTGACGTCCTGGACGTCGCGGCTTTCGTTATCGCCGGTGGCGGTTCACGTGTGCCGACCTGACCGGTTCTAGCGCTCCGTCCACGTCTGCTTGTCACGTGCTTCTCGCTTCCGTGCTGCAAACTAACCAAAGTGGTTGTGGTTCTACACCAGCAAAGGGTGCGTCCTCCAGACCTCCTGCTGCAAATGTGCTGGAGACGCTGGACTGGAATAATGAAATGCATCTTGAGGTGAGCTACAAGCCGGGGAGAGCGTGGCCTCCTCAGGGAGAGCATGGTTGCCGGATGAGCACCACGTCGACGGTGGTGGATCGCTGGAGTGGCGTGGATGAGCGTAGCGGATCGGCAAAGTGCCTCCAAAGTGCACATCAGACGACTGGAGGTCATCGGCAGCCGGGAGAACGACAGTATCTGTGCCCCCCGCTGACTGCAAACCTGTCTTGCTGTCAAGGCTGTGCGGCGAATGCTAACAACGCCCCCCCCCCACATCTGTACCTAATGCGGGGGGTCGTCATTCCAGCTCATTCACACGTGGCTTATTAGGCCCCCGTGCCTGCAAGCTGTAGCAACGCGCCGCGTCAAAGACGCGCTTTCAGATGATCCACCAAGAGGAATTTACAGGTTTTGAAAATGCCAACATGGATGAGCGGAGGAAACGAAATGGGGGGGTGTTTTCAGCTGGGTGCCGCAGTTTGTCTCCCGGTGGGAGAAGCACTCAGGAATTACAGTCGAGCGTTAAGTGGAAAACGCTCCTCGAGAAAATAAATAAGTAGAAGAAAGGCACACAGACTCCACTGGTTCCGCTCGTGTGGAAGGGTTTTCTGTGGACCCTTTTCAGTTATTGGTTTAACTCTTCCAGCACGTTCAGCCCAACGAGGAGCGACAACCCGCCTCCCCGGAAACAAACCGCTCCCCGACGTCCTTCCGGTTCCTTCCAGATGTGATGCGGCTGCTCTGCAGGACGTGGGGAAAAATGTTATTTTCCCGCAAACAAACAGACGGGACGAATAATCTCAGATCTGCACCAAATTTGGACAAAAGCCTTGAGAAACAAACAATGTTGTGGCAGCCCGAGGAGTTTTTATTTCCCGCTGGGACATTTTTGAGGGGCCCTGCGAGTTTCGCCAGTTAAATCCCGACCAGCAGATGTAGTCCTGGCATCCTGGTGCGAGAACTTGCACAGACTTCGGAACCCCAGCAGACACCAAATTGGAAAACTAGGGCAATTTTCCCTGGAAAAAAAGCCCTGTTTCGAGCTTCATGCCCCCCCCCCACCCCACCAGGGTGGAGAAAGTGTAAGAATCTCCCTCACGCAGGGGGCCCATTGAGAGGCCTCTGAGCAGCGCAGATATCATCCCAATCCAGAAAAACATGCTATAAAAAACAGAGGTTGAGAAAGAAACCCTCGGTTTCATGGAACACGATCAAAGAATTAAATCTTATTTTATTACATGATAAAATATACTTAATATTTGCAGTTACGTTTGGCAGCTTGTAGTTTATTGGTTATGAAGTAGAGGTTGTTCACACTGGGGGGGTAGAAGCTCCTTGGCCAGAATGCTCTTGCTATTCTCTCGAGGCCTCCACGCCGGGAGCCCAGCTAGGATGGGGACCCCTCGTGGACCCGGGTGGGGCCGGTGTCTCCTAGCGCTGAGCGACTCGGCAGGACGAACCTCTCCGTTCGATTTGTCCAAACTGGGTCCAGAAACGATGCAGTATTGAGCTTGATGAGAGACGAAGCTCGAACGCATTGAAACATCTGAGCGCTGTGGTCGACTCCGTAAAGCCCGGCCGCCAGCTCCCGCCACCCACAGGAGCCAGTGGTTCAAAGCTACTTTACTTTAGGTTCGAGTTACTGGACCTCCCGTGTGCCGTTCACCTAACAGCTGATGATGGTCTCTGAGGTGATGCTGTACAAACAACAGACGTGAGTCAGACGTGATGGCAACGTGTTATTTTGCATGAGGTGCTTCTGAAGCACGACTGTGGATGGCAGGCTTGTCTGTAGTGCTGTAGGACTTTCATGCCAGTGCAACATGAAACTGAGGTTGAACATACTGCCATATTAATGTGAAGTTTCCTGCAAGAGGAGGACCAAGTGGCCAAAGGCAGAGAGCACGACGTACGAGTCTGAGCCACAGTTGACTGGTGAGGCGAGATCCACGATCACCATTAGAGGTGAAGAACAGTCAACGCAAGCAATGTCACTGTGGGTAGAAGAGCTTTGCTTTTTTCGAAAGCGTGTGACGGTGTGGGTGTCGTCCCTGGGAATGAAGACAGTGGAGGAGGTGAACAAAATTAAGGCTTTGAGGCGGAGCTACAGTCATGGGGGTACAAGAAAACGTGCCACTGGGGGTCCTTTCAAGGAGAATTCAAGGAGACAGGTAAGTTTTGAAGACACTTTGATGGAATTAACATTGAGCAGATCGGGAGGGGTTGGTCTAACTTGGGTGTTTGCAGCCCAGCATTCAGTTGTTGTTCAGGCAGTTGACACTCAAATTGGGAGAAAAAAGTTGACCTTGGTTACAAACGGTGCTTAATTCTGGACTTTGGGTGCAGAATATTTAATATCCACGTCCTTGGTAGAGTCATTTACTGTAGTAGAACCTTACGTGAGCAGGAGATGGTAAATAATGGATCCGAGGCGCCGATTTCATTACCGCCGCGGAGAGGAAGGACAAGGATAGAAACAATTACGGCTCGTGCCCTTTTCCCCTCGTCGACAGAAAGGGCTTTGCTGTGGCGGCGGGGGTCTCTGCTCAGAGATCTGTTCGAGTCGCAGCTGGGACCATCATTAGTGCCCCCGTTCGCTGAGGTGCGAGGAGAATTTGTCAAGTTTCGCCAGAATTACCCACAAAGCACTGGGGAGATGTCCTTTTCTAACAACATTAGTGCACCGGAAAGAAATAATTTCCTTTGTTGCCCCAAGGTGGGCGGGCGAAGACAACATCACACCCGTCAAGACTGTTCAAGGATCCCCCTACTTATCAGAGTCTTCACTCTTGTCACCACGTCTGTCTTCCTTGCCCACCGGATCCAATGCTGCTGCTTAGAAGAGTAGCTCTCGTAGGGTCCAAACTGGTGCTCAGATTTTGTTACGGGGGGGGGGGGGGGGGTCCAAACCCNGGGGGGGGGGGGGGGGGGGGGGGGGGGGGGGGGGGGGGGGGGGGGGGGGGGTGTGGGGGGGGGGGGGGGGGGGGGGGGGGGGGGTCTCAACCTCGTCTTCAACGAATCCCTGCACTGCTCTTGCATTCAAAGTCATGACTTACCAGAGACTCGGGTACCTATCGCATCAAAGCTACCAAACAGGCTCCCGGCAACAGAGCCACAGGGAAATCATGTCCTCCTCCTGGGACTGTTCTTAATGTGCTCAACACAACATCTTAAGCTGCTTGCTTCACTTTCGTTACTCCAGATGGCATTTACTTTAAACACGCGCACCGCTTTTCGACATGCATGGTTCCCTTCGGAAAAAACCACATCTGGCACCTTCTCCTCATCCCATTACTTGCACCCAAGTTTCATTAAACTAATCCATCCAAGTCCAGCCCACTTTTATCTGCTTTACACGTCACTGTCGTCGCCGGACCCCCAACCACAAGACACGTTACCTGCAAAACTGCTTCAGCACACGAACCGTGACTAACCGTGCCATTTCACCTGAGGAAGCTGAGCAGAACCTGTCAGAAGTCCACTTCCGAGACATTCGGGCTAAATTAAACAGTTTCAATACAACATTTCCTCAGATGTATTTGCTATAAACCCTATTTACACGTGAATGACACCCCACCCGCCCCACATGGGAGCAGATGTGCCGCACCGTTCAGATCTAATATTCAAACGGCCCAATATTAGATCTTCATTTGTAGGACTCCATATGTACCTTCTCTTCCCAGACCTCAAACGTCTGTGTACTTCTTACACACAGAGAATATATCTGCTTACGTAGAACATCTGGGCTTCAGGACACACAGAAATAGCTGCAGTTTTACACAGGGCTGGACTTGACTTCAGCAGTAAAAGCCCACAGTGGGCCAACCGTGAACTGTCTTCCACAGATGTTGACAATCCCTTCTGCCTCTGCATATAATCTATAAGACTCACCGCCGGCCCTAGTCAGGGTGGCAGCCATCCGGATGCCGTCCCAGAATCAACCGGATACTGGTCCCACGCAGACTGTCCACGATATTATGTGGTTTTCATTAATTTCATGGCACAGTCTGAAACTTCTACCCACTTTAAGTTCTTCGACTCAGGGGGTCGAGCCGCTTACTGTGCACGGTGCCCATCAAGCTGCGCAGCTCATGTTCTCACGTGGCTCACGTCGCAGCCAGCTGTGGCTGGGAGATCATTCGGATCGGTTCCACTGGGAACTGCAGGGGGTCCAGGTAGGACCTTCTTGTGTCTACCGAACGCCCACCGAGAACCGCCATGCATGACAAGCAGCAGCTAATGTAGAAAAGAACCCCAGCTGAGCGGAGGTGAGTCGGCGCCGCTCAGTCTCTCTGGCAGCAGCCAGCGTCAGAGGCCTTCACACGCGTCAGCTCCGTCACGTTATTAATAACCTACACTTTTCCATGTACTATCTATCTATCTATCTATCTATCTATCTATCTATCTATCTATCTATCCAGCCATCCATCCATCCATCTATCCATCCATCCATCCATCCATCCATCTATCTGTCTGTCCGTCGGTCTATCTATCCACACGTTTGTATTTATCACTGGCCATTTTTGTTATTTATTCTTTGAACTTGTTGTCCTCCAGTTCTGCACACCGAGGGTCTCGGTTTTGTCTGCCGGCTGTTTAAAGGTGTTGGACAGTAAATTGGTTCTCGATGTTTTGGTCTTTCAGTGGAAATCTCTGCACATCGTGTTACAGCAACCAAAAGTTTCCCCCGCAAGTTTTCTTTTCAGGTGTTTCCGTCTTTTCCCGCAAGTGTCCCCACTTCCCTGCAACTTACAATATTTACGCTCCTCCTTGGCAGCAGACCCCCCGAGATGCATCTGTCTGCTTTTTACGGAACCGTCCTCTCGACGCCTCGTGGACCCTGTTTGCTTGACCTGCGTTCTGCTGAGTCATTGTGCCTTGTTTAGTCTTGGGCCACCGGCTCCGACACCTCCTCCCACACCCCCGCCTGTCACCGCGCCACAGCCCAGCTCTGCCAAAGCAGCGTCCCTCCCAGCAGCAGCTGTGGCTCAATTACACGCTTCTCACATGAATGGCTCATTTTTACATTTCATTAAGGTCCCCATCTTTTCCCCATTTTCACAGAATGCACAGCAACCCCTGGGCCAGGACTTTCTAGACAACTTGTTATTGCTTCATAATGTGCCTTGTGGGTTGGGTACGACTTTGGAAGGACAGTGACGGACTCTGTCCAGGTTGCACTTCGGCGAGGTTGATTTCTCTCCGCTAACCGGGGGAGATGAACACACTGCGCCACGACGGAACGGAACCGGAGCTCTTTCGACGTAAAGTAGGAAGAATGTTAACGAAACAGAGGAGACAGCTTGACTTCACGGTCGCCGCTTGCCAGGGTAGAACATTATACCTGAAACGAAGGTGTGTTTTCTGTCGACTAAGTCAGCCGAGCTGCTCAGATCGATGCGCCTTTTGCACGTTGACTTAATGTCCAGGATTTGCTTCAGACGTCTTGAACGGAAGGTGATTCGTTTAAAATAGTTGGTCCTGTAAGAGTGACGTGCGGATGGCTGCTCTGGGAGGACCTGGACCAGCGTGGCCCGGTGAGACCTCGAGGGCCACTTTTTTAGGAATAGCCGTATAGCTGCTCGTTCGCGCAATTACCTAATCAGCCAGTCGTGCGGTGGCGGCGTGGTGCATAAAACCATGCCGACCTGGTTCGCGGGTTTCGGGGAATGTTCACATCGACCTTCAGAACAGGGGAAAGTGTGATCAAAGTGACTTTGACCGTGGCGTGATTGTTGGTGTCAGATGGTGTGGTCTGAGTATTTCAGAAACTTCATGCACAGCAGTCTGGTCACACAGACTGGGGCGAAATGCAAAAACATCCAGAAATGGCTTGTTGATGTGGGAGGTCAGAGGAGAACACCCAGACTGGTTTGAGCTGTCAGGAAGGCTTCAGTAACTCAAAAAAACCCTTCTTATAACAGTAGTGGGCAGAAGAACATCTCTGAACGCATGACACGTTGAACCGAGAGCCAGAGTTGTTACTACAGCAGAGACCACATCGGGTTCCGCTCCTGCCACCCAAAGAAGCTGAAGCTACAATGGGAACTAGTTCAGTGAAACCGGACAGTTGAAGGTTGGAAAAACGTCGCCATGGCTGACGAATCAACTTCTGCTGCAACACGCAAATGAAGCCGTTGACCCAGCCTGCCTTGTGTCAACAGCTCAGGCTGGTGGTGGCAGCGCGATGGTGTGGGAAATGTTTTCTTGGCACACATTAGGCCCCCTAATACCAATCGAACATTGTTTGAACATTTGATCCTCATCATTTACCCATCTACTACTGGCTACTTCCAGCACGATAACACGCCATGTCACAAAACACAAGTCATCTCACTCTGGGTCCGTGAACAAGACAATGAATTTAGTGAACTTCACTGGCCTCCCCAGTCACCATATCTGAGTCTAGTAGAGCACCTGTGGGATGTGGTACAACAGCAGATTGGCAGCATGAATGAGCTGCAGCTGACAAATCTGCAGCAATTCAGGCTGTTGTGAGAGCAAAGGGAGGTCCTGCCTCGTATTCAAACGATGTTCCTAATTTAGTGGCCTGCGAGTAAATTAAATGTTTGCGGATCCTGCAGTTGGAGCATTAACAACAGCCTCTAGCTTGCAGACAGGCCTGGACACCACTTTAGGTTCCTAAATGTTTAACAAAGTCTATCTTGCACATCCAATGAGTCAAGTCTAACCCCATCAAACGTTCTGACTGCAAAGGTGAGGAGAAGTTGCTTCTGTTGTCTGAGTGCTTCTTATAGCATCTCTGGCACAAACCAAGCGGCTGACAGCAATTGAGCGACAACCTTCAAATGTTCTGCCTCTGGACAGGGTTGCAGCAGACGCACGACGGACTACAGCCGCATTTTCACAGCACGCCAAACATGGTCCTGGCTGCAGGCAGGTAGATGGAGGTGATATCGAATACAGTTTAACCTCTGACACCGTGTGGCCATTGCAGGGACAGCCTCTTCCTCATTCCGCACATCAGTCAGAGCTGCCGATGAAGGAGGAGGATATGGATCTCCACCAGGGAGTGAGGGACAGGAGGGAAGGTGAATCTTTCAAGCCGAGTCCACGTTGCCGAGCACATCGATGGCCGATAAATGCGGTTTGGCGCCGCTATCCAGTCCCTGTCTTGCGCAGAGTTATATTATCCTCTCTGTTTATCTCTCTTCCTCTCTCAGCCCTCAAAACAGATCCACATAAACAGCAGCAAAACACTTGAGCTCAGGAAGCGCTTCTCACTCCTTAATAAGATTAGGCCGAAACCCCACAGAGGTGCCGTGCAGTGACACATTACGAACGCAGCGGTCTCCTTCGACTTCATTTATAATTTCCCAGCGTCAATACACGGCCGCGCTCTCTATTGTCACGTAATCGATACCAAGATTCCAAGCTTCACTCGAGGAACCAACAGCATCAGTCACGGAGGTCCGTAATGAGGGGAGAAGCTGGAGGTGAAATTCATTCATCTGTCCCGGGGGAGGGGGGGGGGGCAACGACAGGGTCAGTGTGGCCTCTTACAAGCGGCCGCTGGAGCAGAAGTCGTGCTGGATGGACACATATCGAGAGATGTCCGAGATGCTGGAGGAGGTTGGGGGACAAGCTGCTGGCCCGTACCTGTAAAAGACTCACGGGTGAAGTCGGGCCGTCGCTCTGTGAGCAAATCTGCCAAGGCGGTAAAGCCTTGAAACGGCAGCAAAAAACAAAATAAAATGAAATTCGCGGGGGGCGTAGTGTTCATCCGGCCCGAACGAAGGGCTACAGAAGTACGAGCGTGTGTGAGGAAGCGAGCGTACGGCCAGCGCCCGGGTGCCGCCCCGCGCAAATCCCATTCATCGGCCCTAATGCTCTCCTTCGCCGGCTAAACAATTTCACTCGTTGCATCAGCCCTTTCGACGGCGTGAATCCGAGAAAAGAATTCCGAAACCTTGAGCCGTCTCCCGATTATTATTTTTTCTTTCAAGGCTATAATGATATTTTATTACCTCGCTCGAGGCTCTACTGCAGGGCCACCTCGGGACTCGAACCGGCCACCTCGAGGCTACTCGCCACCAACCTTGGAGTTAGTGGACGTTTCGGTGCGGTTTAACGGTAAATGCGCAGCGGCTTTGGCTGCGGAATGTTTTCGAGATGCCGCAAAAACATGCGGCGCGCGTGTTGTTGTTTTGTCACACCCGGGCGCCATTAGTTTTATTTTGTCACCTAATTATTTCTCCGGAGAGGCAATTAAACATCGAGGGCTTGAATCCGATTCCGCCGACTGGATCTATCCGGTCCACGGTGGTCCGCGGAGAGAGGAGAAGCGACAGACTTTCGCCAGCTATGCGCTGTAAATATGTTTAGAAGCTCTATAATAATTTGAATTTGATTCAGTTTCATTTGCTGCCTAAAATCCAGGTATTTTCTGTGAAGTATCTTAGGGTACCTGATGGAGAACTAACACTCCAGCCATGAAGTATCCAGCTAGGTCCCAACTGTAGGCAAACAGTTTTGGCGAGCCGGGCCGTCGCAGAGGGGCGACGTAGGGCCGCCGGGACCGATCCCGGCAGGACAGAGTGCTTAGTGACTGAGTGTCTGACACAACAAAGCACGCGACCCCGCTTTGATCCGACACGGGAACTGTGACAGCACAACGCCCTGTGATTTAGAAACTGGCCGCGGCTGCAAATCCCACTCGTAGTTGGATCAAGACAAAGTCTCAGCCATTTTTAACGTACAATGTCCTCAACAGATGGCCTTTTTATAATCTTATGATCGTATCGGTGCTCCGTAAAGTCAAGACTGAGGAGAGTGAGGGTGATAGGAGGGTGAACCTTTAGTAAGAAAGCACCAAAACTTAACAGTGTGGCAGGTAGCATCAGAAATGTCTCTTCTGTCTCAGCCTTTAAATCCAAGCTAAGACTTGTCTTTCTGCCCTGCTGCACCCACTAGACTGGTTGTTAAACCCTACAGGATGCACCTCTGCACCTCGTCTTCTAGCGTACCGACTTCTAGTCTGTTTACGTCTTGCAGATACGGCCATCTGCCCTTTTTCGTGCCCCGCGTGGAGCATCTGATGTCCCCGGTGAGGGCGGCCACGGCACCAGCGTTGACGGGAGCTGCTGTCACCTGCCAAACGCTGTTGAGCTCAGCAACCCCGCACCTGCGTGCTGAGTTTATCTTCTAGTATCTCCAGCAGTTGTACACTTGTAACCACTTATTCCCTGTTCCTACGTAGAATCCCCAGCCGGGGTGGGCAGCCGCTGGCACTCGGACCCCGTCGAATGTATCTTTCTCCCTCTGTCTGTGGTTGGGAGTTTTCTGTTTTCCTCTCCTCACCTGCCATCTCGCTTACTCTATAGTTACTCTGACTGCCGTGTGTCTGGTTCTCCGTTGCTGGGTGAGAACAGTATAAAATGAATTCGATTATCAAATATGAGCTAGAAATCACACGTACAGCTGACTAGAATCGCCGCGTTCGGTGTGGGTTTTAAATCTGCATAAATAAACCTTGACTGAAGCTATATTTATGCAGACCGTTGCAGGAGTGGGTGGAGGTGGACAATTTGAATTTCTGGCGGCGTGTTTATAAAGGTTATTAAGAGGCTGGCGATGCGTCCTTTTGGCGCTCACGTGTCCACGGCGTGACATTTATCAAAAATGTCCGGTTAAATGTCACAGGAAGATGCATCGGACCCCTTCCTAATTAGAACATGAAAGTCACGGCGGCATCTCCTCCTTCTGCCTTTCACTCTGCAGCCCTCCTCATCTTTCTCGCTCACCTCAGCCATGTTATGCAAACTCCTTCAAACAGGGATGCGGACAGGATAACAGCGCAGACAAATGAGAAAGCGGTAGTGAACCCATCACCCTGGAATCCTTGTTGTTTGCTGATGTCGCCCGGCAGGAGTCGCTTCTCCCCGGCGTTATAGGTAAGCGAGGTCCAAATCCTGGAACTGCGTGTTGCATAAGTTTCTTACTCAGCTGGAAAGAACAAAACGCCCAGAAAGTCGTGGTCTCAGGTCGGCATCGATCGCTGAGCCGGAACGCGCGGTAACTAGCCGCCCGGTGGAGGTACGGTCTCCTGTTGGTCTCCTGTTTGACAGCAAATACCAAAGAGCTATTAAACAACAACAGCTTACAAGTAAGGATGGTCTCGTACTCACTAGTCTCGATACTCTGGGAAAACCGGTCTACGAGCGGCTGGCTTTGTGATGGTCGGAAAAGAAAATCTCACGGCCGGGCACAGCTTGACGTTTCCACCAGACAAATAAGGAGGAATAAAAAGTTGTCTCGAAAACAGGATTTAAAGGTTTAAAATGCATTTTAATAAGTTTCAAGCATTCGGTTAAACTCCAGGATTATCTGGAGACCACCAGGTAGCGCTTCCAAAAACACGGTGAAGAGCGGAGAACTGGGTTTCTGCGGTAAATGTTTATCGGGGATGAATAAAACATGTCCCCAAACTCCTGTCTTATCCGGCCCGGATCTTTCACAGCGGCTCACAGAGTTTCCCTGAAAACAGTCATTGTTTATGTTTTCATCTTCGTCGACGTCACCCGGATTGGCGTTTGTCAAACACGTGCTCAGCAGGCAGTAGTTAAACATCACATCCAATATGGCTCATTTTGCTCTCCGCCAGAGCTGTCAGATGCCTGTTCAGCGTGTTTGCTACCTCCCCGACCTGACAAAGCCAAAGATATTTTAACTAAAGGTTTGAATTTTACCGTGATTTTAGCTCTTTTCCAAACTAGATCCACGGTTGGTCGCCCGTGCTTTTTATAGTAACACCAATGTTTTTACTGCAGTCGGCACAGATGATCTTTCATTTGAGATACTAATTCAATTGCCTATCCGTTTAGCCGAGACTTCTCTCCAAACAACCATTTGCCCGTTTCTACAGCCGAGTAGCTTTTACTGGAGCAATTCAGGCTAAGTAACTCGCTCAAGGGTGTTACAGCGAGAAGTGAGATGTGAACCCACATCCTTCAAGTGCAAAGCAGCGGCTCTTTCCAATAAAATACCTGCTGTCTCTTTCGATAAATTCTTTCGGCACCCGTTGGGTCTAAACAGCGTGAGCTACATTACGCTGCCTGGTTAAAGGGCATCTCTGTGGAAGATCCATATGTCTTCTTCGGGCACCTGGTGTATCTACGTTACCTTTGCGGAAGCACGCGGGACACCGACAAAGTCAGTCTTCACGCCGCGTTTGTGCTCTTTTTGTGATCCTGTGCGGTTCTCCCATCTCTTTCATCTTCTGCCAACAAGGTCACCTTTAAACGTTCTAATGTAACAGCCTCCGTGGGCACGTGGGAGTAAGAAGAATCCCACCGCGATTCTGTGGAGTCTTTCTGTATACGTTGCACCACAGCAATTCATTCCCGCGCATATGATGTTTTTAAGCTGCCTAAAGGCCGCGTGTGTATTAATATCGTAGTGGGGGGGGGTTATAACTCAGAAAGGATGAGCACTTACACCACAAATACATCAGAAGGAACGTTATGCGTTCCCCAAAACACATTCCTCACAAAAGCCTTGATCCACTGTTATACGCTCAGCGCCGTTGTTACAGCGTTTTCTCGCTGCCTTTGATTCCGAGCGCCGGGGCCTGCGTGAGCGTGTGCAGCCACACACACACACACACACACACACACACACACTGACAGACAGAGAAAGTGAGACGCGGCAGATTATTTTTTCCTTTCCGTTCTATTCTGGGAAATAATGAAGGCAGCGTGGTGGTACGAAGCAAGGGGGCGAATTCCAGTCCACCCGCACACGGAATGGACTGGCGACGCGAGAAGGCATAAATCCGGCAGAATTTAAAGATCGCCGCGGAGAAGCAGCTCCTCCAAACGCATCTGCTGCTGTGCTCCTCACACGTGGTCAGTTGGATTCGCTGGCGCTGTGTTCTTTGTTTGCCTCGACAACTTCACAACACCGGCGGGTAAGGATTTGTGTGCGGACCGGTTGAAATCTCACAAATCTCTCTCTCCTGAGGTTCGATTACTCCGACCAAATTATCTGGAGTTCAAAAGTCACACAAAAACAGTGCCGAACGCCGCTTTACCCACACAGGTTCAGAACGACCGCCTCCGACTTGCCGTGCGAATGGAAGCGATTTAAGGCCGGTGAGGCCGGGAAGGTGAAGGAAGCGCAGCTGCTCGGTTCCGGCGGACGGGGAAAAGGACAAAATTAAAAGCGAGCGATCGATCATTTGCTTGAGGTAATATGCTGGGGATTTGAGCAACGTTTATTATCGAAATTGCCCTTCGTTCCCGGTTCCCCCGCAGCTCACGCCCAAGTGCCCCACTTTAAATCCTTCAAAGAAATTTTGCCAAAATTATAGTCATTGGCTATTAACTACTGTCAAACACACACTTTTCCACCATTGATCATTCGGGGTGAAGCTCCAACGCCGGGACCGCGGCAGGAGAGCACGTATTACATCCCGCCCTCCACCTGGAGACCTATCGACTGACTTAAAAGGAGGTTCGTCGCATTACTTTTGCCGCACTTTTATGAATTATCGCAACACCGAGAAGCACATTTATTATGTGTTTTGTTGCCTAGAAGCAAATCCTAACAGCCCCTGTTGGGATCACTTGAGACCCCGACGAAGGCTGGTTAATCTCGGTTGTCAGCCAAAGGATTTGCAGCCATTCATCACTTTTTTTTAGAGGATCTCCAGATGGGACACTTAACAAGCCCTCTGACACCACAGGAGTCTTTAACACTCTTTCTGACTTTAGGGACACGCAGGCCATGTTATTAACAGTAAACACTCCTTTTGAGAAGCACTCCAGGCTGCTCTATGATGATAAATCTACACGGCGTCGATTGTTTTTTTTATTGGATAAAAGTTGAAAAATATGAGTAATAAACTCTGGGATGAAAATTTCTCTTCTAAAATGACAGCTGAGGCAGAAGTCTAAATAACACTTGTTTGTTGCTTGCAGCTTTGCTGCGTGAAGAAATAGTCATGAAACATCTGTGTAGCCTCAGTTACCGCTTGTCCGGTGCGGGGTGTCGGAGATGTGGAGCCCCTCCTGGAAACACTGGAAACAAAGCAGGGTCCAACCTAGGAGGGGAGCAAAAACACACACACACACACACACACACACACACACACAGAAAGTGAGTCACCAGTTCACCTGAATGGGCTGTTGTCACACCTGTGGTGGACCCTGCCTGATCTGCTCCTTCATGCTTCTGGGATGTGCTCCAGACCACTGTGACCCTCTCTGGGACACATGTTTGGTCACACTGAGTGAAATCCACTGGAAACAAACAGCTTTGGACTGTGAGAGGAAGCCCACTCGAGTACGAGGAGAACATGCAAACTCCACACAGACTGAACTGCACTCAAACATACGTGCAAATCCTAAACCCCAGGAGGTATCAGCTGGGTCTCCACAAGACCTCACTCTGTGGAAGTTGAAGGTTGGGGACACATCCTTAACCCCACGTTCAACACCTGCCTGATGCATGTTGGGCCTCTGGATTTTGCTTTAGTCCAGTTCTGTGGCACAACATTCTCAAAAGGGTCACTGCTGGCACAAACAAGCACAAACAGTGACTTCTTCCAGCATTTCTTTGAGTGCAGCAGACAGTCGCTTGATTGAGGAGGTTGACCATCCATCACTGACAAAACAAAGTGATGGCATGAAGATGCCCGGGAGTGTCAGCTTATCTTCGGACCTTTCAGCACAGAGCGAGGTATCGCCGCACCGCACGCCAGCACTTTCTCCGTGGTCCAGGGAAGTAGTTGGCTTGAAGATGTTTGAAGAAAGCGAGATCATCAGGTTTCTCCTCACAACTCACTAGACTGTGTGTTTCACACAGCAGAAGCCTATCAACACAGGTAATGAAACGTATAATCTTACAGCCAGTGAATACAGAGGAAGGTCGAAATATCTTCATTTTCATGACTGTGCTACTTGACTTGGCTTCTGTCTTCAGTTCAGTGTGTGTTTTCTGAGGCGATTCACTACAGGACCAACCCCCAGGTCTGACTTTCAGGAGCTATTGCAGGAAATCCTGACTGAGTTTTGCTATTTAAAAATATATCCAAAAAATGTGAACTGGAACATATCCCGAAGTGTTTAAAACTACGTTTCTCAATTATGTTCCAAAACGCATCCAGTAAAACCAAAGAGATTCTTCATTTGCATGTCCATGGATCAAAAACAAAACCGTCCTCCCCTTGAGGTACAATTAGTGTAAATGTGGAGCAGTGGTGACGTCCCAGAAAATTTCTTTGTACATCGCAAACTTTTTCACCTCTCGTGAGAAGTCCTGAGGTTAATTTTCTTAAGCTGAAGGCATCATTTCGGAAGCAGGACTGATTACCATCTTTTTCTGAAGAACGTGTGATTATGAGGCCCCGTTTTAAAGGGAACCGTCAGAAGTTGACAGTATCTGCATTAGGGAAGACATTATGGATGTGTTTTCTTGGTTCTTCTAACAGCAACATCTGAATAACCACAAAGCCATGTGCCCTGCTGCCCCAGAGCCATAAAGTGTCAATGTGACCCCTGTCCAGGAAACCCTAGTGAGCAGAAGCAGTGGCCACGTCCTTCATCGCCCTCCACATCCCACTGGTCAGCTGGTGGTAGGTAGCACATGAGAGCTGTGCAGGTCCTCACTGCGTGATGCGGCACCAGCCACTCTGCTGTAAATGGCACCGGAGACCATCTACTCCTAAGCAGGACTCCTGAACAGACAGACGGTCGGTTTGGCAAGAGTATTTTCATCACAGTCCAGATCACAGTTAATCACTGTGTATTTTTTTTTTCTTATTTCCCAAAAGTTCATTAAAACTTTTGCAGCTCAACAGCCACAACTTTCCAGAAAGGGCAAAACTTCCAAGTGGAGCCCATTGGGCAACAAACAGGTCAGGCTTACATGCTTAGATCTTGATGTTCATCGATATGTTGTGCTTTGGAGAAAGTAGAGTCTCGGTGGTCGAGATCCTCTCTTGGAAGCACAAGAGCAGGAAACGGTTCCACACACACACACACACACACACACACACACACACACACACACCATGGGCAATTTGGGGTGACCAGTTAACCTGAATCAATCATGGCTGGTCTGTGTGAGGAAACCTTTAAACAGATCTGACTTCAAACTCTCACCCAACCATCGTAGGCACTGTGAGGCAGCACCTTCTGCCCGAGTCACCATGCCACCCCACCACTGATCAATGGCCGATATCTTGCCATCAGCACAAGAAAGCTCTCCAGAAGCTTATAGCCACATTTAGCATTCGCCATAAAAACCTCAGCAACGTCTCCAACGCTGTTCTCCAGTGAATAGATTGCAGACACTGAAGATGTTACTTCTTGAAAAGTGATGAGGCACTGGAGGGGGAGCCGAATGGAAGAAGGAGTTGGTTTGGTGGGGGTGGGACAGCCATCCAGTGCAATAAAACAGCACGACTTTTAAGCTCTTCTTCCCATCCGATATGAAAAAAGAAACAAGGCTGCTGCCTCCGACGCAGTCGAAACCACTTCGCGGGAACCATCTGAACGAGTTCCAAGTGCCACAACTTGGCGCTGGAGCCCAGAGGAAGAGCAGGTGCTGCTGGGAAGCGGGTTGAGCCGGGTGACGGCGGCCGGCGCGGAGCAGACCTTCCGCCCGGCGGCCTTGGCTATCGGACGGCGGGTCGAGGGGATCAGGAACGGGGGGCACGGAAATGACAGCGTGTCTGGGCGGATGAAGGCAAGGATACGAACACATAGAGAAGGAGCAGATGGACTTGATAAAACGGCGGCGGAGCCATCTGTTCAGCCCACTGTTTGTAGCTTTTCCTTTTTTTAACTCCAGGTGCAAACCAATAACCAACAAAGGGGCCTGAAACAAACTGGTGCATGTCAATGTTCTCAAGCAGAACGGGCTGCATGAATCCAAAACACGCAGAATCTAAGGACTAAAAAGAGAAAAATATACATTTTTCACAGCTCAATCTAACATCAGACCCGTCTCACACTTCCCAGAGTTCACTTCTACCCGGCGGGGAGTCTGAGGTGAACTATCGCCCCGTAAGATCTTGGTTGGCCCAGCCGACGTCCACCCCTCCTCCGCCCAGAGGAATCCAGCGTCCGGGACCTTAACCGCGCGACGATGGTTTTCCCCCTCGACGGAAGCCGGAAAAAAAAGGTGCGGGGAGCGTGACGGCGGTGCGGTAAAAGAGCTTCCATTTCAAAGGTGAGAAGCAGGGTGGCCTTCTAGCAGCGGGGCCCGGGAAGCGGCCCGTGAGTCAGGCTGTGAGTGTATTAAACGGCGGTGACAAGGAGAAGAAGCCAAGTGCTACCCTGCGCTTCCCCGTGGCTCCGTACATTAGTCACTCTTGTCGTAGAATCTCAATTACCGCGACGCCGCCGTCCGAGGCTCCACCTCGGCCTCATTGCTCACACGTGTTTTATCACATATTAACCAGCTCTGGTGTCAGGTACAGATGATCAGATGGATTTTAAGCATTAATAATAATAATAATAATAATAATAATAATAATAATAAAAATAATGAGAAAAAAACAGTCTGATAAAAGGCAGCTGCTCCCAGACCAATCTGTCAGGCTACAGAAATTGATTCCGGTGCCATTTGCGAGGTATTAAAACATTCCGTTTATTATCTGACTGTTTCCGTTAATGCCAACGTGCTCCAGATACGGAAATGCCTGCCGAGCTTCTGAACCGCGGGAGGACGCCCGCGTTTTCGTTGCCAGGTGCCGACGTGCGTTTAACAGGCTTCGGATGAGCATCAGCAAAGTGTTCCCACCTTAGCGATTGCTCTATTTTTAAAGCGTACTTTAAAAAAAAAAAAGCCTTTCAGTCCCTCGTGACGGCGAGGGGAAGCAAGAAGATCTAACTGCTGTGGTGGCGGAAGAGAAGATTCAAACGGTTTAAATGTGTGTTGTCGGAACGTGGTAAAGCGCCCGGGTCTCTCCTCCGCGCCACGTTTTGGGGCAACAATACTTTAGATAATGTTGCATCCGGGCCGCATTTCTTCACTAACTCGCCGATATGTGCTGAAAGCAGGCGGCAGTCTGCATAGATGAGGGAGACCACCTGCTGGACTGTGGCGGGAATCAAAAGACAGAGACGTTCAAACCCCCTCCTGGGTCGTCTTTACCAGAGACAGCGCCCCTCTTCCCACAGAAACACGTCCCCTGTTCTGCCTGTGAACGTTCGGAAGGAAAGCGACACGGGGCCTTTGAGACTGGCTCCGTGTTGCTCCCGCCCCCGAAACCGCGATGTTAAAATACCCGGCTGTCTCCGTTTCTCAACTCTCCCACTACTACTGTCACCTTCGCGTCTCCAGGGAGCCGTTTTCACCAGAGCCCGTTTATCGCGCGGAAACGTGGAAAATGCACATTTTCGTTCCCGCCGCACATGTTCACGTTTGGCTTTCGATCCGACAGACACGCTTTTCCGTGCCGTTGATCAAAATTCACGGCGACGAAGTGATCGTCCTACACTTGTGCAACTGTCGGCACCTGTAAGGTGTTTTACCTTCTGCTAGACCTCCAACGGAATGACAGCATCCGTAGGTGGTTGAATTGCAGGGCAACAGGTGCATAAAGGCGAGTTCATCCCACAAAGGTGACCTGGTCCAACACAGATGACCTCACCTCACAGACACGGCCTGGTTCCACACGCGTGACCTGGCGCCATAAGTAGTAAAACCTGTTTATTTTTGGCTATGAAAGAACATACAGTTTGGAGGACGGTGATCATGATTTGAAGCTCCTACCCTGACTGCCAGAACAAACATACCCACACACACACACACACACACACACACACACACACACACACACACACACACACACACACCCACGGACAGATTCTCTCAGCTAATTTAAAATGTGTACTTTTACTTTCAGAAATGTTTCTCTAAGCAACAAAGGTTCGTAATAAGAAGGGTCTATTTTTACATTTGTCATTTTCCATCAGCGCGATGCGTCCATTAAGGACCCACCGTGCCGCCGATGTCTCTCGTCTGCCCGTCTCTCTTGATAAAATAAATCACGCAACGCTTTTTCCATTTTCAACCCCACACTTTAATTCATAAATGCACCCTTCCCTGATATTCATCATGCACTTTAAAATATTTGTTGCACATTATGAAGAACAAAGCGGCGAACCATTCCGACGCATTTTCTTATTTCAGATGATTTCATTACATCCATTATCAGACGTCTCGTGCAAGAAACACAAGAAATATTTATCAGGCACATTGGCGTTGGACAGAGGTCATAGTTAGTGTGTTCAGTAGTTCCAAGACGCGCGACCCCAGGTCCTGGGAGGGCGACCGGGTCCTTGCTGGTGGTCTGCGACGGCGTAGCGATTTAAAGGCACGGTGACGAAAACAACAGGGCGGTTTGAGAGACGGCCGACACGGAACCGCGAGCTGCGGTGCTCCTTTGCCGCCGACCCACGAGGCGAGAACCTAAACCGGGCCTCCGCGTTTGGCCGCCGTCCTCCGACTCGCTCCTAGCAGCCTGTTTACGATGCGGGGGGCATCGGCGCTCTCACAAGGCGATCGAGTGGGCTGTTTACAGCAGAAAGATAATAATGAATGAATAAAATTAGAGTCGAATTAACTGGCAAGGTCGGCAGTGGGTGGTTCCCAGCTTACAGGGCATCTATAACACTTCCTGGTTTTAATTTTGGAAAAAATCACAGCATCGGCCTAATTGTCATTTTACCCGTCTTAATGATGAGGATAACCGGTCAACAAGCGCCGTGCGGACGGCGGGATAACCGGCGTGGCCGGATATGAAACACACAACCTTTACAAAACAGCGCCGCGGAAGTGTCGGCAAAGTGAACTTAAGTCTTTAAGTACTTGAAATTACACCTCTTTCATAAAATGTACCTGTCAAGTAGAAGAGCCAACAACGGCGGTGCGGCCACACGTGGAGCTGAGAGGTTTTTTGCAGCTGAAAGCGGACGTCTCCCCCACACGTTCGTCTCGCCTCCCGTGTTTTAAACTCTGTCTCTTTATGCCTGCTGTCCTTACTGCGGAAACAAGTTTTAGACACTAACATGGAATTGACAACTGGTGTGTTTACGCTAAGGGACTCGAGCGTTTTGGCGTAACAGGGTTCACAGCCTTCACCTGAAGGCTCTGTGTGCNTTACTGCGGAAACAAGTTTTAGACACTAACATGGAATTGACAACTGGTGTGTTTACGCTAAGGGACTCGAGCGTTTCGGCGTAACAGGGTTCACAGCCTTCACCTGAAGGCTCTGTGTGCGTGTGTGTGTGTGTGTGTGTGTGTGTGTGTGTCTGCTGACCCACAAAGTCCACCACTGGCCATTAGTATGGACTGGGCAGGTATCACAAGCCAGGCTCTAACTGGGCAGTAATGCAGGCCGCTGGAGGGTAAGTCAATTCAGGGAGCAATTAGGCCCACAAAACTGTGCGGGTCACGTACCCACAATGCACTGCAGCGCCGAGGAGGCGGACGGCGGATTAATGGTGTAGAAATCCGAGAGGCGCTTGCCGTGTCTCTCTGTCGTGAACCGCTTCATCTTCTCAAGCCCCTCACAGCCCTCCGCCGTGTTTGATGAACACGGACCCCGTCGTAAACGTGTTCTTTATCGTCCTGCCGAGATGCGGACCTCGGCTACAAATCCCGCGTGGGAAATAAAACGCCCCCCAAATGACAAATTACCGCAAGATCCCTGACTTCGTGGAGACCCCTGAATTACAGTTCCCGGCGCTACGCATTCAGAACTGGAGTGAAGTTATGGAAAAGAGGCCAAGCATCTAATGATGCTCTGAAATCATCGCCTGTGTTGCATTTGAGGAAAATACAGACAGTAGAGTGCAGCCCCTCCCTAGGGCCTGACACCGGGACTGATGCCACTCGGCCTCTCTTTTCCCCCAAAGATCAATCTAGCCTGGCTGCTGCCTCTCTGAAGGACCTGTGAGGGAGGCAGAGGCTGGAAGAACAATGAGGGGGCTGGTCTGCATCAAATCAGCATCATTCCTCAGCCGCCGCATCCACCGCAAGCAAGTTACGCGGATAACTGAACCCAAAGAGAAACAAGGACGGCAGCGGCCATACCGAGCCCATCGCAGCCAGCAGAAAGATGAGGAGATGTTTCATGCTTCGCAGCACCGACCGACCGGTGAGGATGAATACTGCACCCCCCGTGATTCTCCCACGCTGGCCACCCACATCAAAACACTGTAGCAATAAATATCTCCTGCTTTGAAGGAAAAAAAAAACTGTAGATGTATACGCACAAATATAACTGGTTTAAATATTCCAGTTAATTAAATCTCTCTGTTTTAAACGCGGAGTTTTATTGCACACATTTCAGCACCGAGTCCTAAATCCGCATTTAGATTTCTCTAGCAAAAAAAAAAAAGAGCGGCCATTTTTGGAGCAACTTGGGCTTCGGTTGGATTCCACATGGAATCATCACGATGCGATGTTTTGTCAGACCTCCTGCCCCCCCACCGCCACCTGCTCGCCCCGCTGGATTGTCAGTCCAGTGCCTTCAGAGATGCGGTCGACGTGGCAACTGCAGCCTAATGGGATTCCGGCCCATTCCTCTTCATCATTGTCAGTAGCTTGCGGCTAACTTTAATTCAGCAGGCCTCGAATGTCACCCACTAAAATATTTTAATGAAGTCAATATAATGATATTTCAGCTTATTGTAATTTCATTTGCGGGCTGTCAGCCTGAATTGATATCCCTGCTAAGAGTGCCGTCCAGAATTATTTACATTTAAATGGCCGGGTAAGCGGGGCGCAGGACATACTGCGACACAGTTGTTAAGTGGCCGGGACGGCTGGGAGATGAAGCCAGAGGCTCCACAAAGGTGTAACAAGGAAGTTTATGAGTGGCGGTGTGCAGGTTTGAAGCGTTCCGCTCTGGATGGGCTCCAGAGCGTCACCGACGCTCGACTCAGACGGGTCCAAACCAGTCGAAGGCTCGGACGCCTCAATCGCCGACGGCGAACACGAATTTCGGGAACCAAAGGCGAAGAAAAACCCAGCAGATTTAATTAACGCCGTCGCACAACTAAATCATTTCTTGTTTCTGTCTTTTTAATTGATAATAAGATAACATTGCTTAATGGTGAGGCCACCTGAGAAATACGTCCTCAAAACAATCTATCCGAAAATTTGCATGCTAATTGAAACGGCGTGCAATTACGGGACAGGCTTCCCTTCTTCTCCGCGGGGTTCCCATTATTAATAAAGGAGAAGATGCCATTCCCATTCGTCACACAAACACTTCGATTACGTTCTAAAGCCTAACCGGTGTGCCGTAACAGCGCACCCATAAATTCTTTCCATTTCATCCACAACGCGCCAGCTACTAAATGTCTTCACGCGCCTCATCAGTCATCAACACGTGAAGCTCTCCAGCTTTTTAAGGACAACTTTTGGGCATTTTTGGTCGGTAGCTGCAGATATGCGGGCTCGTTTTGACGTTTTCGTAGCCGTGATTTTTGCTGGGAACTCCAGCGCTGCCTACCGACAACGGTAAACTTCATCGAGTACAGGAACCAGCTATGGAACCCAGGGCCATTGATAAAGACCGGGTCCTCCTCCTTCCTCTTCACTCCTGCCTCCTTCCCTTCTTTCAGGTGCTTCCACGAATCCCGGAGGTGGGCATTTTACTTTGACAACCTTTGGGGAAATTTATTCATTTCACTGAAGTGTCTTAATAATTACGGTGACATCGAGGTTAATTGTCTAATCTGTATTGCCAAAGCGGCGTCCTGTCACAATCCCCACACAATCTGTTCTGGAGACACGAGCCAGAAGATGCACAATTTGGATGCCTGGGATCTGAATAAAGGCTTCACACGAAGAGAATCCATAATTACACCCAACAACCTCATGGAAAGTGTCACCACCGTGTTGTTTGGAGAGCAAAGATTCCAAACTTTTGAAGACTTTTGGCCACATCCTGGAGAGGAAAATGTCTGGGGCAAGAAGAAACATAGTTTGGTAAAAGAAGAGGAAGTTTGGAATTTTTGGAGTAACTGAAAGTTGACTTTCGTTCTGAGGTTGAATGAGGCTGAGATGCACAAGCAGCGCAGCTTATGAAATGAGCAGGTCATGTGGGATCCCTGCTTTAGAAAGATCTGGTTTGAACAACCTGACATCGCGAACTTTGGGTTGCACAGTCGCTTAAAAGGCATCTTCCCTGTCGCATCTGAACACCTGTCTTGTTGACCAAACAGCTGGCTACCAGGTGAAGGTTGGTGCAACACTGAAAGTGGGAGCGGAGAGGGTGTTACACCTCTAGCCATTCTGCGTGATGGATATTTCTGTCTTCAGCACTGACCCTGCTCACGCTGCCATGAACATTGGTCGGAGGGTGTCAGCCACGGTCCTGAGGGCAGCATCACCGGTCACTCGTCTGGGATTAATAAGACATCCTGCCAAGAGCTCTCATCCCATCAACCCCTCAAACTCCGCCCGAGGTTCTCTTTCACAGTAAATCTGCTGATGACACCTCTCTGCGGTCCCACGTCTTTGACGCAGCGAACAGATCGTAAAAGTCCACATTCATCATTACAGTTTTCCAGCACGGTAAACGCGTTGAGAGGCCAACACAGTGGGCAAACGGAGGGGATCAGTCACTCCGTACGGTTCTTCTACACTGCGAGCAAGTCTGAAAAGTCTGTGCGAATAGTTAAAGTAGTTGAGCACAGAAAACAAAATACGCTGCAAATTATACAGATGTTACCGCCGAACAGCTACTCACCTCAAATTAAAACCAGAATTTCACACATTAGGAACAAACTGCAGCCACCAAGAGAAGGCAGTCAGGAAAGGATGGAAGCTTGAGTGGACGTCAGGTTATTGACGTTGTTGGACTCAGCATCACCACGCTGGAACATTTTCAAGAGTCTTCTGCCAGTAGGACAAAAGTGGACAAGCACAACCCCCCATCTGCAGCATATGCAGGACGCAAAACGGTCCAAAACTCTTCTGAATCAACGTTCTTCTGAACGCACGGTGCCGCTCAAGATCATTCAAGCCGTTGGTCCTGTTCCTCTGTTCCTTCCCTCTGTTCTTCTTCTGATCTTTGGAACAGAGCAGTGCATCAAGTGAAAACATTAAAGTTTGTTCAAATGAATGCATGTCATCACGCTTAGAAATCATTTCACCAACTAATACAGGGATGGAAGACCTTGGATGAGCTCCAAAAATGCTCGATGAGTTATGTGCCTGTCTGGCAACTTCAAATAACTGCAAAGGGGCAAATATATCACTTGATAATAGTCACTTGTGTGTTTAGTGAAAGTTAATGCTCCCTAAATAAAAGATGAAGCAGACGGTGATTTACGAGCAGTGAAATGATATGTTGCCTTGACTGGGCAGGTCCAGCTGACACACCCACACATTAGTCAGTCTCGGAACACACCCCCCTCATTGTAATCGCAAACGCTGTTTTTTCTTCAGTTATAAATGCAACACCAACACCACATTAAATGAAACAGTGTGTCAGACGGTTGCTTTTCTTGTGCACCACATTTCTAACTGGCCGAAATGGATTCGGAAAGTGTGTTTGCAGCCGCCACTGACCTCCAACTGGTTTGCTAAGACTCGAGGATGGCTGAGCGTCCCGAAGACATGGTCCACGGTCCATTCGTCCCTGGCAGCCGCTTTGGATGGTGCGACCTGTCATGATGAAGTTCACAAAGCGGTAGTACCGAAGCACGGTGTGGCCAAGATTTACACTTATGCTCGCTGCCTTCAGTCAGTGCCGGGCTTTGCTTTCATTTGTGTGGGGCTTGGTTTTAGTGATGCAACAACATGGAATCGTCTATTTTGGGGGGACGTACTCACGGGGGTGGGGGGCCAGGGCTCCAGTCAATGTCCGGACCGTTCCCAGTGCGATAAGCTACCCGCTCAAACATCAAAAACCAATCCCATATAATATCAAGGTTAGCAGTGTGCTATACTGGGACATCAACGTAAGAACGAGAATGAGGGAAAGAGAACGTGTAACGTCAACGGCCAAAGTCATCAACAATAACAACTGTAACACAACACAGTAAGTGATTCTTCGGCACAGAGACTATCCAGTGTCAAACTTCAAGAGCAAAGGTCTGTACAACAACCATACGTTTTGAGAGCGATGAGTAAAGAAGGGTGAGATAGAGTGTGTGTGTGTGTGTGTGTGTGTGTGTGTGTGTGTGTGTGAGAGAGTTCGAGAGAGCGAGAGAAGGAGGCTGGAAAACAGGGATGCCGCTGCAGCAATCCAGACACAGACGTAATAACACAAGACGCCATTCAACACACATTTAGGCACAACCTCAACTCTGTTTGGGCAGCAGAACACACACCATGACTGAGCAAACATTAGCAGACAGAAATACAACAGCAATATGACAAAAGTCTAAATGACATCTTGATTTCGTTGCTGAAAAGTCCTGGATTAGGCCAGTAAAACCTGAGGCAGGTTTGGTAGAGCACAGCTGAAGAGACCGCACTGCCTTCGACCGCAAGGGACCTCATCTCTTCCACCAACCAGGGCTCCCACTTCAGCCGATCAGGGTTCCTGTAGCAAAAATCCTGCTCGGTGTGGTAAAGTCAAGGACAGAGTCTGGGAGCATTGGACGCAGAAGGGCCTGGAGTCTTGTCAAAACAAGGATGTGGACATCAGAGCTTCTGAAGCCCTGCTTTTCTTCAATTCTTATTTCAACCGCAAGCTCTGAAATGGCGAGAACGTGTCAAGGGATTGACTTCTGTACTCCCCTCCTACCGAGCCTGTGTTGAGCTTCGCTCGCCGTCTCTTTGGTGAAGGAACCTGCCGATCTTCTGAAGCCAGCTAAAGCGACTGGAAGCACCACAGAACGCATAAGTGAGCATGGCAGCTGCGATAAGGCGGACTTGCGTTAAACTAGCGCTGGTTATCTATTGGACTGAAGTACTGAGAAGAGTGGTGGCAGCTGGACAATTTTTGTCAGAGTCGGGACCACCTTTCCACGGCACCTGTGAAGTATTTGGCGGAGCTGACAGTGGGAACTACGTGGACATCCTGGAAATAACGCCTCTCTGATTCAGATGATGATCTTGCAGCCGTCACGTTCTTGTCATCTTCAGGGTCAGCGGCGACAAGATTCATATCTAACGCTTCTGTAAAAGTGCGATGATTGTTGAAAACTAGCTTTAAAAAGCTATTTTACCATTTTTCTTTCAAAGCTGCCGCTTTCACGTTCTCCTTTGTGCGTTTTCTTTATTGAGCTCCTCTCCCGTTCTTTCGCTGATCCGCCACGATGACAGTGACATTACCGAAATATATCGCCGGTGCATCTACCTCTGCTACCTGGGCCACCACCATAATTCACAGGAATTGTAGCTCTTCCACTGAAGCTTGAACCTGTCAAATATAACAGACGTATAACTAAACAACTTAAAACACTTCATTCTTTGGAACATGAAGAGGGTCCAGCACTTTTTCCCAGTTTGAACATAATTTGGGGGCTTGATGTAACTTTAAAGGGACCTCGCCAATCCAGCCCGACGAAAACAGAATAAATATTCATTTATAGATTTTAATGAATTTCTGGGCCCTGGGCTACAGCGCAGCTCAGTCCATTTTTAAGTCTGGCCCACAGTAGGCCGCTGAAAATAATAGCTATAACAAAAATTTCACGTTTGATATTTCAGCATAGGTTTAGATAAAAATCAACGCATGCACAAATACAGCTATTTTTTCGGGGGGCACCCGGGCACTTGTCTGACTTTGCCTAACGGTAAGCGTCCCCCGAGAGGGAGAACGACTTCTGAACAGTTCTGGACAACCTTACTTCTGCTCAGAAGAAGGGTGGAGGTTAAGCTAGTCGAGCTCTCTTAGCTGGCAGGGTTCCAGCTCTGATGACGCTCCTTCAAAACAGGGCTTTGGCACAACCTGCCACTGCGACGCTGAGTGTTATTTGCACTTTGTTCATGCAGTAAGTTAAAATACAGCGAATATTTACACCTCTATCCCCAGACTGTTGGCTGCACCTGGGGGGGCAGCTCATTAGGACCATTTAAAGCAGCCGGACCAAATGCAGACTCATCGTAAAAGAGACTATGGAGCAGAAAAGGGAGCAGTTTCTTCCAGGGTGTTAGCGAGGCTTTTTTTAAAGCTTCTGTCTGTAGATGTGAACGTGTCTGTAAATAAACTTTCTAGGCTTTGTTTTGAATTAATTGATGGCTTTTGTTCTTTTCTATTTATTTCCAGACCAGGCATGTCTCTTCGTGCCGTGATAACATTGCAAAGAACATAATTAGGCGCCGCTCCTACCGGGGGGAGATTTCGAGGCGTAAGATCAGAAGAAGCCGAAGTGATGATACGAATAAGGTGCAGGAAAAAAGGGTCACGTCTCCTTTATGCTAAGTGCTCGTGGTTCGGAGGAAATGACACATAATTTCAACCCAGCGGAGCAGTTTGTGTTGGCGCTACAAGGCAGGCAGCGATATGACAGCGGTAACACTTTGTCAGCAGGACGGGTCACGTCACCAGCATCGACGGAGACGGCTCATTCATCACACCCGGACACGTGGCAGGGACGCGACTGCGCCAAGGTTAACGCTTCAGATGGCGGTCGAGATCTGTACAAATTCAACTTGGAAAATCAGTTCATATTCAACATAAATAATTCCATGTTTAGTGCCTTGGAAATATGTTGCAGGGAAGCGCAATAAACAGCAATGTGCGGGTGGGGGGGGCTGAGTAAAAATATCCATCCATCCATTATCCATAACCGCTTAACCTTGGGGGGGGGGGGTCCATGGTGGACCTGTATATGGGAGCCACTAGGCTAGACTGCACATGGATGGGATGAGAGTCCGTCCAGGGAAGCCGCATATCCACACGCTGACATTCCACCGGCAGCTGAGAGCAACCGAATAACCCGAAACGCTCTTCTTCGGAAGCTCCACACACTGAGCTGGATTCAAACTCACGCCCATCACATGGCAACGAATAAAATAAAATAAAACAAACAAACAAATAGCTACAAACTGCCGATGCATATCAAGCGGGAATTGCGGATAACAGGGTGGATCATCGCTCATCGATAACAACAAAAAAAAAAAGAATTGTTTATATTTGGGGGGGTTCGTGTCAAACATCTTCTGCATTGCATGGTTTAACAAAGCTGTGACAAGATCCTTCAGTCACAAGCAAGACTAACTGGCTCAAACCTCCTACATTGTTGGGTTTCTGCTTTCTTTCAGGCCCTTTGCCCCAAAACTGAACTTTCTGGTTCACACATTGGTGAGGTTCTCATCACTCATACACTTCATCTGGCTGCTGTTTGTTTGTCTCTCTGACAAGAGGCAAAACTGGTCTTCCCGATCACTGAAGAAGGAGGGAAAAAAAATCAAAAGTGACCTTAAAGGAAGGTCGACTGCATTGGATTACTCACAAATTTGCCTACATAATGAAATCATACCCCGAGAAGATGAATTGCTTCGTAAACCAGTTAAGACAAGCCTTGTGGCTATTAATTCAAGCTTTGATTCATACATTAAGCAGCAAATATGTGTGATGTACAGTAGCAGTTTTAAAGGAAACATTATGAAGCAGATTGCTATATATCTGTTCATTTAAACGTTCGCCACGTAGCGACTCATGAATATGAATAGGGAAGGAGAATCTCATTATTGTCCATGAAGACCTGCGAGTTTTTATTTGAGAAGAAATGTCTCGAATCTTGAAAACGCTCTTGGCAAAGCTGTGTTTCCTACCCAGCGACTGGCCCCCTTGCTCTACCTTCTACCTTCCCAGGCTGCTTTGACCTTCATTCACTGGCTGGATTCCCTCCCACCGGTAAACTTCACCCCTCTTCCCATAGTATCTAAAAACTTTCATCCAAAGTAAAATCCCAAACACGTGCATCGGACACAGCGGGGAATTTAAGAACCAGTGTCTACGCATCCTTCTTCTTTGCAGTGAGATGTCAAATCTTAGAAGAACTGGCTCACCAATCCTCACACGTGAACACACGGCAGAGAAGGTACAAACGGGAGCGAAGAAGGACCGACGCGCGCAGACTCGGTTGGGTCCCGTTGCTTCACCGGCGTTGGAGGGTTTAGCTTAAGCGCAACTGGAGCAGATTAGCGGACGTGGAATTGAAACGTAGAATTTCAAAAGCACCCGGAGCTATTTGGCAGAACTGTAGAGTTTTTCACACCGTCGACAGGCGTCTGACAATGACAGCCACCCTTCGGTGTTAAAAGAGGAGTTCAGCCGCCTCGCTGGGGGTGGAGGAGCAGAGCCGGCTTTCCTCTGACGGCCCGAATCACCTGTGAGGTCCCGCCTCGCCGGATCTCAGGCAAACGTTTTCATAACTGGAAAGTTTGCGTTTGTTTTCCTCGTCGCTGCCGGCGTCTTTCTGCGCCCGTGAACTGCGGGCTGCACTTAGTTCCGGCCTGCTGAACCCCTCGCCATTCCGCTGCATTAGGCTCAGTCCGCAGCTGCGTTTCTCCGTCTTCACCCCGACGTGACGTCATCTTCCCCTCTTTTTTTAACCGCCTGTTCTTATGGAAACTTCCATAAACACAATGGGGGGGGGGGGGGG
>UFQX01000387.1:0-69677 GCA_900497675.1 Arapaima gigas | reverse complement strand
CAAAAAAAAAGGGGGGGGGGGGGGGGGGGAAGCACTGGAGGAATCCAATTTATTTCGATCTTTCAAAGTTTGCGTTATACTGAATTTCGCGTTTCGCTTTATGCCGACGAACGGGGTTCTTCCGCAGTTTGTACAGGTGAAGGAAAAAAACAGATTAAAATTAAGGGGGGGGCATTTAAAAAATATCAACCGGAGATTTTTCTTGCTTTGAAATGCAGTCGAGATGTACCTGGAGATATAAAGCAGTGCTGGGAACGATTTATGATAAACACAAAAATAAGAGATGGCGGCACAGGCTTGCGCCTGCGGCATTGTTCTTTTCTTACCACTGTTTGCTGGCCACAAAAGACATGATTCGCACGGCAAATTAGCAGGCATCTTCAAATGCACACAAAGATGAAAAGGTAAGAGGCGGGAGAGAAGCGGCAAAAATAATGCGGATCGCGTTTTGCTCAGAACTTTCCGTTCCATTGCTTGTCTAATGGCTTCGTTCGACAGAAGAAAAATGTCAATGTTGTAAAAGGGCCGCGAACATAAAGAACTGTTTAATGTGTAATCGCCTGCCTCCTATATTATACGATTATGTGATTATGTGTAACTCTTTTTTGGAGATCAAAGCAAATCACCGGCCGCAGGTCAAACATAAAAGAGAATCATCGCTCGCGTCACACGCCGCGAGCCGCTCCGCGCGGGGTTCCACACGTTTCGCGCGCACGTGCGGCTCTGGGTAACCTGACGCGAATGGCTGCGGACGGACGCGTCCGAGGCAGCGTGTAAACATCGGGATAATACTAACTCCGCAGAAAAAGTAAGTACATAAATTTAAAAAAAAAAAAAAAAACCGGAATGAACGTAGTCATCCGGTGAACACGCCGAAGTGAAGGCGGCGGCGAGCAGAACGAAAAAAGAAGCCAAACGGAACATCTCGCAACACATCCGGCGACTAAAACAAAAGTTCCCCAAAACAACTGACTGACCAGTTTTCTAGGCAGTGGTCTGTTTATATACAAAACACATATCAGGCACGCCGAATAAACCTCATTAAAAAAATGTACAAACTGCACAATTTGCCGCGCCGGCCCACAATACCCGTCATGCACGGCGGCTGAAACCGCCCTGTTTTCAGCGAGTCGCTCGTGTGCCGCCATTTTAATTTGAGGCGAAGTTAAGAGTAGACATGACGCCGGGGTGCGTTTGACGTGTTGGGGTTCGCCGTGTTGCGCCGGTGACACAAGTCTAAAGGAGCCGATACTGCTGAGAAAGCCACCAAATCTCTTATTAATTAAACAGCGATTAAAGTCAGCTGGTGGGCATTAATCCGGGGACGTTATTGTCCTTGTGCTTGATGAGGACAACGTGGCAGGCCAAGCTGGGGGGGGCAGCGAGGCAAAACCCGTCCCGCGCACCCGAGAGACTGCCGACAATCTGACGTGGCGCACGTGCCAGTCTTCGAGACGTGCCAAACTGACTGAGGCAACGTCTGAAAGCTTGTTTTGTGACAAGGGGGTTGGTCGCGGGGGCCGGCGGCACCGGGGGGGGGGGGTTTGTTCTGCTGGTTCCCACCAAGTTGGGGGCACCGCATGAGCGGCAGGCATCTGAGAGTCAGCTCTGCAGAGACACGTATCTCCGCGGGGGTGGGAGCGACCGCGGTAGCACGTCTTGCCGTGTGACGTGAACAAATAAACAGGTGCAAAAGCGAATATCGATTAAGGCGCTGAGGTGTCGAGCGACTTCAGCCAGGTCGGCGGCGGATTTATTTAAAGTCTGCAGCCGCCTCGCCAAATTGCCCGACCACCTTCCGCACACAGTTGCTCGGCATTAAAATGATATCTAACACACAGGCCTTTAATTCAGTTTCCCTTCCAGTGAATTAAGGAATTGCTCAGTGAAAGCAGATGTCTTATTAGTCTTTTTGTGTGTGTGTGTGGCTCACACTCCATTTTTCATGTTATAATGGAGAACCTCATTCGCTCTCGGTGCCTCACGTTTCGGAGACCGGGTGTCGGGGTTGCAGCCAAGCGGCTGTTCCTCCAGGCCCCCCTGCCCTGTTCCCTGGCACCGCCGCCAAATGTTTCCTTAAAAGTATATTGTCATAACGCTCCGCTTATTTATGGGAGCAAGAGCTGATTATTGGCTTTCCGGGCCGGACGTGATCCTGAAGTCTGGGGAAAAACGTGTAAAAAGTCACAAATTGCATCCTAAACACAAAGTGTAAAATAACACACAATCCAACAACGGACTCTTTTCCACCTCCGTTGCGTTAGGGGATCAATGGGGACAAACGGCGAAAGTCACGATTCAGCACATGATAAACGGTGATGTCCACCACAGCTGTGCTTTTCATAAATGCGCATCTTATATATTGAAATTTCCTTATTGAATACAGTGACATAATAATTTCAACATTTTAACACTGTTTTAACATATCTATATTTAACACAAACACGATTACAGTTGTGTGCTTCACAAACAGGACCTGCAGCCGCACTAAGAGAACTCCAGCGCTAAGCTGACCAAACGGTGCAAAATCCTTCTCTGTGCAAGAGACCCACTGTGCACCATTATACTCCATTAAGAAAATGAGCACAAATTGCTTGAGGAACATTCCAGAAGCTCTACCCCCTAGAGTACAAATTAAGGCTCTCAGTACAGCACAATGGAAAAAGATTACATAAATGGTGGCAAAAATAAGAGCACAAAAAGACACATTTGTGCAAATGGAACAGTCAACAATAACTTTTTTTTTTTGTCTGACTCAAGAGAAGACATCATTGCCCTTAGATTTTACTGAGGGACCTGGACATCCTGGCCATCAAACACTATTTTAGTCATAAATCCCATAAGTCCATTTAATAGACCTGTCACTCTATGGAGGGGGGGGTTAAAGTACCGCAGATTTTATTTTTCCACAGTGTTTCTGCTCATTAGAGGTAAATAGGCCTTCTCCTGTTTCTTTAATGGGGTTCATAAATATTCTCCCACTAAAGCTTTTTATAGCCATAGTTCACAGCTATATTGCTTAATTAATACCCGCTGCCTTTTTTCATTTTTTCATCGGATTACTGCTGGAACAACCTAAAGAAATGGTTTCTGTATTCATAGGTTTATCATTCGTGCCGTTGATTTAAATAAATAACGTTTAACTTTTGTGTTTTCAGCCCAGTGGTGGATTATCAGAAGGTCGCGTTGGGGTAGGATGAAGAAAACGGCGACAACAACCTTCCTCCGGCGTCAGAGCACAGGAAAGGGTGGCTGTTTGGAGGACCGCAGCAGCGTGGAAAGGTGAGAGATCGCAGCGTGTGGTATTTCCGGCTCCGGCTCACTCCACCCCACCTCCGTCTTCCTAATGGAGGATTTGTGCTGGTGAAAGCAAGAGGGCTGCTCTCAGAGACAGGTGCACGGCGGTAATTGCTGGATGAAGCGCCGGTCTCTTGTTTCCAGTCTTGGAGGAAGAAAAGTGCTGTCCCACACAGTCCCGCTGTACCTGCTGACTACAGAGAGGGCTGTTCCCGTGAGGCCACCATCACTGGCTCACTCTGCAGTCTCCATCACGTTCTCAGTCACAATTATTCCTACGTAGTCTGTTACATATACAAAACAAAAAAAAAACTGTGCTTGGTGCTATATTGAGTGACAGAAGTGGGAAAAAAATAAATACCAGTGTTCCTCTTCCTGTCACAATGCCAAGTGTAGCATCCAGCATCAGAAACTATTAAATATTAAAATTTCAATTTCTGCAGTGAATAAAAGGTACAGGGAGATATTGCTGATGTTTCATATATATATTTCTTTAAGAAAGGGGTGCAATTTTTTTGAATGAGCGGTAGGAACGCAGTGCATGAGCTCATTTGCCGTGTAACTTAGTGCACCCTGGGTAATGGAATGTAGCTATGAGGCTGTTATGAAGAAAGGCCATGTACTACAATTACCATATTTTACTGGAGGAGCAGCTCAGACAGAGAATGAAGTCTGCTGGGGGAGGAAGGGGCAGCAGGGCGTTATGGGAACTGTCACTACTGCTGACCGTTGAACCGACCACTTTTATCGCCGAGCACAAGAAACAAACCAACATGCTTATTCTTACACGGTAGTATTCAGTCTCTGTATGCGCTGTACAGGAATAGTTCTGTAGGCAAAACTTCGATACCTTTGGGTGACTCTATAACTCTCGGTCAAAAACTTTTACGTTTGATACACTTGTTTCCTTTTCTACGTAATAGGTTTTCAGTTTGAACATTTGTTGTATAAAACATCGAAGAAGAAAACTCTGAAGACAAAAGACCCCGTTCTCAGTGTGAAGCAACGCCGTGAAATCGGAAGACATAAAACATAAAAGAAAAGCAATTAAATCGCAACTCGGCGAAATCCCAGCTGGGCCGTGTGCCACATCCGAGGTGCGTTTTACATGGAATTACCATAATGCGCGGACCTTTGCGCACCAAGGTGCTGTTTGAGGAAAGACCTGCGCTTCTCTTCTGCAGTTTTAAGGGTGAAATGAGAAGCTGATTGATACGCCGTGTGCCCTGGGGCCGGGGAGAGAGCAACCGAGAGCGCGGGACGTTAATTTGGAAGGCTGTTGAGATCCGCCACAAACAGCCATCATCCGCACTTGTGCTACAGATTTTAATTACAGGCCTTGAACAGTGGGGTTATTTTCTCAAGAGAGCATTTGACAGAAGGGCTGTGAGCATCGTACAGAGTGGAGATGGTACCTTCATTGGACGCCAGTCTGAGTGGAACATTCCGCGTCTTAGTGGACAACAACGTCAAACTGAGTATTACACTGCATTCTCTTGTGCGGCACCCTGCGTCGCACCACTATATGCCTGGCTTTGAGGTAGCATCACCCTTATGTCCATGTTGGGAGAGTCAAGTCTACCCAACTAGAGACCTGTCACGAGCGCTGTTCCCTGTGGGGGGCGCTCACTCTTTCCTGGTACGAAATGTTGAGGAATGCTGACTTTGACAGCAGAAGATAAAATTCCTTAAAAAGGACGTACGTTTGCTACTCATAAGCAACTTTTCAATCACTGTTCAGCGAAAGAGCAGACGGTCCCTGTTGAGGGTAAATATCCAGAGAAAATAAAACCAACAAAAGAAAGATTAGACATCTGAAGAGGATACACCGTTTCTGCCATCACACACACAAGTACCTCGAAATTGGTTTTTCCGAACATAAAGGAACCTTCATGATTGTTGGTTTTAGCCTCTACTGCCATCCAGTGTTCAGTATTTAAAGACCGGAGACCCTGCCTTGCAGCAAGGTGTACGGGGCCCTTGGTGAATGGGGTGTACATGTTCACTTCGAGGTCAGGCTCAGCCCACCTGAGATGCTTGGAACTAAAAGTGAAACACGACTGTTTCTCCGTGGTACTCCATTCAGACGTTTGGTGGTCCAGCGTCACCGTGCGGTTGACCGGGCTCATTTAGAAGAGTGGGTAGTACCCATCAGGCATTATGCTCACGGGGCTCAAGTTGGGTTGAAGGAGGGTCCAGAGGTGAAGGAGCTCGAGGAGGTGCTCATTTCATGGAGTGGATCCAGAAGAGCTCTGAGCTCAAGGGACTGGAAAATAAAAATGCCATTCCAAGACAGGACATGCTGAGAAGAGCTCAGCTCCAAGTAAATTTAACAGTTTTTCAGAACAGAACAGTAACTTTTCCAGAATAGTAGTACCACCGAAGACCCCCCCCCCCAGGCAAGCTGGAATGCAGTGATAAAACTTGCACAGACTTCTTTCTGCCAAGGTGGGCTGGATTGCTTTAGAACCCATCACCTCCCTCACTCTCTCTAGGAATAAAAGTTAATATGCTCCATTAAAAGGTGGAGTGATGGATTTGGCTTGTTGTGAATGATGAAGGACATCAATGTGAAGCATGGGAGGAAGCCAAAGGAAGTCATATCAGTTAGCAGGTCATCGCTGTCCTTGTTTACCTCATCTAAGAGCAAGAAGATGCACTTATGACAAATGGGTCTGACTTGACCTGACTGGGCTTCCCACTGACCTCCCCATTGATAGATGCGACCTTGTGGCGTGTCCCACATCCTCAAAGCCATAGCCGAATGATTGCTTGTTGGAATCCATTTGTGATGCTCCTCATACGTCCCAGCTGGAAGGCTGTCAAACAGGGCCTTCAGACAGGTTCTCGGATTATCGGATTTTGCAACCTAGACTTTGCGGGGGAGCTGAGGGTACAGGTTGGGCAGAATTTAGTGCGGGACTCAAAGTTTGTGAAGGGATCTCCTTGGTAGTAGTTGTTCCACTAAAATTACCGGCTGAAAAAACGGGCTGAAGTGCACGTGACCCGAAGCATCTGGTAGAAGCAGCAAACTAACACAGCACAGGTGGGGGGCTCAACACTTCTCATTCTACCGACACTAAAAAAAGCAATTTGGTGGGTAGAAGGACACCTCGCTGCTCGTAGCCCGACGTCACACGGCGCGGGGACAACATTAATCCGCTCATCTATCAGCAAAGTTCAAAGAACCAACTATCGCCGTGAAGCAATGAACTGTTCCAAAAACAAGACCGTGGCGATTTTTCTCACCTAAACAAGACCAGACTAATCTAATTGTGTTCCACTGTTAAAAGGTGCTTCAGATTTATAATCCATTTCATAACACACTGGACATCAGGCCGTTTTCCCCCCGATGGAGTAAACATCAGGGCTCTTAAAAAGCTAAACATTAATTTCAAAATACGAGCAGTTAAACAGAAATAATTGCACAGCCGGCCCTTTTACGAGGCTCCGGCACCATACATGACAGTGTAGTTCATTGACCGCCCGGGAACCCATTTCACAAACACCTGCACACTTCGAACTTGAACAACTTTGAAGAAAGTGCTCGGGTTTTGCCAACTTTTTAAACGGCACACTTTCTTTTCCAAGCTGTGTTATTTGCGTGTTTGGTGGCGAGAAAGAGCCACTGAGACGGCTTACGGGAGCAAGCGTGGAACCAAACGGCAGAGAACCGCTCGAGATCCTGCCGTTTCCTCGGGGCAGGAACGCCGATTTAAAAAGCCTAAACACGTCGCTCCTTCGTTTTATGCGAACACGAGACTTTTCACAGGGGAGGGAGAAATTACGATAAAAATTACGCGACACGAGAGAACAGAATCGGTTTCGAGTTTTCACGCACCGCACAGCGCAGAGATGTTTGCCGCAAAACTCGCCCCCACGTCTTCTTTAAGAAAGTCTGTTTCTGCTCAGTGACATTGAAACAACTTTGCTCATTTGCATAAACAAATCACTTTGGAGCCACGTTTCCAACCGCGATCCATAGATGCCGGGTCAGGAATATCTGTTTAGATTGTGGATATGTGACTACTGTTTATTGACACGTCTCCGCCTGGGGGGAAAAAAAAAAATTTAAAAAATAACATTAAAAAAACCAGAGAGGTATGAATATTCCATTAACTGAATTCATTAGCTAGGGCTCCCTTTAGGCTGCGTGCGGAAGAGTTCTGTTTCATGACAGACTATTTCCATGATGAATTGTACACTTTTAAATTCAACTGAAGGGAGGGGGAAAAAAAGAAATCAGTTTTGAGGTACTACCAACTAGGCCTTAGGGCTTTGTTGAAGAAGTCGGCTTTATTTACTCCTAACATCAAAGGACAGTCTTTCTGCATCGATTTAATCTCAGCTCGCAGTCAGTTAGCCTCTGCGCGCAGCAGCGACGCTCTCGCGTTCTTAACACGACCGCGCCTTTTGTAACAAATGTCTTCCTCGCTTATTTACAAACGTTTATTTAGCAGCCAGCAAACGGTCTGCGTTCAGCCGCGGCCGCCTTGCACGGAATTTGCCGAACGATTCCAGAATTACCTAGACGACTGTCGAGGCCACGGAAGACACCGATTACTCGGCTTGTCTTTTCGGCGTTTTATGATTCTCGCTTACAGACGTTCTCCTTAATAAGCGAAGACGTGCTGAGGAGACGCCGCCTTCACGACGAGGAGCTTTCTCTACCTGGAAGATGCGAGGAAAACGAGAGTGGCAAGACCCCCGCTGTGGTTTAGCGAGCTTCATACCACAGCAAGTGGTCCCTGCTCACCTGCGGAATACTGCGTAACTTCTACATTTCCTTCCTCCGTCCATCCTCCACCTCCCCCGAGCTCCACAGACGCTGACAGTCATTTTTTTTCTTGTCATCTAACTTGAATATGATAAATGAGTGGAAAAACCACATTTTCGCACGACGGTTTCGTTACCACGGACACAACCGAAGTTTATACAAAAGTAACAGTATATAAGCTCTGTACTCATCTGGCTTGCTTTATTTGTCACATTTGTAAAAATAATCACTATTAAACAAATGAGCATATGACAGCCGAGACCTTTTGCCTCTCTTTTTAGTTTAAGTGAAGTACATGTCGAACAAGGCGACGGGGGAAAAAACACACGGAGAGTCAGGATTTCTCTGTCGGCAGCCGGGAATTTGCGGACGTGTTTCTTCTGGACCTCTCTTCTCCAACCCCCATCCTGCCGCTTGCTTGGCAGGACACGTCGGCCACGACACTCGATTGTGCTTTCAACACCCCCGAGTCCCAGAGGGCCCCCCGCTCCTTCGACCCCCCCCGCCTTCAAAGGCAGAGCAGAAGTTGGCGCCTGAAAAGTAATCAAAGTTGGCAGCATTTTCTTTTTTCAAAAAGCTGGACGTCGCTCTTTTATTGACAGCGCCTCGGACTGGACGCGAGCCAGGGACACGTCGCGTGCCCCGAGAGCACCCTGTCACCGATGTCGACGTCCCACCCCCGGCACTGCTGTCACTCTCGCTCGCCGTCACACCCGAGCGTGGAGCAAAGAAGGACCGGCTGGGAAACGGTCGGGCGGAGCTCTTCTCTCGTCCTCCGTCCTCCCATCTTCCGCCCAGCCGCTGCAACCTCGCGGCGAAGGGAGCAGGACTACACGGCTTAGGCCTTCCCTTCAAACGCGGCCACGCTTAACCGGAACGGACAGGAGGGTAACTTATCGGGTTGAAGTTACGTAAAAGGCAGCGAGCCGTCTTTTCCACGTGGCAACGGAACGAGTGTCGGGGACGAAAAGGGAGGTTCTGATCCGCTGCTGCCCGGCACAGTTAAGGGGCCTAGCGGTGCGATGTCACCGGCTGGCACATGCAAGCCTTTTAGATTAAATCCCCTCTCACTCGAGATGAGAGAGACCCCCGTGTTCGGCACCCTCTGACAGCGCGGTAATTTACCCTGTTTGCCTACGTGTGAAGTACCGCTGCGCTGTCTTCCTTTCGTAAACACCCCTCGTCGTTCCCTCAAAGCACCGAATTCGCCAGGAGTTCGGGTGACTTCAGCAGGTAGCCGCCCTTCGCTGCTCTAAGCGGTTTTCCTCAGATACACCTATCTATACATGCAAAGTTTCAGCCGCCAGCGGTTTAAATCATCCGTATATGCGTGTCACAAAAAATAAAAATCACCTTTCGTATTTTGTTAAAGAAATAAAGAGATGCACGGCCTGACCTTTGGGAAGGTCCTGCTCAGACTAGAAATGACTTTCCTGGGTGACGCGCGGTTAAGGACGGAGCTTCGCAGTTATGCAAAGTTTTGAAGCGGCGTGAACAGTATCACGAGGAAACGTGTGTAATATTTACACCCGGGGCCGGTCAGAGCCGGGAAGCCGGGGGGGGGGGGGTGTTTCCCCCTGCAGAACGGTTAGACTGAAACCGCTCGACAGGGAAAGTTCTCCGCGATCGTTCCGGCGCCTCGACCGGCACCGGATGCGGGCGGGGCTCTAGCCGACATTTCGGCCCACCGATCTCAATCCCTTGTCAGAGATAACCTGAGGCCCGTCGGGACGTCATTTAGCGAAAGGTGGGAGGCAAAGGACCCCGGACAATTAAGCAGCCGAACCCACAAATATCCTTCCAAACAATTGAATAAAAATGCGATTTTGCGCTCGGCGGAATCATTACGCTCGTGTTGTGCTACATCGGGCATTTTGAATCTTTTAACCTTTTCTCTGTGTGGCGGTATCATCTTGCGCACGAGATTAGCCGCTGAAGCTTTTATCGGGGGAAGACAAATGAGCTGTCCTTCCAGATACCCGATTACTTGACCTTTATCCTGCTCAAGGCAAGAGGGCCTGACAGAGTTAAGTGGTGCCAGTCTGAAATAAAACCAAGCCCGGGAATCGCACGTTCCCAATCCGTCTATTGTAATGCGCTGCCATTCAGTCAATTTAAGGCAAAATTAACCAAGAACTTATTAAGATTGCCTGTGGTCCGCTACGGTAATAGAAAATTTTACTTTCGCAGGAACAAGTAGAAGCAGTCAGATCACATTTCATTTGTACCACAAAGTCTGATAAGTATTAAACATTAAAGGCGACGAAAGCAAATTGTTCATTTAGATGTTCTGATTCAAGATCATTACAAGCCGGCGCCAGATTTTCAAAGTCCTTGTAACTTTCCCGGATCTCATCTCCTCGAAGGTTTTTGCCTCGTCTTGAGTTTTGTCTCGGAGCATATTGTCATTTAGGCCTGTAATAGCTCGATTTTATTTCCCCCGATTTCTGTCAATATCGCGGTTAAAGTAAAAATGACTCATTTGGCTCTCGGTAATAAAGGATGCCGGCCGGGGGTTAATTCCGCTGCGCTCCGACGCATGTCGCTAAACGGGAGAATCTCCTCCATGTTAGGACCAGTCAATCCCACAGTCCAAAGAAGCAGGAGATGATTTCGCCATCTGTGGAAACCACCGCGTGGAAAATAAATTATTGGCTTGTCACTCAAACCAACACAAGAGTCCAGAAAACCCTGGTTGGTTAAGATGCGGCACAAGTGGGACTTTCTGCCGCTTCTCCAGCCTCTGCGTTAAAGCTGGAGATATTTTATCAGTTGATAGGTTATCAAATATCTCCTCGGTGATCTGGTTTAGCAACTTTTCTCTGTTTTAAAAGCGTCCAAACCGACGCTACGGTTTCAAAGTATCGGCTGAAGCGCGTTCATCGTTCCCGTGGAGATCCCGCAACGAGAGGGTCCCGCGGGTCAAATGAGCGGCGCCGAGTCCGAGTTCAGCGGCAGTTGCGCGCGAACCAGCGAGCCAGCTCGCCGAGCAGAACGTCACCGTCGGCGTCCGAGCGCCACCTCTGACGCTCGACTTTCACTCACCTCTAACAAACGGTGCGGCAAACAGCCTCGCTTTGAAATAAACCACAGCGCCTGTGTTTCCTCACGCGGTGATGACACACGTTTTAATGCTTCGCAACAGGTGTATACAGTACTGTGCAAAAGTCTTGGGCCCCTGTGGGAAAAACGCTATAAAGCGAGGATGGTTCCAGAAATATTGCCATGAATACTTATTACTCAATAAACCTTGTAAAAAGTGCAGTAGACAAAAAAACCTCAGTCAGATCAGTATTTGGTGGGACCACCCTTTGCCTTTAAAACACCATCAGTTCTCTTATGCAAACTTGCATGCAGTTTAAGGTAGAGGTCGGTAGGTTCTTCCAAACATTTTGAGGAACCGGCCACAGTTCTTCTGCACACTTTGACTGTCTCTGCATGTCCTCCCAGACTGACTCGATCGTGTTGAGATCAGGGCTCTGTGGGGACCAGACCATCTGTTGCTCAAGATAGTTGTGTATGACTGAGATTGGGTGTTTGAGGTCATTCTCGGGCTGCACAATGAATTTGGGACCAACCAGAAACCTCCCTGATGGTAGATAAGAATCCACCTGTACTTCTCAACACACGTTCAAGTTGCACGCTTAACACTTTTGCACAGTACTGTATGTTTGCCATATTTTCTGCTTGCGTTGGATTAAAAAGTGCAGCGGCAAGATTTCACGAGGAGATTAACCGTTAAATGAAATCTAGCTGCTTTCGCTGCGCCGAACGAGAAATCTTTCTCTGCTCTTCAGACGGGGAACGCGGGTTAAGTAATGGCTTTTAATTAGAATAAATCCCAGGTTAGAGCTCACCTTTCTCCTTTCCTCCATTTGCATAGCACCTTCTAATACCCGACAGCTCATTAGGGGCCAGGGGGCCGCGGTAATTACCACAGCGGGGCTCGATCGTGTCCGACCCGCGCGCGTCTCCCGGGTCGGAGGGGGGCTGCGGGTGACACCCCATCCGTCTGGCCGAGGGGCCCGGGAGATGATCGATGGGTGCTGAGGAGGCGAAACCTGGTCCCGTCGCGCCCATTAGCATTCCTCCCGTCAGGGAAGCCGTTATTGGCCGCTTGTTCTCCCAGGGTGGCGCCGCATCGATAGATTGATAGGACACGAGGAGCGCGGACCCTCCCCTGGGGGGGTGTGATGTTAGATCGGAGTGTGATTTAATTCCTCCCGCCTACACGAAGTGCATATTTCACGACGGCGTCGCTTTAAAGGACACAATGACAGAACACGTCCGGAATAAATCCTTCAGCACTTCGGCGTGTTTCGGCATTTACTTGATTCAAGTAGGTATTGGATTAATATACGGCCGAATTTGGACGCGTCCCACGGAAACCGGTGAGAAAAATGCTCTTTTTAATAAATATTATGCGCACGTGTACAACAGAGCTTCCGAAGGACGGTATGTCGACAGCGCAGCAAATTGTAAAATGAAAATTAATTTTTTTTTGCATAAAACATTATTGCAAAATTAATCGATTTCCCTGTTATCCGGTCCTAATTTGTTCCGGAAAACGGGCGGAATGATAAAAACGTGCCAACGAAATTACTTATTCGACCACTTCGTACAGGGGGGGGGGTCCGGTGGGTTCCCCACAAAATCGCCCTAAACGTTTCTTATTAACACGAAAGGAAAAAGTCGAGCAGCTTTTGTCGTCGAACGACGTACGGATGATCAGAAGAGCGCGGCGGTGCGGAAACGCGCCAGAGCGGGGGTTCGCCGCTTCCCACAATGCACCGCGTCTCATGGCGCGGTTTTCCCAAGGCTGCCTCCACACCGAACGTCAGAAAAAAATGCAAACATCCCGACGTTCAGGCAACTGAGTGAGAAGGGAGATGAGAGGCCGGTTCTGCTTTCCAGAGAGAAATATCACACAGTTCCATAAAAATGACTGTTGCGGAAAAATATTTATGCACAGGGGAGAAATAATGGAGACGGTGAACCATGTGCTAATATCGAAGACCTCGTGGAGGGAGGGCCACCTTTTCGTTTTCTGACCGCTTCGCTCCTTCTTGGATCGCGGTCATACGAGGTCTGATGTCGCTTAGATCCGGGAGGCCGCAGAAGGCGTCTCGCCTCATCCCGGTGTTTATGAAGCCACTCCTGAATTAGCTTAGCAGTGTGTAACACAGGGAGCTGTGTTTGCACCCGGGGTGTACCTGGTCCTGGAAAATGGCCTCATGTTCTTTGGCCGTTACACCGCCACACAGACCCCCCCGCCATGTTTGGCTTTCTTCAAACATAAGCCAGGTCCGGATGGTGGAAACGGGGATAGAAGCACTTGGATAGAAGCACTTTCCAAATGGCAGCTCTGCTGCAAATTCCACGGTTGTGAGGCTCACGCGGTAGTTTTTCTTAAGACCGCAGATGGCAGAGGCGCTCCTTCAGTGTCGCGCTTGTCGTCCGTGCTTTTGCGATCTTTGTCCGTATCCGGGGTGAGTTCCGGGGGGGTATCAGACCCACTGTCAATCACCTGTACGCACGTAAGCCCCCCTGTGGGCGCCGTTTTCATAAACCCACCTCCAGTTCTGTCTTATTCCTGGAGTGGACCAGCACCCCCCCCCAGGTGGGCCAAGAATAGGACCCCCCCAGCCACCCTGGGGGATTGTTTGGAGAAAAGTCCCGATGATTGATTTTAATTTATTTTATTGCGTTTTCTGATTGACGATTTTACTGGCATTTAACTGTTTTAAACCTCATTTAATGGCCAGCGCACGTTGACAAAGGTGCTGGTTTTTACCGACACATTTTTGGGTTTTTGTTATGAAGTTTGTAAACGTCTTGTTCACAGACTCCCAATGGGGCTCAACAACCTCGCCGGACAGCAGGTACAAACCTTCGAGCGGAATCCAAACCCCAACGGACAACCATCCATACGCACAACTGACTGCTGCATACCTTTATTCATATGTATGTATTTAAATATCGATACGCCTATTTGTTAAACCAGAAAAGCATATTTCTGCGTTCCATAATCCTGTATTAACTCTGTTTACGGCACAGTCGCAGCAAAGCAGAAGCAACGTCACGTGGCAGCACGGAGAGAGGGAGCGTGACCGCTCAGGACAAAGTTCTCCGGATCTGTATCAGCGAAGGAGCTCCAGAACCCACAAATCCTGTTAGTATTTAAAAGAGCGCACTCCATTCTCCAACAACAGGTGACCTTTAAGCAGCCCGGCAGCTCGGCGGACTTTCAATCACCAATTAGTCCAGTCCATTCTAAAGGAACCCCCGGTCCCCGAGGACAGCCCATCGATCGACCCCCTATCGCTCACATCAGCAGCTCAGGCCCAGAGAGCCGTCTCAGCATCTGGCTCTCAGCTTCACGGAGAAGCAAACTTTGCCCGCACCTTCTGCCCCGGCTCTGGCGCCGGTTAACAACCAGCCCTCGGACGAGCGAACGCCTCAAACCCGAAACCGCAACTTTAAATGCCACGCGGTTAAATACTTGGCGCTTTTTGTCAAAATTCTCCGGCGGAGGAGGATCCGTGGCAAGAATAACACAGCAATAGTGCGTCGCCCAAACACGAAACACGATTAAACGCAACAACTACTGGCAGCAGAGCAACGTTTGCGGAAGAACAGCACACAGCAGAGTTAGTGCCGACCGAGGCGCCGCATCACGGTTGGCAATTACTACTTAACTGGCGGACGGCGACCGGCTTTCGTTTTTGGAGGCCCGATGAGAGTCGGGGCGACAGCAGGACGGGGCCTGGACGCCGTCGGGACGGGCGGAATACGGCGCGCGGGGGGCACGGCTGTAGCTCGGCATTAAGCTTTCGGGGAAGGGAACGTTAATTAGACATGATGACTGAACTCGGGGGATTGTAGTTACCGCGCGACGGCTCACTAGTAATTAAATGTCATTTTCTCTCACTTCTCTACACCCGGGGAGGGGGGGCGGAAAAAATCCCAGTCGAAGATGTCAAACGCAACAAATTTACCTGTGCCCTCTAGGCACATGTCGTGCAAAAAAATAAAAAGGAGGGAAAAGGAATTAGGAATTGCAAAAATTTGTGCCGTTAATTAAACGTGGCCCCCGACCAGACGCCTGTAGAGACTCGCCACACAGGCTGGGGTTCATTCCCCACCTATCAGTCTTGGATACCCCGTGGTGCTTACTGACCCTTACTTATAAAAATGACCCCCCCCCCGCAGACATCGGTAAATGTTGGAGCTCCTGCTTTCCGAATTCCGGACAGAACGAGAGGGGTATGTTAATAGATCTGAATCGCGAGGTCCCGACGTTACAAGTTTGATGGGGCTGAGTATGAGGGCAAAACCAGGGGGCAGCACTGAGCCCAGCATCTGCGTTCTCAACCTTTGCCCCGTGCGGCCTGGGTTCAGACGCAGGTTCCGCTGAAGGCGGCACGGTCGCCCCGCAGCGCCTGGGCTGGCCGGCGTGGAGGTCGCAATTTCTCCCCGTGTCTAAGTGGGTCCCGTCAGGGTGGTCCGGTATCACACAGTCCAAAGACATGTCGTTTTCAGCCAAGCAAACCCATTTTGTCGCAAGGCACGAGCCTCTGGATGGGAGGTCGTGGGAGGTCACCGGGGGTCACAGGGACGGCAGAACAACAGGCCTTCGAGTTTTCGTCGTATCCTAACCAGGCTGCAGTCGGCCAACGGGAGCAGTACGTTGTGGGCGCGTCGCCTTGTCAAAAGGGACGGCCCACAGGTGACGCATTTAGCGATAATAGCCGCGTATCCGCAGCCCGCTCCCGAGAACCGAGCTTAATCGCATCCCGGCGACGGGCAGGGATCGCTCGCGTCTCTGCAACAACTTTTAACTTCTCCTCGGCCGCAGAAACAACTTAGTCCCACGCCGGGCGGCGAATTGGAAACGCGGTGGACCGAGGACCGAGCCGGAAATGACGGCGTACAAACGTTTCCGGCTGTCGTCGCTGTTGTTTTATTCAATACTTCCCCTGAGGTGGTTTTGCAGCAACAGGTCGTCGCAACAGACCACCGACGGTATTATAAACAGACGAATAACTACAACGGGTAGCGTCACGTTTGCGCTTCTTTAAATAACAGACTACGCCGTTCCGGCCGCAGGGCGAAATTAAAGCTCATTTTCATTCCGCCTGCATTTTTTTAATTTTCCGGCTTATTCCGTCTTCCTGATTGGAAGAGACGTCTCCGCCGGTTTTCAGGCATCGTAAATACAAACAAAGCCCACGAAACCCACCGGAAATAATCTTTTTTGGTGCTTCTTCTTGCGAACAGATCCGCGCATGAAATTGGCGGGCGAAGGGGTGTGTAAATCAGCTGCGTTAATTTGACGTTTACCTGGAGGGACAGACCAGCAGCACCGCTGGGGGTCTGAGCGAGGGCTGCTGCAGCGGGACGCGTGTAAAATGTTATGGGATTTTTTATAGAGCGAATAAAACACGAGTGTCACCGTCCTCTGCTGCGCGCAGTGGGCCCGGTGGCCGCGGGAGGGGAGAGAGGAGGCAGTACTGTGCACCGGTGGGGGGGGGGCTTCAAACGACTTCTCGGCCAGTTTAGGCCAAACGCGTCGGAGGCCCATCGCGGCAAAGCACGGGGAAGACGGATGGGTGCGGAGGAAGAGAAAGTGATGAACCCGGACCCACGTCTGATATCTGCTATGTGGAATTTGGCTGCACTCTATATCTCCTCCCTTCAGGTACTACAGCTGCGACTCTCATCTACGCAGCGGCGGAAAACATCACGGATACACTGTGTAGCGCACGCGTGCGCGACGTGCGACAGGAAGGCGGACTTCGCTGTCTGAGCTGTAAGAGGGTCTTCCCCGCGAAGAGCATTCTGCTCTTCTGGAACTTTTTGGCGGCATCGCGACGTCGGCTTTCTGTTTGACGCGCTCCGACGGGCCCTGGAACGCGAGTAACCGCGACCGTAATGAGTTTTGGGAGCTAAAAAAAATGCCGTACGTTTTATACGAATATTGATTTGTTTTAGCACATACACACCGGGCCAAATGGTACCTTGTGCGTACAGTGAAATTACCATCGAACTTCTGTCGCCTCGTGTGGAGTCACATTATCATACGGCAGATGTTAATTTGGTCTGAGGCGCTCGGTTACTTAGCAAGCGAAAGCAGCGCGAGGTTATTGTGGGAACTGCGGTGGTTCGAGGGGCGGGGTGGGGTTTGGGGGGTCGCGGCGTTTTTATCCGGAATAACGAACGAAACGTAGGCGAAGACTGGGGAGTGGAGAATTGTTTACTGTCCAACAGCCTTACGCCGGAGCACGGCCCGAAGCTCCTCGGGGAGATAAAACGGAGAGAAACCTCACGTGAATAAAAAGATAATATGGACACGGGGAAATTAAAGAAGAATAAATGTAAGATTTTTAAAAAATCACTTAGATCACCCCACCCCACGCCTATTCTGGAGTTGGTGTGAACTTTCCCTGAAGCGCCCGACTCGGGCCGCCACGCGATCGACCCAGGGAGACGACGGTCGCGCGGGTGTTCCTAATAAAGCGGCCGGCGGCCGCCCGTCACAACTGGGAGAAGAAACCGGACTAATGGAATTCTTGTACGGCGCCGCCCGCCCGGACCGATCGGTTCTGGCGAAGACCCTTCGGAACGAGGCCGATCCCATAATTCCCGCGGAATAAATTATTGAGCAGCTCGGTGAGCTTTTAACTTTGATGGACGGATATCAAGCGGTTCACTTTCCTCCCGCTTCATTTCCAATTCCGCACCTCCTCGGCGTCGCGTCGGATTTGCGATTCATCCCATTTAAATTAAGATGAGGTCCGAGCCGCCATTACGGCGGAGGAAGGACGACGCGGCGCCAAAAAGCAGCTGGGAAATTTATAATCTAAGTGGAGAAGCACCTGAGGATACTGACCTCCACCTAGATGAACAAAGAGGGGCTTTTAAATATCGCGCTGCCGCCCCAGTGCCGACGAATACCATCCATTTTATAGCGCGTTCATATATAAATACGGACACGTGCCCAGCCGGCTCTGCGGGGTGGGCTTTGCTGGTGCATTTCAGGTGGACCTCTTTGGAAATAAAGGAGGGGAGGGATGGGAATTTGCACGAACGTTGCTGTTTGCGCCCGTTTCGGCGACGTCATCCTGTATCTAAGCTGCGTTTTTCTTCTCCGAGATGCTAAGAACCTCAAAGTCCTCCACGCATCACTAGCAAAGCGAAATAATGTCCTTGTACGTAAGGATTCGAATCCTTTTTTAAACATTTATTTTGCATCATTACACAACAAACGTGGGCAGTTTGCAGGTGAAAAGTAAATGATGCCAGCAGGGACTTCAGCAGTTTGGACTGTTGCTGGACGTCCTGGAGCAGCTTCATCTCGCACAGTGAGAAGAGTCCTTCTGTGGGGGAAAAATCGCTGTAAAGTTAATTATCTCGCATCGTCTGTCAAGTTGGAGAAAGGATTCATCTAGAAGAAGGTTAATAACAGTCCTTTTGTTCAATATTCAGAGCCTACGAGAGTGAGACTTCCCTTCTGTGTTGTCTTGACGCTTGGCGACCATCTGCCTAAGGTTGAACTTCATATAATAAGTCAAGGATTATTTGAGTTCCACCAGACCTGGTTAAATTTTCACCGTGATGCTCCAGCATGTTCAGCTACGAAACGGGTTTTCGCTTTCAAATGTCCTAAAGTTCTTTGTTATGTGAGGTTGGCATCCTCACGGCCTCCCATTCGGGAATGTGCTTCTAAACGCTCCTTTTGGAGAAAAGCATCTGGCAAAATGCGTCTTTGCAAATTTCACGTGTGTCAGCAGGACTTCGCCTCACATTTCCACGCCCAATTCGCTCTTTACAAATTGAGTTAAAAAAAAAAGTGCTGGATTCAAATATTAGATGGTTTTCACTTTCTTGTAGGAACGTGGGATCGTGAGGATAAGTGTAATAGAGACTCAGTAGAAGGACTGCAGGCCCGTAAGCGCGGTCCAAGGTTCAGCATGGCCTCGAGACACGATGACCTCCTAAACATTTACAGAAAGGAGCAAAGGAGGTTTGAGGAGGTTAAACCGAGAGGGTTACAGTTCAGCAAAATTAAGGTCTGATGATCGGCAGCCGTCTTGTGGAGAAAGTAAGTCTGCTGCGTCGACCCCCCCCAGCTCAGTCCCAGAAGAGGAAATTCGATTACAGCGAAGAGAAATGCAATCTTGTGTGTGAACCGCAGGATGATCGAGGAGAGGAGGTGGAGAGAGACGCACGGGTCGTTCAGGTCGGGTCAACTAGTTCTTACTAGTAGCCCTCAGAGTTGCGGCCATTTAAGAGCACGAGCGCCTGCGGCTGTTAGTATTCAACACCTCGCTGTTGGTAAATGTTCCAAAGCCTCCGGAGATAGACGATGGCCGTCGCAGCTGAAGCTGCCTCGACGTTCTCGGGCAGAAGAAAAATAACGGCGTCGAAGGCTGTAGGAAGACGCCGGCGATGGTTGGTCAAGCTCGATGTGCGAAAAACAAATGGCAGGAGCGGTCTAACAGCCAAGGCAGAAAGAAGGCCCAACAGAGAAGTTCAGCATCGCTGACGCTTAAGTGGCCATAGAGTTTGTTTGCTGCTCTCCACCTGCAGGTTGAACAGTCAAGGCAGCAGCTTCACTTCTACTGCCCGTGGTTCTTAGGGCAGATGCAGGCGTTAATCTGCTTTGTGTAGTGAGAGGATATCTCCTCTGAGCGTCAGCTCAAAAATCACCGCAGCGACTGACCAGACGAACCGTCCATCACACCCCCCCCCCCCAGGCAGCTGTCATATTTGGTCAAATTTGGATACGACAACCTGCCCAGCTGGAACGGCCCCGTTGCCTCCTTTCACTGCCCGTGTTTGGCGTGTGCAGAAGAACCACCTCCAGCCACTGTCACGGACCTCCTTAAGCCCTAGTCTGCCTCAGAGGGACCAGAACTGCACTCGAGGCGCACAAAACACATAGATTATCTTTCCTTTCCTGCCGCTTCTTTCAAGATGATCCATTTTCTCCCAAATGTAGTCAGTCTAAGCTGTTCTCCTCAAAGCCAGACAAGAATTAAAGGCAAATCTCTACAAGTCCTCCAAGCGCGAGCAAAGCTGGGGAATGAGAAGCATGTTGAAATGCGAGGTCTTTACGCGTCTCGTAAAGCACGATGGCGACGGCGGAAGGAGCCCGCTGCTGGTGGCGGTGGTCCTGAGGACCAGAACAAATGATGAATAGTTACCTGTCTGATTCAGCTGGGGAGCCTCAGTTTTGTTTTTCATTTCGGAGGTTAAGCTGAAGCTTGTGGGCCAACGAGGGACCCTGCCGTAGCACGTATGCGACATTCAGACTGGGTCAAGGTGAACATCTCCTCCTCGTCCCTCGCCGCTTCCCTCCCAGAGCTGCACCTTCACTGCTCACTACCTCCCCCCCGTTCGGCTTTGTCAGCTTCTAATGCATTGTTGTTAATTGCCTGCCGGACCCTTTGCTTTTAAACAAAATCCAGAAGACATTTAACCCGGGTCAACGTGAGCGATAAACACCTTTACCGAGGGGCAAACATCACCGTGCTCCCCGGTGCCACCCGGAATATTCCTCCATACGGCCTAAACCCCTCTCACTAGAATAAGTGCGTAGATATGTCTGTAAACCTTTCGTGAGCCAAAAACGGTTTCATCTGGCGTCGCTGTGACGAATATTAACATCGACTGCTTCAAATCAGCGTCCGTTTTGGATACAGACGCCGAGAGGAGCTCTAACATCTCGCTCGCGTCTGGGATCCCTTTCTCCCCGCGAACGATTCCGAACAAAAGGCGGCAACTACGACGGGAACGAGAGAATCTCCTTCATACAAGGCTACACACGACCCCCCACCTCAATTTCTGTCCTCGTCTGGGGCTCAGGATCCATCAGGCGTTAATGACACATTTAACATTTTCCTGCTGCCGAAAGGACAAACGTTCAGGGGAATTCAACGCGCCGCTCGCTTCCCTGTTGACTTTGTTTGGACCGTGTAGGAATTCCCTTCACCTGTCCTTGACGGTTCGTTTTCAAACACGTCCGGCGACGATTGCGACGCGCTGCTTTTGGAGGGAAAAGCGAAGCGATGACATCGTTATTTGGGCACCTGCAGCTAGCAGCAACGCTAGCAGTTGCCCTCCCGTGCTTCCGGAACCGGCGGGGAATATCGACGCGGGACGGTAAACAAAGACAGCGGTCGGCGTTCTGCGCCGACCCCGGCGCCCGCGGCGTTTGCGGCGGTTAGACGTACAGTCGGCGTCTCCACCTCCCCGGGACGGCGACGCTCCGAGACGACGGGACAAATCGCCGGCGACGGTCGAAGCGTCGGCGAAGCCGGGGAACCGGCGACCAGGAGCGCCGTGTCACCCGCCGGGCGATCCATTTTCTCTCTGTCAAGTCGGCAAAGATGAGGGATTATCAGAAAGCGAGAGCTCCGTGTCAGGAAAATGCCAGCTGTCTCAATCACTCGCGTGGCATTGAGGGAAGGAGTAAGATTGATGACTCGCAAACAACACTCTCCCGGATTCTCCTCACCCATCTGGATTCCCCCATGGATAAAGTAATGGAAGCTGTCTGTCAAGGTCCTTCATACACCTGGGGAAGATTTACGCCAGGAACTGAGGAGGACTCGAGCACAGCAGCTCCTAATCCTGCTGTCCGCATCGCAGGAAACAAGGATTTTTTTGTTTTTTTTTTTAATCAAATGTTGTAGTGTTTTAAAACAATATGCAGAATGTTGAAAAATACCAGCCATCCTCCTGTCCACCCATCCACCTATCAGCTCAACCACCCATCCTTCCACCCACTCATCTGTCCAACTGTCCAACCTTCTACCCAACCATCTGCCCAGCCATCCACCCATCTGTCCAACCATCCATCCTTCTACCCAACCATCTGTTCAACCATCCATCCTTCCACCCATCCATCCATCTGTCCATCATCCTTGCAACTCATAGTGGATCAGAGTCTATCCTGGAATCATTTGGTTCCCAGGAGTCTACACCCTGGACGGGACCCCAATCCATCACAGTGGTCCCCACACACACACACACACACACACACACACACACACACACACACACACACACACACACACACACCATGGGCAATTCAGAGCGACAAATTAACCTTGGGCACACGTCTTTGGACTGCGGGAGGAAACCCACACAGACATGGGAAGAACACGCAGCCTTGAAACACGCTGGGCTGGATTCAAAGCCACACCTGAGCAGCTCAGAGGCTGCGATGCTGTGGTGCTGCTCACTGCCCCAATGTTAAAAAGTTTAGCCCCAAAATCAGACTTTCAATTTCATTTCTTTGAAATCAGATTTCAGTCATCAACTGAATAACTGGCCCGTGGGGGTGGAGAGGCGGAGGGACGGCATTCGCCAGCAACGGAGGCCGAGGAAGCGGTGAAGAAGAAGAGCGGGGAGGAAGAGGGAGGAAGGGGACCGGGCAGAACGACAGGAGCCCTGGTCCCTCTCGCTGCCGACGGCCTGGAACAGGATCAAAGCCTTCGGGTCCACATGAATAAAAGAGCGGGCCCATCTGTGCAGGTTTAATAAGGTCGGGGCTGCGGTCGGCCCTGCGTTGGGGTCCCCGGTCGGGAGCAGACCGCAACGAAACCCCCCGAGGACCCCCGCCAGCCTGGCATTTTGACTGGCAAAGAGCACATCATGCAAGAGCATTTGGAGGGACATGAAAAGCATCTCCTGATTTAATAAGACTCGATGGAGGTTTAAAAACACACACACACACACACACACACACACACACACACACACACACACACACACACACTCCAGCTCCCTGAACAATGGCAACATGTATACGTTTAAGCAGAAGGAAAATAATATTACGGGTCACTAAACGCGGTTTGAACCGTTTTCCGCTCCCTCAGCAACACGGGGCTAAACTGGACAAATGGTTCTTATAATTGAACTGAAAAGGGGCTCAAACCTTCAGCATGAGACCTGTGGACTTTACAGCCAACCGACCAAGTCGGAATCACTGAGCTCTTAAACAATAAAACTAGCCAATGGCACCGTTTCGCTCATCGTGTCCGTATCGTGTGTTCTGAGGTGGACAGACGGACGGACGCAGACCGTTTTCACGTCGTCCTTAAAACATTTAAAAGAAACGCCTTTCAAATATTTCCTCCCGTTCACACATTCCTGCGAAAGACAGGAACCGGCGCGGATTCTGACTACAGTCCAGTCGCGATGGAGACCTTTGGGCATTTTCCACTTCGCTCAAACGTTCGTGTGCGGAGTCTTCCCCGCCGGCCGCTACTATAGCAACCTAGCTAAGGTCTCGGCGGGGGGTGTGTTGCTGGGGGGATCACAGGCACCGGCACGGCGGACTGGTCGCCGCGCCCAGGTGAGGCTGGACAGATGGGCCACGTTTCCTCATTATCCGCCCGGCTGCAGGAGCGCCGTCAGAAACGGACCCCCTTTGACCTTTACTTGGTGTGCAGATCCCTTCTTCTTCAAACCGAGGCGTCACCTCCCCCAAATTTAAGCACACGGGTCCTGGCTGAGGTCATCCAGGGTTAGGTTCCTGGAATCAGAGGTGACAAGCGGTTGCTTCCAAATGGGAGAGCCACACACACACACACACACAGGTTCTTTCCAAGAGGAAACAACAGGGAATTATAGCCGCCCCCCCGCACTCTGGCCCAGGCTGAGAGGATCGTGCTCCGTTGGCTCATGGTTTCAGGCACCGTCTCCGAGCGCTTGTGATTTATATTGGTTTTGCTTCTGGTTCAGTTTGGAAAAGTATTACATTCGACCGCAGAGTCAAATCATATTTGTTTTAAGTGTGACACCAATATTGTGGGGAGGTTAATGCTCCTTCGCCAGATTTAATTATTCGCTCTAGTGCAACACGGCCCGCAGTCGACGTACGATCACCTCTTTGGCCAGCGGCGGGATTCTGCCCGCGACTCCGGCTTCGGAGAGGCAGACGGACTGGCGGTCACGACCCGTAGCCCCCTTCGGCGACGGAGGCAGGCGCTTTCGGGCAGGGAAACAAAGCCGGGGGTCGGATCTGGGTGTCTGTGACGATGCGCCCCCGTTATCGCTGCTAAGCAACACTTACATCGATCTCCACGTGCCCCCCACCGCCCCAGACTATCTCCAGCTCCGCACCCACTAGCCTATCGATCCGGATCGTACAGCCTCGAGGTCTTCAATAAGTCAACTTGATGTCTTTTGTGCTCCAAAATTAATTAAACAATTAAGCCTGGGGGGGGGGGGGGTGAACAGGTACAGATGTGTCGGTTCCAAGGAGAATCGGCAGGTCGGGTTCCTCCAGATGACAGCAGCACCGCACGCCTGGTCCGCGTCCACACGTCCACGCGGCCGCATGACTTCTCAGCGACGACGGGAAATTCACAGAGCGACAGCGGGGCTTCAGTGGGGATCCAGCAGCTCCGCAGGTCAGGTTTTTGGGAGGAGGAGCAGCACGAGGACGAACCGGCGACAAAAGGGAGACTTGAAGCAGCGGGTTTACGTGGCGTGATGTTTGCGGAGCGCTGGTGAATCCCAGCCTGTTAAAAATGTGTTTACCTCGATTGCCTGGAGCTTAAAGGTCCTTCACTAGTCGGTCAGCTGAACCCCTTTGGTTGGACCGGCCTGGGGACGAGCTGTGATCTCCACCTCCTGAGTTCAGGCCTGTATTTCGTCCTCCGCCGTGAGCATTGTGGGAAACCAGGTGTGCTGTTAGGTTGTTAGGTCCGCGGAAATGACTTAGTCCTCCTCAAAGAAACACCCCTGTTGAAGCTGCTCAGCACTTCAGCCACAAACGCCTCCAACTTGACTACGTTTTCGCCGATAAGCAATTAAGTCGATAAACAATCAGTCCTGCGTCTAATCCTCCGTTGTGACACATCGACAGCCGCTCGCTTTTCTTTAAATCCGCTTTTTTGTTTGCAGCAGGATTGTGTCTTTGTCTTCCTTTTTTAAGTCAATTGTTCTGAAGATAAAAGGGCTTTAAAAGCTCACCTTCTCCAGCTTGCATCCCATTATCATTAATCAGTCTGTATCGACCGCTTTGTCCTTCAGCGTTTCAAGTTCACCGAAGGACTTTGTTAATCCACCGGTTCCGTGGGGCAAACCGGCAGCGCCGGGCGCTAATCTGCACGGCCGGAGGCCGAGACGATCGCAAGACGCGCTTCTCGAGTCTCTCGAAGGTCCCGACCCCAGTGGTTCACACGTATGTTATACGTGAGTTGAAACGTGGACAAAATGGAAGCTTCTCGAGTGGTTCACTGCTCAAGGTAACTTGTTGCTGCTCAGCTGATAGTCTCGCGTGTCTATGGATAGTTGCGTTGGGTCTACTTCACCTGGAGGGGCGTCCAGAACTGTAGAAACTTCATCAGTCCTCCACGGTGCAGGTCTTCCTCTTCTGCGCTGATTTTCCACCCAGCCAAGCAGGACGTTCTCCTCCAGCGATCCTTCTCTCTTCTAAGTATGACAGGTGACACCGTATCATCTGACCTTCCGCAGAGAGCTCAGGTTCCATCTCCTCCGTCACCTCGATTTTCCTCCTGTCCCGTTTCGTACACATCTGGTGTGGAAGAATTTAGTCAAACAAGGAACAAACAAACAAAAACTTTCATAAGTTCTACTTCGACTACAGCCAGGAGTTGAACGCATTTTTTGGACTCAAAAAACACCAATGAGAACAAAGTGTCCCTGAACTGACCGAGCAGGTTAGGACATGTGAAGCCAAGATACGCTCACATCCCCCAACGTTCTGAGCAGGAACACTCAGACACACAAAAGACCAGCAGGGGACTGGTTTCTGGTGTAGGAGGGCAGCGAGAGACCGTTTTAGGAAAAGAATTCAGCCTCAAAACTGCAGGGAAGAAAAAGTCATCCTTTAGGAGATCAAAAAGGTTTCGCCACTGAAAGAGATGCGGTAAAAAACTTCCACATCTGCATGACTTTGTCGACAAAAACAATCGGATTATTCCAGTCCGACAAACATCTCCGCACCTGAGGACCTGGTCGAGGTTCTTCTCGGCTGGTCTGCTAAGAACGATTTGCCGAGATTTCGGGATCGTGTGGTTTTGTCCTCATAATGAATAAATTGAATGTGACTTTGTCACAGCAGCAAAGCACCCAAAGGGTTGATCTCACAGGACCACCAAAGCCCACGTCGGAGGGACGGGTGGGCGATCTTAACAGAATCAGATCGCTGGGCTTTTCGTACACCAGGACAACAGGTGTTACGAAGAGTTACGGCCCTGACAGTGTCGGCATCTTGAAGATCCAGCGGACAGGTGGGGGGTCTTGGGTAAACGCTGCGAACCTCGCAGGCCCTGGAAGAAGTCCAGAAGAAGGCCTCGGTTTTCCACGCCGCAAATGAGTCGGCTTCGCGGTTCTCCGGTCGAGGCGGCAGAGCCGAAGAAAAGGGCCGAATGGCACCACTAGAATATGCCGAGCTGCAGGCGAGAGCATTAGAAGCTGCACACGTTCTTCTCGTTGGCATTCAGAAGGGTGGCTGTGGGGGGGTTATGCGAGTCACGGTAAACAAGCACGAGATTCCGTTTGGTCTCGGAACGGCGCGTGTTCCTTCTTTCTCGCAGGCGTCTTCCACCGAGGCCGTTTCAGGACACGGTCTGGGCTTCCACCACCGGCTGTTTTTCCTCCCCATTACTTGTGCAAAACCCCACTGAGAGCTGCTGCTGTTTTGAGCCCCCCAGTCTGACGGGATGCCGTACCACCGATGAAAAGTGATGTTCCAAAAAGCGTCCTTCAAAATCGCCCAAAAGCTTCGCCAGGTGCAAGTTTTCCGTCCGTCACGTCTTCGCAATTATACACGATCGGCTGGGCCGAGAGCCGAGGAGAAGCCCCCGCTAGTTGAGGTGAACAAGCGCCAGTCTTCGCTCGTCGTGCAGCTTCGGGGTTTGTCACAAACACGGAAGAACCGTCCCTTCGTCGTCACGCACGTGCGCGTGTTTATTTCCGCTGCGAGACCAACGGGGCATCTTCTGATGGGAGGAGTTAAGGCCGGATCGCTTGGAGCCAAAGGTCTCGTGAGCTTCGGAGACCTTCCGAGCAGAGGCTCTTGAGCGCCGCCACGTGTGACAGGCGAACGTTCCTCGGCCGGGCGGCACGTCGCCATCAAAGCGAGACCTTCTGCTCCGACTCCACGAGCCGTTGCGTAAGCTGCACGCGTCCGCCCTGAAGTCAGCCAGGTGAAAGGAGGACAAGCTTACTGTCAAACGTTACCTCACTGCAGGCTTTCTCCCCGACGTTGTCCGATTTTACACGGACAGCAATCGGGGTATGAAATCCTGTAATGAAGCGTGTGATTTCTAAAGGTTGTCACGGATGAGAAGAAGCAGGTTTTTTTTTAAAAAAAAAAAAAAAAAAAAAAAAATCTAACTGTCCCCTTCCACCCCCCCGGCCCTTAAGACACTATGTTAACCGTCCACAAGAGATCAGATGCTAAGGAGACGCAGGAGTAGATCTTTCGAGGCCCGTTTTCTGAACGTTATTTAAGAATAGAATTAACGGCGTCCCATCCAGTCTCTAGTTTCCCAGCCTACCACCCAGCGATTCCGGAACAGGTTCCGCCGTGATCCTCACCTGTTAAGGATACGAGATGGATGGAGCTTTACAACTCGAGACCCATCTTCTTCACTCGGGCCTCTCCCGAACTTTTCCACCCCTCGGCGGCAGGAACGGTTCTCGGCGGAGATCCTGCAGCCGCACACATTTGTTCTCATCACTGCGGTCCTGTAACGTGTCAGATGTTCATTACGCCGCACGCCCAAAAGTCCGTTCTCATCACCGGCGAGACAACAAACTCCTAATTTACATCAGTTTAATCGAAGCGGACAGATACAGCTAATTATGCGGCGATAATCTTCTTCATCTCACTAATTATATTTCCCATTAGCTGCCGATAACACTCATTAAATCACCGTCTCCGGGAGAAATCATAAATAATCTACCCAACGGTCTTGTAAACCCGGCCACTGCGCGCCCGGAAGTGGACAGCCGCGGCCGCCGACGAAAACCTGCCCCGTTTCACGGTACCGCGCTCTGGGGGGGAGAAAAAAAAAAAAAAAAAAAAAAAAACTCGAATAATGACACAAGTAGGTGCTAAAATTTACGGCTGCGAGGACTTTGCGACGGCCAAACGCCAAACGGGAATCGATTCATCTGCATTACACGCTTTATTAACCATTTCGCCTGTTTGCAGCCCGACTATATTTGCCTACGACTCGCCAATTAAATAGCGGCAATTTTCACCGCGTTATTTTTCTTGTTACGCACAGAGGAGAGAAGTAAACATTTGGAAAGCTCTCCACGTCACACTTATAAATAGAGGTCGGGCTGAGAGTTTTAGGAGGGCATACAGTTCTGTGCAAAAGTCTTAGGCACCTGTGGGAAAAATGCTATAAAGCGAGGATGGTTCCAGAAATATTGCCATGAATACTTATTAACCAATAAACCTTCTAAAAAGTGCAGTAGACAGAAAAACCTGTCAGATCAGTATTTGGTGGGACCACCCTTTGCCTTTAAAAAACCATCCGTTCTCTTAGGCAAACTTGCATGCAGTTTAAGGTAGAGGTAGGTAGGTTCTTCCAAACATTTTGAGGAACCGGCCACAGTTCTTCTGCACACTTTGACTGTCTCTGCATGTCCTCCCAGACTGACTCGATAATGTTGAGATCAGGGTTCTGTGGGGACCAGACCATCTGTTGCTCAAGATAGTTGTGTATGACTGAGATTGGGTGTTTGAGGTCATTCTCGGGCTGCAGAATGAATTTGGGACCAACTAGAAACCCCCCTGATGGTAGATAAGAATCTACCTGTACTTCTCAACACACATTGAAGTTGCATGCCTAACACTTGCACAGTACTGTATGTATTTGCCTCCAATCCATCCTCCCATCCATAACGGCACATACTGACACTTTAAAGAACTCAAGAGCAGGAAAGTAAAAGCATCATCGCCGTCACGTTACTGAACTGACATCACCGTTCTTTGTGGTGATGCCACGGTTGCCGTTGTCATCCGCCGCTTTCCTCACCTAACAACCAGTGTTTCGCCATAGCAACGGCACGAGAGCGAAGGAGCTTTAAGCGGCAGTTAACAAGGTCATTAGCACAAGTTTTTTTTTTCTTGCGTCTGACAGCAACATCCTTCCTCATCTCACAGTGTGCAGAGTTCTGACTTGTGCCCGATGGGCTCTGCCTTCCTCTGCCTGCAGCCCCAAAGGCCAGCATTACGTGAGGGCAGGAGAGTCCCACCAGGCCCACCAGGTTTCAAGACCAGTGACGTCACGTCGGCACTGAAGCCACAGCGGACACCCAGGGAGGTGAACCCCCCCCCCCCGGCATCCAGGGCGTGAACGGTAGGCACCAACACCTCCCCCCATTTGACTAACAGCGCATCAGGATGCGGAGGTTGGAGGTGAACGGCTTCCAGGGGTTGCTATGACAGAGCAAGGAGGCTGCAGGTTCTGAGGCCCCATTTTGCAGCACTGGGTGACGTGACTGTAATGTAAACATGATGACACACTCTGGTTCTGTGTGTGTGTGTGTGTGTGTGTGTGTTGCGTCAGTAGTAGCGGACAGCTGTGCCCAGCCTTGCCGTAGTGTGATGGCGCATTTGCTAACTTGCCCCGATGCTGTGAATTCGGGTGGTTCCCCGACCTCCTCCGTCCCTCCTCTTCCCATCCCGTCCACAAACACCGCCAGCGAGCAGGCTGTCGCTTCGAAGCCCCTCCGAGGAGCTGCGCCGCTGCCCAGCTGAGGGGGGTAAAAACGCAGTACGATTCGGTTCGCGTTACTCACCCGCCATCACAATGCAAGTGCAGCATTAATGCCGGGAACCTTTTCGTCATAAAACAACAGTGGCGGCGTGAAAAGCGTACATAGAGGAACAGATCTGGACACGTCTCGTATCTCATAAGAAACTAGACAATCGGTCGACGGGCCAGAAGAAAGCGAGCGGCTGGAAATTGGTTTAATTCGACGCCGAGTGCAGCCCGCAGACGCCAGAGGGAGTCGCAGCGTTAACAGCGGCCTGGGATCATTCCGGACGCGGAGCGTAATGAAGCGGGTTATTTTGGGAACATCCCACGCCTTCCTGCGCGTGGCGAGATGCTGCCGTTCCGAGCCTTTTTCCGCTCGCGCCACCTTAGAATTAAGTTTATTTGGAGCGCAGACCTAATATAAATATTTTCATTTTGTACAGAGACGCTGCTGATCTGCTGCAGCACAACCGGCACCATTAACACGAATCGCAGACCCTGCTAAACCCCACTGGTGCAGTTACTGGTTACGGCACTTGCCCCTGGTCCTGAAACTGGGAACTCAAACCCAGTGTGTGACAGGATAATAAACATGATAGAACTTGACAATAAAGGCTGTTACGTAGCTGAGAAGTAGGGAAAATCTAAACAAATGGGACTAAGCGTGTGTGTGTGTGGTTTACCGTTTCCCTTGTTCATTCAGTCGGTAAAAAAGCAGAAAAAGCTCCCGACTCGGACCGTTTGCTGCTGGGCGGCACATCGGGCTGCAAGTACTGTGAAGGATCTCGGCGCCTGAGGGAAGTAAACAGCCAGAAGGACCCCCGGGCGAGGGTGTCCCAGTGGGCGGAGCTGCGGCCCCCTGAGGCAAACGGGGCAAAGAGCGCGCCCGCCGTACAGGCCGCAGTTTCCGTCTTTAAAAGAAAACTTTTAAAACGTTAAAGAAAGCGGCTGAATCGGGATCTTTTTTTCCTCTGCGAAACGGCACTTCCCATAATCCCGCCCGGGGCTCTCTTCTGCCCCCTGTTGGCCAGACTGTCTGGCCGAGTTGCTCTCCAAGCCAAACCCTGCTGTAGCACAAGGACACCATTCCCAACAGCCTCACGGCTACACTTCGCCGCCCAGGGTGCACTAAGTTACGCCGCAAATCGGCTCGTGCTCTAGTTTCCTTCCAGGTGTTCAAAACTGGCCACTTTATTAAAGAAATATAAATTATGAACATCAGCACCATCTCCCAGCATCCCCCTCCCCACAGAAACTCAGCTGAACAGATTCACACACCAGTAAGCGGAAAAGCGCCACGTCCAGCAAGGGTTCAAAGTCAGTTTAAAGAGATCCCCGCCTCTGACGGTGGTAAACGCTCACGGGGGCCTTCGAGCGGCGACTGCTTACAGCAGCGTCGGCGTCGCTCCCATCCCTCCCAACTCTCAGCTGCCGCATAACATTAAAACACCATCCACGCTCTTAAAATGATTTATGCAGCCGGCACAATTGATTTAACCTTTCTCCTTTCTATTAGATCATTTCGCAATTATCAGGCTTTATACACATTTACGTCGACATCCATCAGTTAACCAGCACATTTCCCCTGCGGAACATTTTCCCCCGTCGTTCAGGAGAGATGGTCCACAGCTGAATTTCCTCTGGAATCACCTTGCGTTTAGCCCGGACCCCTCTCCCCCCTCCACGCTTAGCTTGTTAAACGCCTGGGGCACAGCCAGGGCCGATGGACCGGTGACAGCAGCCCGGTGACAGCATGCGCCTGCCACGCGGCCTCCATCACAGCTCACTCATAGCTGTTGCTTCCGATTAAAGTGCAACGGAAAAAATTAATCGAGTTGCTTCTGAAGCCTCAAGATTCCTCCACGGGGAAAGGAAGCTCTGGCCACAGTTTGACTTCCTTCACTTGTTAAGCAGCGTGTGCCACTACACAGCATCGACCGACCGGCCCCCCCGAGTGAAACCGACGCTACTTTTCCAAAAAACCACATTATTCCAACAACCCTGTCGTCGGTTCCACAGGAATGGTCCCGGTCAGCAGCTTGCTAATGGGGACAGACACAGCAATGTGGAATTGTGGGCAATTTTACTGTTTCTTGCCCCCCCACACCACGCCAGTCACCTGTCAGGTTTTGCAGCTGCGCTCGGCGAGCTGGAGGAAACCATCAGTGCCCACGGGCGACCGGACCGACCGCCTGACCTTCACCTGCATCCGACAGACCGACCGGGGTCTGCAGGACACTCCGGAAACTCGGCAGTTCCTTTGCAGAGACCAGAATCCAGCTGGATCAAGAAGAAACCTCGCATAAGGACATCATAAGAGAGGAGTGAGATGCCGGATCAGAGATCGGCGCTTTAAGGCAGCGTTTCACTCAAGAAAAACAACCACGCTGCCCGATTTCTCCGTGTTGCTTTGTGACAACTGTGGGAAAAAAAATAGATTTAAAAAGAAAAACTTTGGAGAAGAGCCGACAAAGCAGAATTCGTTCCCCAAAGCAGACCCTAATGTGCATCTTCAGATCTTCAAAATATAAGAATGTTTTTCAGCAAACTCTTCTAAGGCAATTTTACGAAAATGACATCAACTTGCTCTATTTCAAGGAACATTTGGCACCCGTGAAAGGGCAGGACGTTTCCTAACAGAGCCGCCAAGTCGCGCTCTCTCCCCTCTTGGTCGCCCCCACGGTGCACCGCGCCACCTTGCCCGGTTTAATAATTTGCAATTTTGCAATTAAAAGTTTAAAATTTATCCATCTTAAAATATTCAGAACGCTGACATTTAACAACGCAGAAAATCAATGTCAATAACTGACATGCATTATATTCTGATACTTTAAGCAGGTTGGTCAACAGAGCTTCAGGGATACTGTGAAGAACAAGAGGTGTGTGAAAGGGCTCCCGTCACGGGACCCCTGACACACGGCTACCGACTCGCCCATCCAGGCCGTGAAGAACAACTTTCGGTGCTCGGTCTTCCAAAACCACCGTGTTCCTGTCTTCTGGCAGCCAGAGTGGCCTAAATGAGGCTCCCCTGCTATTACAGACCGCCGTGAAACACCTGTCCACACACCTACGCAGTGGAACAGCCTCAAGACCCCGACCAGAGTCTAGAAGAGGATGGGAAGCCATCTAAAACATTTCACAGGGACTGCAGATGCTCCAAAAACACTTTTGTTTCCTACTTCCAGTAATGCGTTTCCCTCAGAATAGAAACCCAGCTGAAAAACATGACGAAATTCTATTTACTATGCATGCAAGGAACTATTAATAATACTGGAATTTTCTTGAAGGAAATTGCTTCTACAGTATTGAGAGAAGTGCCTCGGTAAATAAAACAGCAGTGCTCTCCACCTGATGCCAAGCCAAATAACATTTCTTTCTAAGTCATAACCGCTCAATTCACCTTCGGCTCTACTTCTAGCACGGCCGGCGGCTTCTGGCAAAGGAGAAAACGTGACGGAGCGCTACTCGGATCGGCCGTGAGAACCCGTCGCGATTCCCCCTTCCAAACGGCCGAGGACACATCTGCAACGGCGGCCGTGGAACACGCCGCCCGTGTCCCCCGAGTGTCTGCTCCTCATGCATGTTAACACCGCGCTTCCGCCAGCCCGCCCATCCATCCATCCATCCATCCATCCATCCATCTGCTCCCTGCTGTCCGTCAAACTCAATCTTTATCTGTGGATGAAAAGCAGGTGTCGCCTCCCTGTGAGATCCGTGTTGACAGGGAACAGACTTCCCGTTACGCCGACATCTGCGCACCCCACCGTTTCCTCACGACCCGAAAGCGAGAGTGCGACGCGGCGCCGAGCGTTCAGAAGGTTCAATGGACGGAACGCACCTCGAGAGTCTGACTTCATCTAAATCCAACCTTGCGCTGCTGTCCGCCACCCAGTTCTCCACCTAACATCAGTCTAAGCATTTCCACCATCTGTAGCCTCCAGTTGTCCAACACGGTCGACTTTCAAAGTCTCTCGCTTCTTCACTCTGTGACCCGGACTCATTACGGCTAATGGTTCCAGATAAGCGATTAAGAGTCTGGCCGGAAGAGAACCGAGACGCGTCAGCCGAGCAAGTTGGGCCGCCGACCGCGGAGGCGCCATGGGCCCTTAGGCGCGGAGATGACTTCCAAACGCTCCAGTGGCGCGCAGGTGCCTGCTCCACTCCCGCGGTGGTGGGGACACGTTCCCAGCTTTAGACATCGACATTTCTTTTCATTTCATCATTCCTTTGAAACGAGGAACATTACTAGTGTAGCAGATTTATTCTGCGAGATGCTGGGAAATCTTACCGTGCCAAAAAAAAGCAGGTTTTTCATACTTGCTCCCCTACCCAGTTCACTCAGCACAAAAACACACGCGGGGGGGGGCAGCCGCCCTCTCCAAAATCCCCTCTGCCTCAGACCTTTGCACGTCCATCTCGAGCACATCGCATCCCACATGGAGAGCCACGCACTCCCACAATGCAGCAGGCAACACTCCTCCCTGAGAAGCAACGTGTAAATCTAACACGTCTGATAGAAGGACCCCCCCCCCCACCCACCAGCAGCAGCAGCAGCACCGGCAGCAGTAGCAGCACCTCCTGGCAGAACCCTGATCAAATCCAATTTCAGACCGACACACAACAAGCCCCGTCACTCTCGGCGGTGCCCTTGAAAAGAAGAACGTTGATGAGACCAGGGGTCCCGCAGGGCCCCTGCGAAGCACTGCCTTCCTCTGGTCCCAAGGCCAGGCCTCATCCGGCTAGTTACCAAAGTCCAGAGGGAGTGCAGACAACACACTCCTCGCTCTCTCACACACACACACACACACACACACACACACACACACGCCTTCAACAGCACCAACCCACACGCCATATTGATCAGCGCATTCAACACGCCGAGCTCCAAAGCCCACACAAGACACCCTTCAAACACACAGGCGGGGCTAATAACTGCGGAAAAACACTAAATTACGTGTGAAAGACAAATGTGGGCATTAATGGGCTGGACGTTAATAATTACTGGAATCACAGAAGCTTTTCATGCTTCAATTCAAAGAGCGGGCCAGAGAGATACGCTCTCATGCCGTTTCCAGGTAAACTAACAGAAATTATATTTGCAGCAAATTACATGGTAATTTGAATGTTTCTTTTTTTTTTTATAAAGTGCTCACACCTGTATGTTTAAGCTCTGCTCCGCTCTGGGACAAATGTTTTCTCTTTCAAGAGTATGTTGCGATACCGCTCTTCTTCAGAAGATGAAGGGGCTGTCGTGGGTGAGACCAGGCACCGGGTGACATTTGCTTTTTCAAGTCCTCAGGTGTACAGATGCATAAAGTTCTTCTCCCCCCCCCGTCTCTTATATTCGTACCTTTAAAATTGGGTTTCAATGCGCTGGCAGAGAAACTGACTGTCAGAACGGAGCTGGAAAGGATTCCGTATCATGCAAATACAGCAAAGCATGTTGTTTGTAAACGTCAGTCAGGATGGAATAAACCGCCTGTTTGTAAATGTCTAAAATGTGCCTTTAAAAGTCTTTTGAACCGTTAGCTTTACTTTAAAAACGTGTAAAAGGAAGAACACGACACCGAGGAGAAAACATCTGCACCCGCAAACAAAACCTGGGCCATTTCGCCCGTTACTTGCGGAATTCCCGCGGAGGCTTCTGGGCTCTTTTTGGACACGAGGGGGTTACGCCTTGTAACCGAGGTCAACAGCGGCCGCCGCCTCGCTCGCCGACCTCCGCCGTCTTCCTCCACAGCCAACTTAGAGCCCGCGGGTCCCCGTCCACAAACGCAGCCAATTTGCAGCTTCCAGACCTAAATCTGGGCTTCGCTCCACAACTTCCCACAATATTCAAAGGTTATTCTGCGTGACACATACATTAACAACACCGCGTGTGCAGCCTATCCTCAATTTTCCAGGCCTTGATCTTGCATATTTTGAATTGCAGACACTTGCAAAAATATTCCAGAAAAGGTAGAAAAATAGCAAAACCCTATTTCAAGCACTATATGAGGGAAAATGTAAATATTTAGCTAATTTTAAACGTTTCTACAGAAAAATGCTTAATTAATGTGGAGAATAAAGAAGGCGAGGCGGCGGCCCCGACCGTATCGACACCTCATTCACCGCTTCCTGCAAATAATTCACTGTACTGAATATCCCTTTGTTTCAGTTACAGTTCTGACTTTTTCATTTTATTACTCGCATTACATTTTCATTACACATCTCATTAGGTTATAAAAGCGTTACGATAGAACACAGCGCCGTAGTCAAAAACGTTATCCTTAAATGAAGCCGTTCCGTTTTCCGGACTTGGCGTTTGGCTCGTCCCACCGTACGGAACTGCTCAGCAGTTTCTGGATGTATCTGAGCGCTCCCCCCTCCCCCAAAAGACTCGGTTGTGGACGATCATCTTTCGATGTTTACAAATGAGTGGCGAATCCACCCGCTGCACCAAAATAAAACACCGGTTATATATTTTACATTGACAACAGCTTCTTCCCGCTGGAGGACCTACGTTAATTCATCTACCTCACGCTTTTCTCCAAACTGACGTACGATGTTTGTTTGGCGGCATTTAGCAGACCTTTGTGCCCAAGGTGACACGCAAAAATACACTCATCTCCCTACAGTCACTCATCCGTTTATACGGCGGTGCAATTTAACGGACTCTTTAAAGATAACTTAGTGACCAACCCACCCGAAACGCACGTCTTTGGGAGGAAACCTATGCAAACGTGGGGAGAAAATGTAGACTCCAAACTAAGCTGGATTTGAACTCACAACACGACGCAAGCTGCCCTTTACACCTCACAGCTTAGGTTAGGTTCAAATTACATTAGTAAGGCGACGATCTTCCTAGTCTCAAAGTTGGGTAGAACAGTCAAAACTAGTTATGATGGACAAGTAGCCAAGTAAGATTAGTCCTGTAGATCTTGAGGTAAAGAAAACACAAACAAATTGAAATTAAGGTTTCTAATGTTCCAAACCTTCAGCAATGTTGAGTTTAAATGTTTTAACTTATAATATACATACCTTTCAATAAATTAAATCTGTCCCCCCCCCCCCCCCAACGTTGACGGATTACCTGCCAGGCTGGTTTACTGTAATATAGGGAGTTTTTTGCTGTCAAAATGTTCCAACCGTGTTGCAGGTACAGGTTAACAATAGCAGAATTGACCAAAATGTCAGGAATATACAGTATGACAGCTGGGGCTCCATCTAATTCTCACTGCAGGAACCTGCTGTTCTGACTGAAAAAGGCAGCTCTCAGAATGAACTACCTACCAACAGGATGAGACACCCTGGTTTAAATGAGCTACAGGTACAGTGCATTGTACCCAGTTATTTCCACCTGACAAGATGATGTACAGCACCATTACTGGCATGAAGGTACCTCAGGTGTGAGCACCCAGACAGAGCCACTTCAGTCGCCAAGGTGACCCAGACGCAACACAAGTTATTGCGACTTTTAAGCTGCAAGACACCTTTACATACCCAATTACATCTTACTGGGATCTTGTCTGAGGCATAAAAAAACCTAGTTTTTTTTTTTTTTTTATAAATAAGGATTGCAGCTGGCGAAGTTTTGAAAGAACTTGATGTTAGATGCCTTTACCTGTAGACAATGCAGTTGTTCCATGTGGAACACAGTAAAACCCCATGATAAAGGGTCCTGTGATAAGAGAAAGTCAGTTATAAGGCGACTGGCCCCCGTCCTCCTGCTCCCTTTCCAGCCACCAGTATCTTCTCAAGGTGACCACTTGTTTGTGTAAAAGTTTCTATTAGTATTATTAGTATTGTAGTGGTGGCAGCGGGAGCTCTCCCATCATGTCCTACTCCTGCATGTTTGTAAACAGTTGTGTCTAAGGATTATGGGGAATCATCAGGAATCAATGACTCTCTCTGTAGCCACTGTACTGGAGAGCTTTGGTGTGGGCGTGTTGTGCCCTGTGAGTGCCGCTGTTTAAACATGAAACAAAGCCTGTTCCCACAGTCCAGTCTCCCGAGTTCCCCTTTCAAAGCAGGTTCTTACAGTATTATTACATAAATATACTAGATGTCTCAAGTAGGTCCTGTTACTAATAATTATCAATTCTTGCAAGTCTAATAAATGAAAACAAATGAGAAATTTCTCTTTTCAGCAACTATTTTTCCTTTAACCTCACAATAAGGCAACCCCCCCCACTTACTGCAGTATGACTGAATTTTACCGTTTCCACAGCTCTCAGCATCAAAACTGACAGCTGTCCTCTGCACTAGAGGCTGTGTGCCTGAGATGTGTTATGGTTGAATTCCCTTTCAAATTTCAGTTGTATCCCACCTGTTTGTTTTAGTTAGAAAGACTACCGTAATACCCAGGGCGGGGGGGGGGGGGGGTTGCTCCAGGTCAGTTCCATCCATATTAGGCTACAAACATGTTTATAAAATTTACATTTAGCNGGGGGGGGGGGGGGGGGGGGGTGTTGCTCCAGGTCAGTTCCATCCATATTAGGCTACAAACATGTTTATAAAATTTACATTTAGCATGGAAAGTTGTTGAATCACCGCTAATGTTACTGCTTGAAATTATTCTGCTGTGCTTCAGCAAGTCATCCAGCACAAAGCCAACCTGTCCCTCAAGTCCCCTTCCGTCCTCACCACCCTCAGGTGACATATTGCTTCAGTGCAGAAAATAATGCGTCCGCAGCCTCCAGTCGCCACCGAGACTCACCTGCTGGCTTCTGACGGACTATTTCACACACCCTGCCAAGTGATAGCGGCCAAAGCCAACCAGGCTCCCACGGTCCAGGCCCAGGTATGACATTGTTCTTCACGCTTGAGCTTCTTCGTGTCACCGTGCGGTATTTAGCTCACCTACCAAAATCAACATGACAGTGCAGAGTGGACAAGGGAGACGTCTAGTTTAGTGAACGAACCGCCGCTGCAAAATTTCCGACCATTAAATCTAACACTCGCTATTTGTGAACTACTTCATCACTGATACATTATTTATTCAACCAGTATATTTACAATGTACATATGTGACAGCTTGAAGGTGTAGAAATCCTCTGTCCAGAGGCGCCAACACAGGCCCTTCTTAGGCGCCATATTCGCTACAAAGTTAACATTCCAAGATGGCAGCAACAAAACGGCGCGACACCCCGGATTGTACTGTATGCTAGTCCATCTCTGGACAGAAAGGTCTGCGAGCATGTAAAACGAGCCCAACCTCAGCAACGGAGGCAGTAAAAATAAAGGTTGAAACGCAGCGTTGACCTAAGCAAAAGCAGCCATATTTATACTTGGGTACAAATCAAACGTTTATCATTGGCTCACGCTCAATGCAAGCGGAGCCGGGTTTTAGAAAAGACTTCAGCGCTCACCTGCCTGCCGGGTCGCGCGTAGCTTCCACACGAACATCAGCACACTGCGGTGCAACGGCGCCTCCTACAGGACATGTGGGCAGGACGTAACTGCAAGTTGAGAGCCGCATACAAACCTGGATTTAACATCTCATAACTGACAAACCACATACCACCAATTAATGTGTAGAGATGGAAAATTACACAAAATAAATAACTTCATACACAGATGCATTTTTCAAAATGTTTCACATTTTTATAAGCAAGAAAGAACTCATCAGCCAGAACTGAGTTAGACAAATGGCTCTAAGACAAAGGCCTACTGCACAGCAACCTACTGTAAGTGATTTAAGTTTACCTTTTTTGTTTAAAAAAAAAAAAAAAAAAAAAAAAACAAAAAACACACACACACACACACTCTCTCTCTCTCTCTCTTAGTGACACACATGGCCAAACAAGCACCAGTTAACCAATGTGGGATTGAGAAAAGAAAACCCGCAGTACACGTGTACCATTTAAAGTAAAGCCTCAAAAATCTACCCAATGCTACCCAACTAAACCATAAAGTTCCAAAGCTCAACCATCAAAAAAATTACAGGTCATGACTCACAAACTGTTAATTATAATTTAAAAAAGAAAAATATCACCAAAAATAGGCTCTTAGTGTACCACTATTACAATTTCTCTGGATATAAAGTAATGCATATACATTTTTTTTCCTTTTCTCCACTGGATCCCCTGCCGCTGACAGACAGACACCACAAATACAGCTTTAATACAGGTCCCGGTAACCCAAATACAACCAATAAAAGGAAGGATATGCCCAACCGTTTATGCAACACCTTTCTGTTTCACACAAATCAAAAGTAGAAAATTAAGGAGGGGGGAAAAAAAATCTGGGCAGCAGGTATTTTTGGTATTCATGAGAATGACGCACTTTCGGTATTAAAATCTCCTAAATGGTTCCCCTGTGAAGTATACAGATAGATATATATTTATATAAATATGTACAAACAAAAAAAAAGTACTAAAATTTATATAAAAAACATTTTGTATAAAAAATAACACACAAACACACATTAATGCCAGGTGAGAAGCTTATGGAGTTTAAACATCAATAACTTAAGAAATGGAGAACTGAAAACCTTGAAATACTTTCAGTACAGAATTAGCCCTATTGGAGTCATTCAACAACTACAACTGTACAACTTTCGCAGCACCAATGACGTATAAATATTAAGAAAAGTAATGTACAATGTGCGTAAAAAAAAAAAATCTACAGAATAAATTAGTGTGAGGCAATGTACAGGAATTTACAGTTTGTTAAATAAGCGCCTGAAAGAGATGCAAGTGGACTGGGAGTGTCGGCTGCAGTGTAGAGGAGAGCGCACAAACTCCTGCACGTTCATCACATAACAGTCTGAGATGGCGGCGAACAGGAAGGAGCAGCGAGCCGCCGGAGGCCGCGCCCAGTCTTAGTCGACATCACTCAGGTCGCTGACGGACTCGTCCTGAACGCGATGCAGGTGGTTCATGGCGCGGCTGAACGCCGTCTGCACGGCCTTCCGGATGCTTGAGGTGCGGCCCTCCATCATCTTGATCTTGTCGATGGTTTTGTCAACTCCCAGAGGAACCATCTTAGATTTAGGAAGCCATTGCCTGGTGAGACCGAATAGTGGAAGTAAGATAGAGAAATGCAGAAACTGCACACCAGGGAACACTTGCAATAAACCCAAACTCAGTTCTTTGCCCACACATTTTTGCACTCTGTTAGTGTGCCTTAAAAAGCTCCCACTTCACTACAGGCCACATAAGCTGACTGCAGCAGGGGTGACGTGCATCGTGGCTGGACTAGGAAGCTCACCAGCTGCGCTTGTTGTCGAAGAAGAGCACGAGGAAGAGCTTCTCTCCGGACCTGTACTGCATCTGCTCGCCGATCCGCAGCACGTCCATGGGGGGCGTTGGGATGGAAACCCCATTGTGATGGCAGCCCCCCCGGGGCACCTTGGGGTCCATTATCTGCATGGAAACAAAAGACACCAGCTTTGGTGACCAAATTCACGTTTCAGCTAAGCGGGAGACACATGAAGACATGCCGATAAAGCAAAAATGGGGGTAGAGCTCATCTACAAGACACAAACAAACACAAAAACAAAACAAACGAAAGGCCAGCCAGGCTTGAGGCTTCGGCAGAGGGTCCCCAGACAGAGTCGCTACACCTAAACAAAACGTCACTTACATCCTGTTCGAGATGTGAGTTAATCTGCTGATCAGTATTTTTGCACATAATAGCAAATGTATAAATTAGATTTACCAGAGAACTGCAGTGCTTGATTAAAACAACAAAATAAAAAATAAAAAAAATTTAAAAAAGAGAGGAAAAAAAAACAAAACAAGTCTGAAATATTACGCAAGTCTCCAACATATTCCCTTTTCCCCCTAACAATGGCGTCTGGTAAGGGGAAAAAAAAAAAATATAGTAGTAAAAACTTGAAATCTGAACGACGGACAAGTAGAAAACGCCATGTGAGTGTGGGGGACTGTCGTTGTCGTGTGACGTGTCCCTCTGAGCTGAACTGGAAGGAGGTGTCCGGGTGCCACGCTAAGCAGCAGCAGCACTGGGCCCCCCACCCCCACCCACGCATGGACACACATCTCACAACAGCTGCAGGCATAGCAGGCACAGATGGACGAGCGGCTGGGGCAAGGGGCAACTGAGTCTCATACACACATGCACACACTCACCAAGGCAGGGTAGGAGGGGTATCCACTACATTTTGCCCAAACTAGTTTTAGAGGTTCCAGTACAACTGTTGCAGCGCTAGCGGGCATCCAAATATTGCTGTTGCCAACTTCTACGGAAGCAGGAATAACGACAATCAAGTTATGAGGGGGTTCACTGCAAATACAGAGGAAAACACTCCCAAAGCCATGCTTATATAGTGACAGAGCAACACAACACATCAGACATGGTCAGTCAACAGTTAAACTACTTCATATCAACACATTATACCAGGTATGTTAAGGAATCGGGAATGATTAATATCGCCACTGGATGGCGCCGTGCTTCGGGACTGTGGTAGGGGTCCAAGGTCGACAAACTTTTGCCAATTGTGTGACCAGTCATGAACTTGTCACGTTTCATTCATACAGGACGAGTTTGGAATCGCTGCGCGTTCCTTTTACGTTGCCCGAAAAATGACGAGGAACACGTTTCAATCGAGTTCTGTCAAAAACTCGGTCATCTTGGTCACCTTTTGCAACGTAAGAGATGGCCCAGTACCTTCGACTCGCCCGATATTTCCTGGTGTCACTTTTTCTCAAAAAGAATGGTTGCACTTGAGTATGTGGCTGTCAGCACCATTTTCATTTTTGGTAAAAGAAGAACAGGACAGCAGATTCATCCGGTAACAGACTTAGCAAAAGTTCATTGACCTTCTACCTTCTTCACTCCTACCACAATTTCGAAGTGCAGCACCATCTAGTGGAAATGTTATCACTCGGGATTTTTTTTTTTTTGAAAAGACCTCATGTACATACGACAACCCACCCAAACATGGAATACAAACAATCTCAGGTTTACTGCCATTTGTTTAAAAATAAAAGATAACGGAAAAAAGTAAAACTGAAAGGCTAAATATCGGGCTTCCGGCGAGAGATGCAGCAGTCGTCGCTTATGAATTATTTATAGAGAACTAAAATTGTGAGCCTCTAGAGGCGAACGGGGGAGCGAGTGCTGCCTTCAGCCATGTCATCTCAGGCCACCACAACAAACGGGCCACGCAGTGAAGACAACAGCTGACTCCAACACAGCCCCTTTTTCGCAGGGGCGCCACACGCTACGCTGCACTTGTCCCGTGTCAGCTAGCTACAATGAGCCACCTGCTACACACCCATCAAAAATACATAGTAAAAAAAAAAAAAAAAAATCACCACAAACAAATGCAATCACTGAAACATCATCTCCACAAGCCTTTCCCCTCCTGGAAACATATGGGGAGGAGGAGGAGAATGGAAACAAGAAGCTCACCGGCTGCGATCCTGGCGGCTTTGGCATAGTTCCCAGTTTCAATGCAGGCTATCAGCTGGCTCTTGTCATCCACAGTGCTCCTGCGCACCAGCGCTGGTTTGCCCTTCCCGCACTTTGGGACACTTGTGCTGTTGCCGGGGATCCAAAACTGAAATAAGTCCTGAGGCAGCAGCATAATTTTTTTTTTTTCTTATAATGTGCACAGCTTACCTATAATTAGCTTAGCCCTTTAGCCACGGAACTTACCAGTCCACGCATTTTTACAGGTGGATGCTATTACACACACGCACAGACACGCCGCCTAGGACATCAAGAGGCAACATTCACACTGACACGGAGTCTGCGCTGGATGACATACCTGGTGCTACACAGGAGGCTGCCGCTGGAGGAGATGCTTGACTCAGAGGCGCACCTACGTCGGGGTTCCAGCTGCCTGCTGGGACTGAGTTCTTTCTCCTGGCCGACAACAAAGCCGTTAGACAGCCCTGGAGGAGAGAGAGAAGAGCATCAGACCACCTGGTGCCGTACAGCCATCACAATCACCCAAGATACAGTAAATTTCACCTTATATCCCCTCATCACACCTTCCCCAGTTTTGAGCACCGGAGGCTCCTCCCACAGAAAGTGGAACTAGGGCTTTGGGAACATCTCAGAAATTCTGTTCCGTAACTCAGGGCTTCGTCTTTGACTGCCACTGCGAGCCACAGCTCACCTGTATCCAGTCGTTTCACGGGAGACGGCTCCTCATCCTCTGTGTCTCCGCTGGCGCTGCGGGACCTCTTGCGTGGTTGCAGCAGGGTCTCCAGCCTGGGAAGCACCACTGAGAGAATGGTCTTGGTCCCCAGCTGAGGACAGCCAGCTTCGCTCTCCGCTGCTTTGAGTGGCTTCTGCGGGCTCACACTTTTGGATTTCCTAAAGAGTACCGAGGTCCGCCGGTTGACATTGCCCTGAGGTTCAGAGAGCGTGGGCGTGGTCACTATGCCGGAGTCACCATTGGAGGGTCCCAGCTCTGAAGAATGTCCATTTAGCATGTCGTCGGACACTGCGGTGCAGTTTTCGCTGTCCATCTTGGGCCACTTTGGACATTTAGTGTCAGGGCCCGGCTCAATGGGCTTGAGCGTGGGCGGCTCCGAGTTTCCGTCTGAATTCACTGCCGGGGGTAGTGAGTCTGAAGGCTCCAGCTTCGGTGGCAACGACTTGTCTGCTGTAAAACACGGAGACACAAGAGAAGTGACTCGTTGCATCAAAACAAACATCCCCAGCTTCCACCTGACAGGAAAATACTCATTACTGCTTTCAGGGGAAAGAAAAAGAATCATATCCAATAACACCTCAAAGTGTTTTCAGTAAATTAGAAGAATAAAGAAAGGGCAAAGATGTAGTGATCAGAAATGTTCATTGTGTACTGTATTTCTAGTAAAATGAGCTCATTACAGCAGGTGGCAGGCCAGGTCACTCTGGGGTAACCGCAGGACAACTTAACCAGAAAGCAGAATCATTAGGTACAAAATCAGCCCCTCTAGCAGAAATAAAGTCAGGTGACACCGAGTAATATGCAACTGGGCCACTAGCATTGCAGGCATCCTGTGCAGACCCGCACCATCTTCCTCTGGGATTTGGTCTGCAGGTCCCGCCTCCTCCTCCTGCTCCTGCTCCTCCTCGCAGTTCGGTTCCGAGAGTGTCACGGACGCCCGTCTCAGGCTCGTCTCGTTGCGCACGTCACTGATGGCTTTCTTGAGCAGCTTCAGCCGCTTGCTTCGGGACGGGCTCGACTTCACAGCATTCGTCTGGTCCAACTTCTCTAGCAGCTGCTTCAGCTGTTCGTCCAGTGACATGTGCTCCCGGTTGGCCGGGTTCAGCAGCCAGTCCACTGCAAGAGAGCCAGGACTCTTCTCAGAAAGGCCAGACTGGGGGTGAGGCGCGTGGAGGGCCACTGGCACTGCACACAAACACAAAGCAACTACCACAGACACCCTGCCCTTTCTGCATATCTTTGTAAGCCACGCGTGCTCAATGAACTGCATTTGCCACTTAGTACAAAAATTTAAAGAGCAGCTCCACACATCAACAATGCACATGAGACAGACTCTACATCAGACTCTTCTACTTCACTATTTACAACTGCATATTCTAATCTCCGCTCCACTGATTTATTTTAGAAACTTATTTTTCTACCCTATTAGCTAGCACTTTTCTCCAAAGCTACTTCTAATGTTAAGGTACTAATAGCAATGTACACATTTAGGCAGGAGAATCATTTTATTTATTGTATAAGTCATGGCAAGTACCTTTCTAAAAGGCACTAATTATGCAGGATATGGGATTGGAACCCACCCCCTTCGACTGCACCGCAGTGGCTCCAGTCAACAGGCTGCTGCATATCAAAGGCTAACTGACAGAACAATCAGCCTAATATAAAGAAAGGACACAGGGGTAGCTGTATTTGACCCCAAAGAAAGACAACGTGCCGAGCGTAAAGCACTGATGCTCAGAACATCTCCTGACTGACCATCATCCCAGGAGAAGGGGGGAGGGAGCTCCAGCTTCGGCGCTTCTGGCGAGTGCATTCCGCTGGCGTACTCATAGCCGACGCGCTCGGCGTGGCGGCGCGCTTTCCTGAGCACAGCGCCACCCTGGTCCCGCAGGCGCACCGCTGCCCGGTAGAAGATGGTGTCCTTGGCATTGTACTTCATGCAGTTGGTCACGATAAGGTCGAAGTCGGCCTCAAACTCATCCAGGTCCCTGTAGCCCTGAGCGTTGATGCGCTTGCGCATGGTGGAGAAGTCCATTGGTTGCTGGATATGGTCCAGGTAGTCGGGGACCTGGGAAACGGTGACACCCACACACGGTAAAACATCCATCGCTACAACTCTCGGTTCAAAAGCAGATTCCACAAAGCCCTGTACCAGGATACAACTAAAATGTTTTGATAGAACAGTAAAATGTAAAAAAATTTAAATAAATAATTTTTTTTTTTTAATTAATGCTTAACTGATGGTTTTATCCCAAAGTGACACGTGGACCATTTCTACAGCAGAGTATTCATTACTGTATCCGCCCTATTTTTAAATATTCCGTTTCATACACATTTAAAATGTCAGGGATGCTTTAGTGAGGTCATTGGTCAAAGGATTCGAATCCCATCTCCTGCTACAAAACCCAAAAGCAAGAAAATTATACTAAATTGCTCCGGTAAAATTGCTCAGAAATAAGTAAATCACTTCAAGGTGTTCAGTTCAAGCCATGGAGAAAAGTGTCAGTTCAAAGGATGTACGAGACTCACCTCCTTGAGACTAACTGGCTGAGCAAAGATCCTGGCCTGGTCCTTCTCCTGGAGCTGGTCCAAAACAGAGCGCAGCAGGATGGTGAGCGGGGTGAGCTGCACCTCCAAGGTCGTCTGCTGGAGCCTCACCTGGGCCACGACATACAACAGCCATCTCAGCCACACACCCGTTCCACATCCAGGATGCTCACCTCAGGGATTCGCCCAAGTCAGTAGACTTAAAAGCTTTTTAAACAGCTAATCAATATTTTTGTACTTGGCATAATGTATATTATTCCATGTTCCACGTATGTAATGTACATGAAGTTTCTGAAGTGAATTTGTTTTTGTGCTTCTGGGGAAACACTTGTTGGCCAACGCATTATAATAAATGAGATCTGGTCCTCAGTTAACCAGTGTGCTTGAAAAGGGTAAACAGCATTTTTAAAGAAATGTAAAGATGCTCATAGTTAGGACAGTAAAAGCTGAATGTGAATAGAGTGCAGCATTATGGTTTAACTGCAGGAAACTCGCTGCTTCGTATTCCCCCTTCAACAAATGCTGTTTCTGGCAAAATCCTTTGCGTGGGAGATACGGGCATGATGCTACCTCCTCTCGCTTGAGCTTCTCCCGCTTGCGGATGAGTTCCAGCAGGAGGCGTGCCCGTTCCAGGTCGTGCCGCAGACGGTGCCACTCCTTCAGCTGCTCCTTCAGAGCCTGGCTCTCCTTCTCCTTCTCATTCTGGAGAGACACAGTAACGCAACAAATGCTGTCAGATAAACAGGAACCGCAGTTAGCCGGAGAAATGCAGTGGAGGCTCCCGTTCCGATTGACACCTTCTATTATTCCGTAACTTCGACAAACAGACAAAGTCGTCACCTCTTTAGTCTTCATCTTTGATGTCCAGACACAACGCTAGATAACATGGTACATCTGTGACAAGGGTCATTATGAACAGTAAATGTTATGAAAAAAACAAAAATACTAAATGTACAAAGTGCTTTAAGCATGTGTGATATACATCCCACAGAACAAAGACAGTCACAGTGGAGAAGAACTGGTGCTCCAGACCAGAATGTGGAACTGACCAGCTGTGTGGCCCGCGTCTGTGGGTTGGACTGCAGCCTGCGCAGAAGGGGCACCCCGTTCCTCGACTGCCTCTTCAGAGACCAGTAGCTCACCACCCGTTCAACAAACACCTTCTTCTTCTGGATAGACACCTGATTCATGATTGTGTTTAATCTGAACACAAAAAGATCATATTGTCAGAGTTAAAGATGGCAAAGAGGGAAAGAAGACTCTAAACCCTTTCTGACTTTGATGTCAGTCTGAAAATATTATAACATATTAGTAGCTTTAACCCTTTGCAAATTTCAAACAAACATCAGGTGGATTCATTTACGGGATGGACATACAACTTAAACGTCAAAAAGGTTTTGCAGATTCGTGAATTTTATTCATATTGAATGCAGTTTGATAAAAACATGACAGAACGTGGACAATAATTATTTACCGAATAATGCCAATGCTAAGAGGAAAACCACACTGAAGCTTAAAGATGTGACTGTCTGGTGCATCATGTATCCTACCTTTGGGGTGAAATAGCAGGCACAGATGATGCTGAAACAGCTGCTAAGGTCTCACATGCTGCCTTCTTACTCTTCTTTTTCTTCTGGTTTCTCTTTGCCTTTCCGTTGATCTTGGCCCCTTTCTGAGAGGGGGTGTGTTTCGGCTTGGCTTCATCGTAGATGGTGAGCGGCCTCCTGACGCAGCCGTGAGGTGTGTGCGTATCACAGTAGGCTGTCTTTTTCACTGAGAAGGTGGGGCTGCCTGTGTCTGTGACCTCCTTCACAGGCTCCATTTTCATGTAGAGGCCTGCCTTCTGGGCACAGGTCACGTGAAAGGCCGTGTAGCAGTTGGCACGATGACACTGAATACAGGCCCCCACGCCCTTCTCCTTGCAGAGGTAGCAGGTGAGCTTCCAGCGGGCCGCCGGGATGTTCTTCACACCGTCGATCGGCTCAATGAAAACCGTGTTGGCGAAGCCCACCTCAGGCACCCACAGGGCACAGACCACATGTCCCCAGCGGTCATCCTCTGTCTTCTTGAGAGCCCCTCCTTTGTTGGGGCAGAAGATGCAGTTGACGGGTTGCCCCGAGGCCTGTAGGCAGTGGCGGCAAAGCCACTGACCCTCAGGGACATAAGGTACGCCATAGCACTCTTGGTGGACGGCCAGGTTGCACATGTCACAGAAGAGGATGACGTTGCTATTCTGAGACTCTCCATCCATGCAGATACAGCAGACAGCATCCTCATCTATGAGCGACTGCGGGTCTGTCAGGCCCTGGCTCTCAAGAAAGGACTCCTTCTCCAATCGGTCGACAAGGAACTCAAATACATTCTGTGACACAGGACTGAAGCCCTCACTCCTCCTCTTCTCGTTGACCAAGTCCAGCCAGGCATAGTCCTCTTCATCCATGTCGTACTCCACCTCCTCATCCAACTCCTCTGGTGTCTTCTCCACATAGGTGTAGTAGGTGGCTGGTCTACGGGGCACCACAGGAAGGTTGTACTCGACAGTGCGTATCTTGGGCTCCTTCAGCATGCTCGCTGGTGCCTGTGCAGCCTGCGTGGCAGTGAGCGCCGCGTTCTTCTTCTGCTGGTTGTTCTTCAGCCGCACAGAGCGCACGAGGACCTGCTGTGGCTTCTCGTTGTTCTCCTTGTTGCTGTTACATTCAATGATCTCCTGGGCTACGGCATCGTCATCACATATTATCTCAAGCTTGTCAAAGATGCTGATCCTGTGCACGCGCCCGTCAATCTCCAGCTCGACCATGCGTTGTGCCTGGGCATACGTGAGGGTCTCTCGATTCGGAGATGGCTTTATAGGTGAAGCCGGGCGCTGTATCGTTGATGCCCGAGGATGTTTTGCTTTCCTCTTCATTCTGAATACCAACAAAATCTGCTGAACACAAATATATCGTATTAGGCGTGTTCTCATGTGATACAAAACCAGGATCTTAAAGAAAAACACGATAAATCAAAAAAAACTAAGAAAATAACACACAAGCAAACGAGTACAAAAACTCTTTAAATACAGTGTGTAAATGACAAACGTCACCAGCTCTAAGCATTAAGTCAACTAAAAAAGTAATCTCATTCAAACAGACACCTTCATTCAGCACATTTTGCTGCTATTTATTCAAATCAAAATGACGACAAAAACAAAGCATAAAATAAAACCAACAATAAAAGTAGGAAAAGTCCACTCTGCTAAAAAAAAAAAAAAAAAAAAAACTATTCAACATGCTGTAAGTCATTTTTCCCTCTCCCGCTTCCTACAGCTGAACAAACACCACATATTTTTAGTTGATTTTCATTACAAGTCACTTGTTCAACAGCTGCCATGTGACCATGGTAACAGAAACTGACAGGTGCATTTAAAGGTGGAGCATGTGGCGACCATTTAAAAACATCTGTGTCACCAAGGGCAGCAGGGAGCCAAGTGTTTACAGCTGTTGTCTTACAGTCTGAAGGCTGCTGGTTTGACTCCCTTTCCTGTCCTTGACTAAGGCACTTTTCCTAAATGGATACGGCAAACATTTTGTAGCTGTACAAATAACAAACAGTTGTCAGTTATCACGCACGTACACTAGCAGGTCCGTTTGTTGTACAAATCCTAATTCTAAGCCACCACATGAACAAAAACAATGATTATTACTATGATTGTTTCCGGTCAACTACTGCGTTGTCATCACATCCGGGTTTCCCGTGGCAACGGCTGTGCGCGGCAACGCAGGATAAACGGTCAGGACGTCGTACGTCAACGACGCAGGGAAAACAGACGGGACGTGGTGCGCGAGCGAGGCCGCTCCGTCCTGTCAAGAGCAGCGCTGTGGTCCGGGTCCCGGGAAGGACGGCCGGCTGCTGTCTCCGCTCCCTCCCCCCCCAGTTAAAGCGCTTCACTCGCAGTCGAAGCTAAGAAACCAAATAAACCTTTATGACAAAACTGCCCCCCCCCTCTCCTCTCTTCTCTTCTCTTCTCCTCTCCTCTCCTCCAGGAACGCTGACCGCTCGGCTCAATTCCATTTTCCTAAGCAGTTAACAAGCGCCTGCCGGTCCCTGCACCTCTATCCCCGGACCGGCTCCGATCAATGGGGCGCATTAACACAGCTGGAGGTCGTGTGCCACTCTGACAGATGGCAGTTGACAGGCCAGCAGCCCTAAAGCGAACGGACTATTGTGTTGGCGCACAGAGAGCACGGCGAGAGGCCCGGGCGACAGGACACTCACTCGGCGATAATAAAACAAGGAAAGACAAACATGGCGCCCAACATTGAACGAGAAACCTAGTCGACACAAAAAGGGCGGCTGTGCTTTTGTCCCCCTTTCGCCGTCCGCACCCCGGCTGCCCGTGTTCATAGGCGCTCGGCAGTAACCTCTACCCGTCGCAGCTCTCCGGCCCGCAGGTAAGACAATGGAGGACGTACCCCGCACTTTGAAAGCTTCGCTGCAGATCACAGCAGCGCTCAAGAAAGCAATGGCGACGAGGCCTGGGACTCCGCACGGTCTTCTCATCCAACGGGCGCCGCTCGAGCGTTCAGCTGTACAGCGGGGAGCTGTTCACGACGAGCAGCCGGGTTCGGAGGGTGTGTTTGTCCTCGTCATAAACGTGTTTTTTGATAAAGGGCTCTCGGTGGATAGAGATGTCCGCACTTTCATAACGACGAGCGGCTGCCTCGAGCTTCTCCCCCCCCCCCAGCAACAATGCGGTTGCACCGGGGCTAGAGGTCCCGCCCTCCACGCACGGCGTCATGGCGTCACGAGGACCAGGAAGTGGCTGTAAAGCTAACCCGAGCGCGAGGCGCCGCTCGCTTCGGCCGAAGTTTCTGTGCGTTTGCTGTTGACACACACAAAAAATATTGTTACGGTTTCGCTCCTATTGAAAGTATCCTACAGTGTTCCTCTTTATTTGAGGTTAAATACAAGACTTTTACAGACTGAATCTTTTCGCCTGTGAAATTTGACTAGGTGAACTTTACGGTTATGAATTTTTGATGGATAAATACATGCACCTGTATTTGTCTATAATAATATTGCCTAAGGATATTTACAGTGCGGAGGGCTATTAAATCACGTAGTTGTGCAGTGTGTTACCGAATTTGGAGAATGTAGAAATACTGCTTTATTATAATTCATTACATTAGTGTGGCACTGACCGGTGACATTAAAAGACCCCTGAAATGCCCCATCCGTAATGGCGCTTGCTGCCCCTGAGAGACCCTCCGTGTCAAGAAACCCCGTTTATTAAGGTTTATTTTAAAACGGGCGCAAGCAAGATCAACAATTACATCTCTGTTTATCTCGACTGTCACAGCAGTAAGCAATGGACTCCAACGATAATAAGGCAGAGCAGAGCTTCCGTGTTTAACCCCCGCTCCCAGTGAGCGGGGCAAGGAGACTGTTTTTGTTTTCCCTGCGTTGCGAGGTCGCCATTTTGGCAGCGATCGAGCCGCGTGACGTCACACGAGCGCGCTCCTTCCGCCCCGAAGCGCGCACGCTACTCCGGCAGCGGAGCGTGATAGACGAGCGGAACAAAAGCGGTGACCCCCCTCGTCGCGCTTATACATCCCCATTTAACCGTTTGCTCGCCTCTCAGCTCCCAGGTACGTGTACTGCCATGTCTGCCGAACCGAGCAGGAAGGGTTAGACGTTTACAGGCACCAGCGGGGTTCGATCGATCCGGTTCTTCCAGTATGGCTCCCCGTTCAGGATGTGGTTCTGCTCGCCAGTTGCGCCCTTCGTGCGGCCTACCTGTCCTGGCACCGCTTTCAGTACCGAGTGTACAGGTACAGCGATCCCTCTGCCTTGTGCGGGAGACCTGTGCGTGCACTGGGCGACCTGACGGCGAGGTACTTGGTGGGTGGGTGTAGTTGGTCTCGTTTGCTTTTGTTTGTACTGTAAGGTGACTGATACACCTCAGATAATCTTGCTTGTGTGTGGGGGGTTGTAGTTTCCCTGGAGAACACTGTCAACCAGACTACTGCATGTAAGCGCGAAGAAAGATGTTGGATGAAAATGTGTGTTGCATTTGTATTATTATTTTGTAACCAGTAATGGCTTCTAGAACTGTGTTAAACAAACATCTGACGGGGGTCGCAGACACTAAAGGTGGCAGCTGCTCATCCTGTCAGTACTGAACTGTTGTGATGTTACTTCTCATGGATCGGCCAGCACAGAAACTAATATTCAAACGTCATTATTGTCAGTTGTTTCTATCGTCTTGAACGGAGCAGCAGAGAAGATTGCATTTTATTGTAAAATTCCATCCTCACGACTGACATTAGTCTTGCTTTGTCTTTGATTCCAATAAGTGACTGTTTTTTTTTTTTTTTTGTTAAACATCTGATGATGATAGTTTTACGTCTGGATAGTGTTCCCACCGTTATCATAATATCATATTTGCTATTTGGGATCAAAACTAATGACTACAGATTGCAGATCGACATTTTTGCCTCCACATCTGACAACCAGCAGCTCGCTGACACATAGCGGTTTTTATATTTCTTACAAACCTCTGCCTGCACACGGATGGAACTAACCTTGCAGCACACTTGAGTGGGGACATGGGAAATGCTGTCCAGCAAAAACCTTCACATAAAACTCAATTCATTCACACTGTAAATCAGATCAAATCAAGAAATTATTTAGAACATCGTTCAGTTTCCTCATACTTTTAATATCTTTGCAGATTTCATTAAGTTGCATTGTTGATATATATTAACCCCACGCACATTCTGGAACTTTTACCTTTGATATTTTGTAAATTAATTTGTTGGTCAACAAAAGAATTTTAATAATGCCTTCAATGAAATATCTAGCAACATTTTTAAGTTGCTGCTGAATTATTGCACTTAAACATTTTCTCTGGTACATTTACTAATGTGTAACATTTTATTTTTCTCTTTCCAGCCTGACAGATTTCATGACAAGTGGCCAACCTATGGTTTTTGAAATTTTTCCGCCACTGGGGAAAAAAACCAGACTTTCTGAACTTCTTTGCTAGAACACCGAAACAAGACTAACAATGGAAAAGGAGAGTAAAAGAAAAGCAAATAAATCACCCATGACTCTGCATTACTTGTCTGGCTGATTTGGGAGACAAAAAAAGCCTGTTCTTCCAGGTCTGCTAACATGGACGGTGCAGAAGGCCTCTCTCATAACAGCAGTGAAGGAGACTCAGGAAAAAGCTCTTGCACAGAAGATGACAAGGAGCAAGAAAGAAAAGGGATCTGTCTGAAAATTGAGGGTCAGGATGATTTTGTGTTTAAGTCATACAGCATTTCTTCTGAGACTGTGCCTGAAAAATGTAGGTCCAGGTGTGCGAAAACACATCTTAAGAAACTGTCTTTGGCCCCTTCCTCATCCAAGAGGACATCAAAAGATCAGACTTCTCAGGGTAATGAACTGGGGCCAGAGCTTTCAACGGAAACCAAACTGTCAAGTGACCAAGATGATTCTGCTTCTTTTATGGCCACTGTAAGCAAGACCTTAAATGCTGGACCTTCTTCACAAGAATTAGAAGACCAGCCCCCACAAACTGAAAACAACACACATATCAAACATTTGATCTCAGTCCACGAGCCTGTTCGCGATGATGAGACTGTAGCTTATGACACCTCACTGGGCAATTTTTTGATAGCAGAAAATGAGGATTACGGATTAACTGGTACTCTTTACGACGTTGCAATGGATGCTGTAACGCAAAGCCTGCTGTCTTCAATAAGAAATGCTGCAAACCCTCGGAAAAAGTCTCCTGCTTGGAACCATTTTTTCATATCGCCTCGAGATGGTACCAAAGCAGTATGTATGTATTGTATGAAAGAGTTCAGTCGGGGCAAGAATGAGAAAGACCTTAGCACCAGTTGCCTAATGCGGCACGTAAGAAGGGCTCACCCCACTGCCCTTGTGCAGGGCAGCAAGTTTCCTTCCAGTAGTATAACTAGCTCTGACTGTCCATCCTTAATACCTCCCGCAAAATCGCCAAATAATAGGATGTCGGCAGCTAAAGCAGCTCCTGCTGCACAGAAAAGCACTTTGACTCTCACTTCCTCCACTGACAGGCCTGATGTCTTGCTCAAAGACGTTTCGCCAAAATTAGAAAAGTGCACTGAAAATGACTGTGTGGCTTCCTCCACTCGTTCCGGCCACAGCCATAAAGAAGATTCTGCAGAAGGACTTTCAGAGCGCACTGCCGCCACCCTTAAAAACTCAAACTCTCGGAGAAGGTCAGCTGTTTGGAAACACTTCTACTTGTCTCCTGTAGACAGTTCCAAAGCAGTGTGCGTACACTGCATGAATGAGTTCAGTCGGGGGAAAAACGGAAAAGACCTCGGAACGAGCTGCCTGATTCGGCACATGTGGCGGGCGCACAGAGACATTGTCATAGAAGAAAACAGTCAGGGGTGTAGCATTCCACCACCGTACACCAGCCCACACACTGTGTCACGTTACTCACTGCAGGATGCAGGAGACGTGAAGAAAGAACGTCCTAAAACGTCCTCCTCTCCCGATACACTGTCGAACGAGGATTTCTTAAATTTCAGGGAAAACGTGGATGCAAAAGAGGACTCGAGCGAGATGTCCTATCAATCAGGGCAAAATTCTTCAACGGACATGTCATTCGGACTGAAGGTGGACAAAGATTTGCCCCAAAGTTCATCACCTCATGATCTTTCTGAGGGTCCAAGCCTAATCAAAGACCTCACTCCTGTCTTCCACGAGGACAAAAAAGTTGCAAAAAGCTTGAAGGCAGAAGTCTGGCGCCATTTCATAGTCTCCCCAGCTGACCAGCTGAAAGCATTATGTCGATATTGCCCATGTGTAATTAGCCGAGGGAAAAGAGGGGACTCTGGAACGAACAGCCTTATGAGACATCTCACGAGACGGCATCCTGACATCCTCAGGGATCAAAATGGAAAGTTTGATAATACGCTGCTGCCTCATTCACCTTACGCTGCTTTCACTGCTGCAGAAGCTCAGTCACCCAAAGTGAGCATGAGACCAGCTAATGGGAATCAGCAGAAGATGCCTGTAACAAGCAAAAAGACGTCAAAGTTGTGGAATCATTTTTCAGTTTCTGCCTCAGATCCTACAAAAGTTTCTTGTTTGCACTGTAACCGCACAATAAGCAGGGGCAAAAAGACGACAAATCTCGGCACCAGTTGCCTGTTTAGACACATTCAGAGGTTTCATGGACATGTTCTTGAAAATAATGCAAGCATCTCAGGTGTTGTGTCCTCCAGTGAAAATAAAGGAAAACAGGAACTCGCGGACACTTCTTCAGCTAAAAAAACGAACGACAGGTTTGACGAGTTCCAACCAGTTGCTGAGAAAATCACCAAACTTGTTGCCGAAATGCTGGCGCTGGATCTTCAGCCCTCTGCCCTGGTGGAGAATGTTGGCCTGAACCGATTATTAAAGTATTTCCAACCGCACTATTCACTGCCGCCTTCTTTGTATTTCAGGAACACTGCTATACCGGAAATGTATGAAAGAGTGAAGGAGGTTGTGATCACACGCGTGAAAGAAGCTGAAAGCACCATTGTCCATTTTACTACAAGCATCTGGATCAGCAGCCAGACCCGTGAATACCTAACTTTGACAGCACACTGGGTGAGTTACAACTCATGTGTGCGACCTCAGGGCCAGGACTTCCACTACTCTGCCCTTCTTAGCATTTCTCAAATCGACGCTGATGATAACATGGTAAATATACAGAAGCAGCTAGAGTACCTCTGGGATATGTGGATCAGTTCCTCGGGTTTGAAAATCGGATTTATTGTAACAGACAACGAAAGCCTTTGGAAAGCACTGGAGAAGAGCGATCGCACAGCTGTGCACTGTTTTGAACGTGCCATTGACCTCATTGTAGCAGAAGCCCTTAAGAGTCAAAGGATGGTTCAGAACCTTCTAAGCATTAGCAGAAAGATCTGTGAGCGCATTTATCGCTCAGCAAAAGCAAAGGAGAAGCTGGCGGAACTGCAGAAAGCGTACGGCTTACCAGAGAACCCCTTGCTGCAGGATGTTCCTTCTAAGTGGAAAACATCCTTGCAGATGCTTGAACGTTTGGTGGAACAAAAGAAAGCAATTGACGAAATGTCAGTAGAGTGCAGTTTCAGGGAACTGATCAGCTGTGACCAGTGGGAAGTGTTGCAGTCTGTATGCAACGCTTTGAAACCCTTTGAGGTGGCCTGCAGGGAGATCAGCAATCGTACAGCCACCCTGGGCCAAGTGATACCCCTCATTCATATCCTAAACCGAAAGATAGATATGCTCTATGATGAGACAGTGGGCATTGACAACATGGTGAAATCCCTGAAGGAAGCCATGGTAAGCCGAATGTCCTCCGTACTTCATGACCCTAGGTACATGTGGGCCACGATGCTGGACCCTCGGTATAAGACCTCCCTGTTCACTGAGGAGGAGGCGGAGCAATGCAAACAGAGCCTCATCCAGGAACTCGAGGCATCATTTTCTACCTCAGCTGAGACCAACGGTTTGCTTTCCAATGGATGCAGTGCAGTCCCTGATCCCGCCTCTGGCAGGGACATCGGCAACAACGACAACCTTTGGGCACTCATGGATGTTATCAGGAACAAGATCAAGAAAGAGGACCAATCTAAATCTTCTGAACTGACTGTGCTGGAATACCTAGAGGAAGAGATACTTGATCAAAGCTGTGATCCCCTGGAATATTGGAACCTCAAGAAGTTTCTATGGCCAGTCCTTGCCAAAGTTGCCGTTCGCTACGTGGGCTGTCCTCCCTGCGTTGTCCCAGAGGAGATGCTGTTCAACACAGCCAGTGTGAGATGTTCACTAAATCAACTAAGGCCACGACTGGAAAACCTGGAGGAGCTCATATTTTTAAAGTTCAACCTCCCTTTAATATGCTTTCAATACTGACAACTGCATATAATTTGAACGCCCCGAACTGTGTCACCAACCTTTACTTGACCTGTTTCAGGACAGTATCTGAGATGTCAGGGACCTGCCCCCGACTGCGGCATCTTCACTTCAGGTCGACGAATTTGCCTCCTGTTTTAACCAAACATATTTTAATGAACATTTTCCTTTGTGTACTATTGTAAAGGAATATAACCAGGTAAAGACATAGTTAATGGGTAACTGTAGACAGGGTTAACATACGTGTTGCTGTTTTTATTATTTAATGTCTCCTCTCTGTGCCTTATGAAAATTTTCAGGTGAAAATGCTGTAAATACAAGACTAAACGTTCAGCTAAGTCCATCTTTAATTTTACGTGGTTTGTTATAGAGACTAGATTGTCATTTTTATGCACAAAATGCTGTGAATGCAAAGATATTTATAAAAGTTATTTATTTCATTGTGGAAATGTTGTTCTGTGGTACAGTCGGTTAAAAGCAGTTTCTTAAACGTACTGAAAATGTTTATGAAAAGGCATAATGCTGTATTTCTTTCATAGGTAAAGTTTTTAAGTAAAATTTTCTCTTAAGCACAATTATAATACTGATGAGGGTTTGAATTATGGATCACTGTAGATAAATGAATTTCCATACACATTTTTTTAATAATTGTTAAAGGCTGGAGCCATGCTCATTTTGTGATAAATTGATAATAAAAAAGCTTTTCTGGTAAGCATTATAATGTAAAGATTACTCTTTTCCTGCGTAAGTATCAGGCTACACGGCTAAACACGTGTTTTCCCTTTAACGCCTCCAGTATCGTATGAGGGCTGAGCTAAAAGCAGCGATCACTAAGGTTGAGGCAGCTGATGTCCAGGGTCAGAGTATGAGATCATCATGTGTACAGTATATCTCTTCAGGGTACGTTACCGTGATCAGGGGTACAGCAGACTGCAGCCGGTCTTCATACTGCTGGTTGTAGCTAAACTACGTTGCCGTGTGTCAAAATTTACGTGTCAAAGTTGTACCTTCTTCTTTTCATCATATTTATTTAGCCCTTTGAGGATAAAATCAAATATTTTTGAATTGTGTGAAACATTTTTTATGGGTCAGAGTAACTTTATGTCTTTTTGTAATAACTGGTTTTCATACATTTTCCATAAATGTTTACACATACAGTACTGTGCAAAAGTGTTAGGCGTGCAACTTGAATGTGTGTTGAGAAGTACAGGTAGATTCTTATCTACCATCAGGGAGGTTTCTAGTTGGTCCCAAATTCATTGTGCAGCCTGAGAATGACCTCAAACACCCAATCTCAGTCATACACAACTGTCTTGAGCAACAGATGGTCTGGTCCCCACAGAGTCCTGATCTCAACGTGATCGAGTCAGTCTGGGAGGACATGCAGGGACAGTCAAAGTGTGCAGAAGAACTGTGGCCGGTTCCTCAAAATGTTTGGAAGAACCTACCGACCTCTACCTTAAACTGCATGCAAGTTTGCATAAGAGAATTAATGCTGTTTTAAAGGTACAGGATGGTCCCACCAAATATTGATCTGATTGAGGGTTTTTTTGTCTACTGCACTTTTTAGAAGGTTTATGAATTAATAAGTATTCATGGCATTATTTCTGGAACCATCCTCACTTTATAGCATTTTTCCCCACAGGTGCCTAAGACCTTTGCACAGTACTGTACATATACACTATTACAGACTGTCCTATTAGACAAAAGAAGAAAAGAACTTTAGGCTTTAAATTTCTAGATCAAGCTTTCAGGAAGCTAGCATGAAGGTCCGGTGAGACTGGTTGTCACACATCATATGAATACAGCAGTACTGAAGTAAGTCAGGTTTCCGAATAGTTTTAGTGGTATGAAAAAGACTGGGTCACTACAACACCTACAGATTGGTACTAATACCTTATACTAACCTTTTATTCACAGGCCTAGAGCTTTAATAAAAAGGTAGTTTTTTCTTCATTTTACTACAGATGATCTGAACTTTACTTACTGGTTAAGTCATTCTTAAATCCCAGAAATATGACCAAAAATATGTTCATCCATATGAGTCATTTAACCCATTTAAAACTTACTGGTGATTAAAGTTTTTTTAAAATTTATTTTAAAAATTCCACATTTTTACCGAAAACCCATACAATTATACAGGGACAATTAAACCCGCGACGGGGTCGATGTCACAAACTGTCAAGAGTGTCACCGTTACTGACATTTCAGTGACTTAAGTTATGAGGACGAAAGCGGAATCATTTTTTACCCCTTCGCTTTGCTCTAATGTTGGACAGACGCTCTTATGATGGAGTGAAGCTGAACGTCCACACAGGAGTAAAAAGCACGACTATCAGCCACGGGTCACGACCCTCATCCCACCTGGCGACAAACTGAAAACCGTAACCGCTACACGGCTTACTTCCGGTGGAGTCAGTTCGCCGTTTCCGGCGCGCTACATGAAATCTGGGCTGTTTGCGTCATTGGGCGCGCGGCGATACCGTATTGGCTGCTGTCCTGAGTGCGGGTTCTACTAACCAATCAGATGGAGCCACAACAGGAACCCGGAGGCCGACGCGGACACCTGAGCGCGAAGCCGGAACGCTGGTATTGGCGTGAAACCTGAACACCGGCGGTATGAAACTAAACTCGAGATTTATTCCTGTAACCGCATAAGCATACTGTCAGATTGCCAGGTAGACGTAAATCGGCTTTTGCTGTGTGTGATGCGATGACGCTTTGAATGAGATCTGCTACTGCGGACACGCCGAGCTCAAAAACAATGCGCTGCGGAGCATCGGCGCTCCCGCTCGTCTCCATAGTCATCCTCCTCCTCCTCACCGTGAACACTCACATCTCTCACTCGAAGGATGTGAAGGAGTCGTGCTCGACGTGCAAACAAATCACGGATAACTTCGCAAAGGTAAACCGGCAGGATGGGTCGCGGCTCCGGGTTCTGATCCAACCTCAGATCGATGCCTGTGGGTCTGTGCGGACATCACCTGTGCAATATGACAGTAGCGGCTAAATGCAGTGTCAGCTTTCCTCTGTTATTTATTTTTATTGATTCACTGGTACTAACCCAGGTTTTGTATTTTTTATTATTATTATCATTATTATCATTATTATTATTATTGTTATTATGGTCCTTTTGTGTCAATAGGGGTTTGAGAGAACAGCGAAGAAAAATTTTGGAGGAGGGAACACTGCGTGGGAGGAGAGGAAACTGTCTAAATATGAGACCAGGTGAAATATCTGATATGACAGTGACGAATTTTGTGCATTTTAAAACACCTGCAAGGATGTTTTGTTGTTTGTCCTTGGCGTGATCATATTTGTGCATTTGTTTACAAAAGTATCAGGTCGCCATCAAATTGTTCAGTCAGTTACTGACGATAAGGAAAAGCAGGCGGTGGAGCAGAAGAAGGTTGTAGGTTCAAATCCAAGGTGGAGGATTTGTTTGCTTTTGTCCTGAGAAGGTTTTGTGAATATCCAGCAGTAGAAGTCATGAATTAATACAGTAAATTGTGCAACAGGAAGTTTAGTTTTAAGGCTTCCTCACCTTCTGGTTGGAAGATCCCCAGTTCCAAGTTCTGCTCCTGTTGAACTCTAACTCAGTTAATAGACTAAAATTATCCCACTGAGAAAATGGGTCCTCATTCACACCCAGGGTTTTAAGTCGTCGCGACAACGGCTTTGCATAAATTAAAAATGTGAATAACTTTGCAGGGTGAACAGACAGATAACAGCAGTTGTCTTATTCCAAATGTCTGTTCAGTGAGATTCGGCTGGTGGAGATTCTCGAGGGCTTGTGTGACACCAGCTTTGAATGTAATCATATGGTAGAAGAGCACGAGGACCTCCTAGAGACCTGGTGGTTCAAGAGGTGAGACCTCGACTGACCACGTGAAGTCACACTGGTGAAACAGTCCTGCTGTTACCTGCCGCTGACAGTTAAGCTCTGCTTCTCTTTATTACACTTTTACCCTCTTCTCTAACATCTCATTTTACTGCATGCTGGAAGGTGGCAGTCAGTATAAATGCGTTTGACTGGAACAATATTATTCTGTCTCTGTTTCCCTCCCCCCAGGAAAACAAAGCATCCCGATCTGTTTAAATGGTTCTGCATCGAGAGCATCAAAGTGTGCTGTCCCAATGGCACGTTTGGACCAGACTGCAATGGTACTCGTGTGACCCAGCTAAGACCAGTGGGGTTGATGTTGCAGATATTTGGTGTGAAGAGTTCCCAACATGCGCTCTCGCGGTTATCCCTGCAGCATGCGTTGGTGGCTCCGAGCGGCCGTGCCACGGCAGCGGCGTGTGCGACGGCGACGGGACCAGGGCAGGCGACGGCACGTGCAGCTGTAACCACGGCTACCGAGGAGAGCTCTGCCTCGAGTGCGCGGACGGGTACTTCAGCGAGGAGCGGAACGACACTTTCTCCAAATGCACGGGTGTGGAGTTTGTGGGTGTCCGCTGTCGAACCTGGGGGTTGGTCCGGGGCAAGTGGTGGAAGCTGATTTTTGTGCATGTTCTCTGCAGAGTGCCATCCTGCCTGTTTAACCTGCCACGGTCCTACCAGACACCACTGTAAGGTGTGTAAAGCAGGCTGGGAGCAGGATGAGGAGGGCGTGTGCAGCGGTAAGCCAGGCGGGCGGAGTGGGTGACGCGCTCGATGGTTTCGGCAGTTAGACGGGACATCCTTTGCTTTTCTGGTTGCACAGATGTGGATGAATGCTCCAGGGAGTCTCCCCCATGCAAACAGGATCAGTACTGCCTCAACACAGACGGGTCATATGTGTGCAAAGGTAACTAAGGCTTTGTAAGAAAACCATAAAATTATCAAAATGCAGTTTGTGTTTCTGTATGGTGGTGTTATTGTACTTTTTTTTTTTTTTTTTTTTTTTTTTTTTTTTTTTTTTTTTTNCATTTACTCTACATTTCAAACAGGAACTTATATTACGTGGCCTTTATTTTCACGAGCGGATTTCTAATTGCGGATTTTTTTTTTTTTTTTTTTTTTGACGTTGTCTTTTAAAATTGGGCAGAGCTGTGTTTGGTCAGTTTCTTAGACCTTTAATAATTATTGCATTCATAATATCTAAATTGTATTGTAAGCATTTTATCTCCTTTTCTTATTTTTCTCTGTAGATTTTGGCTTAATTCTGTTTTTATTTTCTTCTGCTGTAGCTTTGAAAGTTGGTGCCTGTAGCAAATCTTATGAATTAATCCTGTTTTTTTTTTTCTGCCTCTACTCTGTCCTCAATGAACCATTTCTGCCTCCTCCACTGTCCACCCACCCATCTCACACACACACACACACACACACACACACACACACCTGCCTTAACCTAGTCTGTGACAAGGCATGCTCTGGCTGCAGGGGGCAGGGGCCTGAGCACTGCTTAACCTGCGCAGATGGATACAGCGATGAGGACGGCACCTGCACAGGTAAGCCGCCGAAACACGGCCTGCTGAACACGTTGGTGCTCTATTTGTGCTCCCGTCTGACCTTCACTGGTGGACTTCAAGGTTCACTTTATTGTCGCTCTGCACTTGAGCAGATGTACAAGAGAAAACAGAATGTAAGTTCTCCTGGACCACAGTTCCCAGCACACTAAACAGACAACACAACCAAAATGGGACAACAGAGACAAAGTGATTTAGATGGACAAATAAGTAGATCGATAAACAAAAACTTAATAAGATTAGTCTGTCGTGTTGGTGGTGATGACACCGTGGGCCGTGGTTAGTGGTGGCAGTGGTGATACAGTGAGAGGTGGTCACTAGTGGTGGCGTTGATCTGTCCATATGCTGCCCAGAATTCAGCGATCCGACAGCCTGTGGGGGGAACAAACCTGTTCCTGAGCCTGGTGGTGTTGGCCCACAAGCTGTTGCATGTGGAGAGGCCACTGCATTCTAGTGTGTCTCCATCTTAGTTGAAAAAATGTGTCCATCCATTGTCCTTAACCGCTGTGTCCTGGTCAGGGTGATGGCGATCCAGAGCCTATCACCGAGCACTGGGATACAAAACTACACCCTGGGCAGGGCAGCAGTCCATCACAGGGTAGCCACACACACACACACACACACAGGCTCACAATGAGGGTGGCCAGTTAACCTGAAACGCATGCCTTTGGACTGTGAGAGGAACCCAGAGCACCTGGAGGAAATCCACACAGACACAGGGAGAACCTGCAAGCTCCACACAGACTGAGCCAGATTTGAACCCACCGCCAAACGACTCGCTGCACCACGGTGCTTCCCTAGAAAAACGTGGTTTGTGAAATATTAAGTGATATGTTTCGTTCTGAAATGGCTGTGCTGTCCGGGCAGATGTCGACGAGTGCGAAGTCGCCGAGCCGCCGTGCCCCGCCGACCACCAGCAGTGCGTCAACAGCCAGGGCAGCTACCGGTGTGTCTGTGCCGGCGGCTTCCAGGAGCAGGATGGGGTGTGCGTGGAGTCGCCAGCACAAGGTGGGCACACAGCACCTTCCACCCGCGTTGCTCCTCACGAAATACACTGTGTTTTTTTTAGTTTTGAATAAAATATCATAGAATGAGAAATTTTAATGTAGCGTTCAAGGCAGAATCGGTCAAGGGTTCGACGACTTCTGCGAAACACTGAATTTGGGTTGTCTCTCTAACAGAAAGAAATGTCTAGTAGATGAGAGTATTTAACAGTGACAGTGATAAAGGGACAATGGAGTCTATCCTTTATCAGTAAGTGCTGGTCTGGTGTAGGCTTGTGGTGGTTCAGAACCTGTCTTGGAAACTAGTCTCTGTCTCTCTCTCTCTCTCTCTCTCTCTCACACTCACTCTCTCACACACACACACACACACACACACACACACACACACACACACAGAGTTATCAGTTCACCTGAAACACTTTGGACTAAGGCAGGAAACCTTAAACACGGTGTGAACATGCAAATCCCACACAAACTGAGTCGGATTTGAACCTGCATTCAGAGCCACGGTAGCAGAGCTGTGAGGCAGCAGCTACACCATTTTACTCCATTTTTACAACAGGCAAAAATAACAAAATGACAACGGCGAGGGGCTATAGGGAGCCTGCGACTCGGGTCTGTATGAGCAGTTTTGAACGTGTAAGGAAAGGTGCCCGGAGCAGTTCTGATATTCTGGATTTGACTTCTCTATTTAAAAGATGACAAAGAAATGAATGTTTGAAGATTTAAAAATAAAATCAAAATCTGTGAGCTTCTTGTGGCCCAGGAGTTCAATATCTTTATTGTCCTGCTTACTTAATAGTTGTTTTGTGATTTTTTTTTTTTTTTTTAAATACAAGAAAAGAGATGTTCGGGAACCAGTTATTGTCATTATGAGTCGGAAGTCTGTGCTGTGCTTTCAGAAGTGACCTTGTAGACCTGCTTCTGCCAGTGAATGTAATCTTGTTTCCCCCCTCCCTTTCAGAGGAACATGAGGAAGGGTCTCAGTCTGTATCCACGGACCCCCTGGAGGAGAGGCGCTCAGAGCAGCACGAGGATCTGTGACACCACTTGGCCGCTCGCGAGAAGCCTTGTAGAGGATCACTGGTGTAGTAACTCCATAGCACAGTGGTTTTCATCATTTTCTGGACCAAACTGCTCTTTATTTTACATGCTCTTTTAAATGTTCGGTTAACTTCACCCGACCAGGATCTCCAAGATCACCCTCAATACCCCCGAACCCCGGACGGCTGTCAGGATGTAAAAAAACTGAGCATTGTTTTCTAAAGAAAGATTAAAACAGTTTCACAGTGAAATTAGTCTACGAATTTGGTATTTTACTTTTTTTTTTAATTCATATTCTGAATTTCAGAGTTTTTCAGATTAACCTGTCAGAAATATGGGTATATTTACTTGCTTTTCTGAGCACGTTTCAAGGTTGTTCTGACTTTCAAATGGCATGAAAAAGTTTGGCAGTCGTGAAGAAAGTTAGTCATGGAATGCGGTCTGATCTTCAGCTCAGTCACAATAATAGACAAACACGAGCTGCCTAATGTAATGACACACAAGTAACTGTCAATACTAAATACACCTTTTAAAAAGTCACAGTCTGGGTTCAAAAAAGTAAGTGGCCCTCCGGGGTTATGACGTCTACGCAAGCGAATTGGAGTCAGGTGTTCCACTCGGTGAGATGAGATTTGGGGTGGGCTGTGGAGGTGTCTTGCGGAATAAAACAGACACACAAAGTCAGGTCTGTTTTTCCAGAAAGATCTGTTCATCTTTTTTTAGATCTGTTCTCTGTGTTTGCACTGTGCCTTGATCAAAACAACTTTCAGAGGACCTTAGAAGAACTGTGGAGATGCCCGAAGCTGGAAAAGGTTACAAAAGCATTTCTAAGGACCTGAATGTTGATCAGTCCACAATAAGACAAACTGTCCACAAATGGAGGAAATTCAGAATGGTTCCCACTTTCCCTAGGAGTGAAGTCCTGCAAAGATCACAGCAAGAGCACAACATGCAATGTTGAAGGAGGTGAAAAAGAACCCAAGGATAATGGCAAAGGACCTGCAGATATCTCTAGAACTTGCTACAGTCTCTGTTCCTGTGTCCACTATGAGAAAAACACCGAGTAAGATCAGTGTTCATGGAAGGACATCACAGAGGAAACTGTTCTCCAAAAAAAAAACCATTGCTGCACGTCTCAAGTTTGTAAAAGACCACCTGGATGTTCCATAATGCTTCTGGGACAATGTTCTGTGGACAGATGAGACAAAGGTTGAACTTTTTGTCAGAAATGCACACTGCTATCTCAGGAAGGAAATGGGCCCTGGGCACCAACACCAAAAGCTCATCCCAACTGCAAAGCACAGTGGAGGGAGCATCATGGTCTGGGCCGCTTGCAATCGTTGGGGAAACAATGAGTTCAAAACTGCATCGAGAAATTTTACAGAACGTCAGGGTTGCAGTCCATCACCTGATGCTTAATGGAAGTCAGATGATGCGCCAACACAATGATCCAGAATGTGAGTAAATCAGCTACAGAATGGCTCAAAAACGATAAGGATACCGGAAACCTGGCCAAGTCCAGACCTTAACCCCACTGAGATGCTGGTGCGTGACCTGAAGGTGGATGTTCATGGACGGTATGCCAGAAATACTGGTGAACTGAAATGGTTTTGTAGGAAGGAATGGTCTAAATGGAAATCCCGCTCATCAGATCTGAACCTAGCTGGGCACGTGTAGGTTCTGCAGCAGCGCCTGCATTTTCCCTCACCATCACCAGAGCACGGAATGATGCAAGTTCCCATTTCAGAACTTGTCACGTTCCTCTCCTGCAAGTGCTTGTAAAATGTGCGTTAAGGCGCCGTGAAGCTCTTCACGTGGCCCACGTTGGCCGCTTTTCACTTCCTGCTTCCTTTGGCTGCTTAGTTGCCTATATCTACCATCTAACCACAGCATGGACAATACTTGCAAATTCCTAAACGGGTAAAATTGCTGGTTTATAGGTTCTCCTTCTGTTTTCAGCCTTCACGGGAAGCCATTCCTCGTATACTACAGCTCCGCCCTGTTGCTGCGCCTCAGCTGGAGCTTCTGGCACTAGTGCACACTGGTCAGACTGGAGCTGCCCTTCCTAGAAGTTCTGCTTGCAGGTTTACTTTCCTCCTCCAGTCTGGTTGTAGTTTACTGAAGTGACCATACGATGGCGCCCAAGTCACAGACGAGTGCCTCCACCTGGCTGCTGTTCAGGATTCCAGAAGGAAGCTAGAAGACCGTGTGTGTTTGTGTCTGCATGATGCATGATGTCTGCAGAATTAAACCGAGAGAAGCTTTAGTTAATATGATCTCCCCACCCTGACCCACTGAGTCATGCAGCTGTGATTCATTCCTGGGCCCAATAACCCTGGAAGTCCCCGTGTCCCTCAGGCCTTCAGAAGTGTCTTTTACCTTGGCTTGACACCTCGAGGAAGGGCATGTTGAAACAAGGCCTCTGCTTCCTCTGCTGACGGAGTTCCGTTCCCAGTCAATGTCGCTTCCAGCCTCTCGGTGTTGGATGCGGTTACGCCTGCTTCCTACCGCAAGTTTAAAGCCTTCTGATCCCCCACACCCTGTCTGTCTGTCTGAATGTTCTTGCAAGTTCCATCACGTTAAGACATCTCTTCAGGCAGCAGATCGGCCAGCAGGGGGCGCAGCGGTTCGTGGCGCCAACCTGTGAAACGTGAGGGGGCTCCTTGAGTAAGATGCATGACCTGAATAGATCTGATAGAAACATCTAGGTATATAAACTGGTGAGTGTGCGACTTTGGACAGATGTCAGCTAAGCTTAGTAGTAGTCGTGACCGTTTTCTTTCTCGATTGGCTTTTTTACGCTTTTCCGGGGAACCAGGTCCCTGCTAGACGAACATGACGTTAGTCTCAATTTTCCACCTGAACTGTGACGAATACCGCAGAGCTTAGCGCAGGAGGATACGGGAAACCTGCACGTCGAGACTCAAGCACCGAGGTTATCGTTCATCGCCCGAGTACTAGGGCCTGTGGAACAACCACCGTCGGTGTTGTATGAAATGTCCACCCCTCCTTTAGGTTTGTTTTGCATAAACCGTGGAAGGTTTCGCGAGGTCCGAGATGGCCGCCAGAGCCCCACACCACAGCGCGAGTCAGAGGCGGCGTGAGATCGTGTCGCAGTGCGTCCATCTGCAGGCCTCACACAGCTTTCCCACCAGTGTTGGGAACCACTGCAGTCTTCACACTCTGTAGTAGTACCCTCTTCTGCAGTGGAGCGTGTTCGTTCCTCCTCACGGAGGCGTCCGGGGTTTGGCGTTGCTGCAGGTCCGCTGACCCCCGCCGTGGCTTGAGAGGGGCACGTTCCCGAGAGCGGCGTGGCGTCGGCGTCACCGATGTTATTTATGAACAGATTTTGAAAAAGAGGAGCACGAGGAGAATGTTAATCGTTCTGGAGGCAGACGGTTTATTTGTGGTTTTTATCAGCTGAGATGAGAGGGATTCACACGGGGGGGGGGGTTGGCCTGCCATTCGGAGGTTCATTGGAGAGGCGGTTAAATTCATTACGAGAGTTTTTTATTTATACAGACGTATGAATCAATTGGAAAATTCTCACGAGATTCTCTTTAGTTCTGTTGATGTGGTCTGGTTGTGCATGTGTATGCACTCAAGGGGGTGCGGCTGACCGCTGGCAGGGCAGGGCAGGGCGGGGCTGGGGGGGGGGCAGCACTTCTGTAGAAACCAGCCTGGGATTTGACCCGAGTTAAACTGGTGGTGGAGAGGCGAGCCGGAGGTTCTGTTCTCTACCGCTGGATGGTCCGAGCTCCATGTGCTTTCGCTCGGGGGGGTGGGGGCTGCCTGTGATGTGGTCGCCGTTGGCTTCGGCGCGGCCCTGCCGCGAAACGTGCCCAAATTCGCAGCCCGATTGGACGCAGATGTAGGGCGGCCCCCGGCCCGGCGTCTGGCATCGGTCAGGTGTGCTTCCTTTCCTTGGTTTCTTTGAGGAAACGCTTGGCTAAACACAGCTATTCCCCCCCAGGGTTTGTTAAAACTGTTACATCGTCCTAAAAGAGGCTTAACAGGGAATATCAGTGTAGCAAAATAGTCTAATGGTCGACTTCTTACTTGAAACATAAGCTACAAATTTGTGGCACCTGGAAATATTTAAACACAGAATCAATAATAAAAGGAAAATTTTACCTAGCAAAGTAGTGTGTGTGTGTTGGGGGGAGGGGGGTTAGACATCGTGGGCCACGAGTGTTTTTTTTTTTCCCTGTAAAAGACAAACGCAGAAAGTTAAAAGGTGGGTAACAAATGTGAAGGTTTGCTTCTCAGGGGCGTGTGGAAGTAAGGAAATCACAGCCGCTGTTGAGTTGAACTGTGTCCTTCAGAAGAGGAGGAAACCACACCAAGGTGAGAATTTACTCCTTTCCCGGCTTCCTCTGTTTTTGCAGCTTTGTGCCGTTAAATTTGGGCCCTCCTAGAAGTGCGTGAATGGGCCAGAGAGATGCGGGCGTTTCCTCCGTGTGGGAGGCGATGAAATGTGGAGTCATACGGTCCTGGGTGAAGAACTAACTCCCTCTTAACAGTCAGCATCTGCTTGCGTCACCTTTGGCTGCCAAGACTGCAACCGAACACTTCCTGCAGCAGGTGACTGGCGCCCTTCCTCCATGGCTCTTGCCGCTACATCTCCATCAGGTGGTTGTAGTTGAGCAGCTGACTGATAACCTGTTTGGTCAGACAGATGAACGTTGGGGGGGGGTTACTCTTCCACACGTACGACGCACATTCCGCTATCTTCTACGCCAAGGAAATGA
>UFQX01000386.1:642936-656452 GCA_900497675.1 Arapaima gigas | reverse complement strand
AACAGTGATAGTTCACCTGTAGTTAACAGGTAACAGTGATAGTTGACCTGTAGTTAACAGGTAACAGTGATAGTTTACCTGTAGTTAACAGTTGCGAGCAGCGATTTGTTCACTCGGAGCTGTTTGCCCTCTTAAGCGCTCCTGGGCACCTGGGTCTGAGCTCATGAGGGGCCGCCCATAGCTTATCAAACCTGGGCAGGTGGTCCTCAGTGCTGGGAAACAGCAACGCCCCCCCTCAGGGGCTGGCAGCCGGACGCACGAGAGGCGATCGTCGCAGCCAGGGAGACGACCTCCACCCCGGCAGAGAAGAAACAAAGATGGCCGCTGAGCGATTCTCCTGTGCAGAAGGTGCGAGTGACCAAACAGCCCGACGGGGGCCTTTCGCCGCACACCGATCGGCCCGATCGATCGATCGACCGCACCGGACGGGCCTCTGAAGCCCGGCGAGACAAATAGGCTTCTCAGGTTCTCACACAAATGGTGGACGCCTGTGCTTCAGTTGAGGGATGTTTGTTAGACAAAAATAATGTCCACAATAAATAGCTGACCAGACGTGGTTATACTTGGAAGGTCTCACAGGATTATAATATTCCACAGTCAGGCCAAACTGGCCCTCAGAGCTCCATATCTACTCTTGTGCTTTGAAGACAGCCCATCCTCAGTTTTGCATGGGGGGGGGGTCCGGATGTGACGAAATTCCAGACATTGTTTTTTTTTTTTAATATTTATGAATTTAAAAATTTTCAATGCAATATCTGACAGTCTGTAAAATTGGAGGTAAATCTAAATTTATGATGGACTATATGAGGCCATTTTTAAAACGATTTCACCTTATTCACACAACTGGTGTTTCGGGAGATTTATTTTTCGGTGAAAAACAGTCAGTGTTCATACTGGACTCAAGTCAGACCCGTAGTTTTCGGTTTGGAATGAAACACGTTTGTTTTGTGTGGGAAGATCATTTGTCGAGGCCTTCCGCTCACACACACACACACACAAGTGCAAACACACATCCCATTGTAATGCATGATCATTGTAGGACATATAGATCCCTTGAGTGCCCCCCCAACCTTCTGTATGTACTATAAGGGACCCCCTGCTGGCCACCCTCCTACTCTGATGGGGGGGCTTTAATAATAGAGGCTGCAGGGACCTCACTGTCATGCAGATCCATGGAAACGTCCCCCAGTCCCGCCTGCACCTATTTGTTTTAAACTGTAACCCTGGGGGGTCGTGACAATCAGTCAACAGCGACAGGACCTTACAGGTGTTTAGCAGGTTTAGGAATCTCCTGAGGGTGAAACAGTTTGTACTTATTTGTCGGAGGAAGTCATGTTTAAAAAAAGTGTCTTAGCAAGGAAGGCTAAGAACGTTGATTATAAGGACGGTAAAAACAAAGGAAGGACCCCGCTGGACTGGGATCGAAGGAGGGGGCTATGATTCTGCCACGGAGAACTAACTTTGAGAGATTTTCCTGGGATTAGATGTAGTGAAACGTACCGGTACTGAAGTAACATGACTGCAGAGTGACATACGACTGAGAGCGAACAAAAGAGCTTCAGACACAGGTGCACGTTGCTGGTTCACATCCCTCAAGGAGCTGCCTGCAGAAGTGAGGTTCCGACAGCAAGTACGCAGATGATCGCAGCAGACGGCGTTGGACTCATTTACGTAGCTGTCAGGAGATGAGGAGAGAAGTAGCTCTCGGAGAGAGGGGGGTTGGGATTCAGCAGCTCTGAGGGACCCTCATTCGACCCCCTCAGGGGCAAAACAAAGAGCTGACGGCCTTTTCGGTTCGTTCCCCTCATATGCAGTATTAAAACTTTGAGAAATAGGTCACCTGAGTCAGGCGGGGGCCGCTTTCCACACACGCGTGTATTTCCGGGTGCAACGCGCAGCGTTTCGAATGAGAGGAGTCATTTTCATCAGGGTTATGAGGCTGTTCCCCAGTGATGTTCACACCGTCCTGCCTACGCGCCAGCATAACAGGCCTCCAGATTTGCTCCTTCACTCACGTTTAATAAGTAATAACACCGGCCAAGCGGTTATCAGTTCCACAGCGGATCTATGGAATTCACGCACTTTGTTCCATCCTCGATCAGGCTGGCGAAAGGTTAGGGGCCTCAACACCAACCCCCTCTGTATATATATTTTTGTCCACCGACACACTCCTCCCCACGCTTAGACACACACTTTGCTCCTTTCTCATCTGAGGCTGATCTGCTTCTCCCTTCAGGTCGGCCTCTTGAGAGGAGAGATATCGTCTTGCCCAGCTCCCTCCTCAAAAAGCGTGTGAGTTAAAGTAAACCCCCCCCCCCCTCCACGCCTGTTCACCTGAACACACGTGGAAAATGGCTTTCGCGCGAGCAGGATATTATTTCAAATTGCCTGCCGCTTCTGCTGAACGTGTGCAATGAAAGCCTTAATCCAGCATTTCTAAGGTCTGTTGCTTTTGGACAGTAATGGGGGACTTGAGGAATGACACACACACACACACACACACACACACACACACACACACACACACACACACACACACACACACACAGAGAAAAAAGATANACCGGGGCTTGATGTGTGAGCAGTCGGAGCTTGTGGTACACACACACACACACACACACACACACACACACACACACACACACACACAGAGTAAAAAGGATCAGTCTTTCAGCTCTACCTGGGTATTACTAACAGTCCCACCCAGGTGATAAAGTCCTGACACGGCAGCTCGCGGGGGGACAGCGGTGACCAGGGATGGACGTGAGACGGAGAGAGACAGTCGTACTCATTGCTCAACTTTGGACTTACTATTTCACTCAGGTGTGGAAAGGAGGAGAGCGGGAGGTACAAGGCTGCACGGGAGCGCCTAAGGGAAACCAGTAGTTTCCGTGGTAACGAGGGCCAAGCAGGGACGTGGGGTCAAAACCAAACACCGACCCCCCTGTTCGTGCACAGTGTCATAAATGGGGGCTTGAGGTGGACGGCTGTAGCCCCCCGAAGCCGGTGTGTCTCTTCGCCGTCCGAAACGAGGCGAATTACAGAGAAACGAGACTCAGATATGACTCTTCTGGGCGAAACGGCCGCTGTCGTTCTCTCATTCGCGTAACATCTTCGTTTTCATCATCTATGGATGTGACAGCTGGACGGTGGAGAAACGGGCCAGGAAGAAAATGGACTCCTTTGGTGGAGGAAACTGCGTACCGCGGTTTACCTTCACGTCAGTACTGGAGGAGGTCAGGCCTAAGTTCTCCGTGGAAGCTGCTGGAAGACAAGGGTCCGACTTTTGTACCTCAGACACGTCCAGCGGGGAGACTGATCCCTGGAGGAGGACGTCACGCTTGGGGAGGGTGAAGGTCGGCGCAGAGGAGGAGGACCTGCGGTGTGGTGGACAGATACAGGAGCTGCGGCTCTGGATGCTCTCCTTTCAAAGATCTAACATCTGGCTGAAGACCGAATGCAGTTCGGGGCGACTTTCCGTGAGCCGAAATCGAATCGACGCCACTTCACGACAACGTACCCAGGGCTGCGTGTCAAATCGCGAGTTTTTAAAAAAACATCTTCGCTTGGCCACCTCTCAAGTCCACACACACGCGTGCAAACGCTTTCCCCGGTGGCCAAAGCTCGCTTTCACACGGGAGCTTATCTGTTTTTCACGAGTGTGAAGAAAGAGGTGGTCGGGGCCCGGGCTGGCCTGGATCCACCTCGCACCCGGGGCCTTTCATGTGACTCTAAAGAAGCTGTCAAGTCCTCCCCGCACTCGACAGAAAAGGCCAGTTGTGCCGTACAAGAGAAAAGACCGAAGGAATGAGTTTTTTTTTTTTACTGGGGCCCCCCGTATTGTGCCTACGGGGAGCTGCGGGGCCCAAAGGCATCTACTGTACGCTGCCTGGGGGGAGGTAATTCCACCCCGGGGCTCCTTTCTGTGGGCGTGAAGAGGTAACCATCAGTCAGCTGTCAATCGGTCAATTGGAGAAGCGCTGAAAGGAAAGCGGCCGGATGGCCGGCCACCTCGAGCACCCCCCGCTACGTCGGCACACGTGGGAATGCGGGGAAAACCCGGCTGCCGGAGCGCTGGGGGCACGGAGCGGACGCAGGGGGCGGGGAGGGGTGGGGGGACTATGGCGAACACACAGCCGCCGTACTGGACCGACGCGTCTGCGGATACAGATCTGCTTGGAGTTTGCTGATCAAAAACGGGCGCGAGACGCAGCCGGCCGCTCCGCGTCGGTGCCTTTCCACACGCTCACTTTGACACCAAAGTGTGACCTGTGAAGTTTTGCTCATTTTCGTTTTCTTTGTTTTCCGAACGGAGTCTTTCAAAGTTTACTAGCAGTTAAAAACCTTCGCCGTTCTGATTTTCTCCATGTTTTGTTTTTTTTTTTCAAATTACGAGGTGGGGGGGGGGGGTTTAACCTGAACAGGCTTCTAGTACACTGAAGGAAAATATTTACATTTTTGCAGTTTTATTTTTTCCCGCACATTTCCCGCTCAGCTCTATGACGTCTAATAATTTTCCACGACTGTGAGCAGTTTTGCTGACACAAGCGGCACTTTTCACTTTGGACCCACAAATGTTCGGTTCAACCCCCCCCCCCACCACCCCTCCTTCATCCAGTCGTGTGATATTCCCATCCCTGATTCTTTTTTACATTTTTTGGCGGGGGAATGAGGCGCTGCGCAGGCCCACGCGGGGGGCCACGATGGCGTCGGCTCTGGATCCGTCCCGGGCTTTCCCGAGGGCCGCATTGTCTATTCTGCGCCGCTATGTGAGAAATGTTGAATATCAACAATGGGTTTCGGCGGCGCATTGTGGAGTTTTGTATGAACTAATCTTGCCTCGGTGAAAAAGACCTGCAGCCTGGACAGGCTGCATTCCGTGCTCCCCTCGCACCGGTGCTTGCTACGGCAGGGGGGACGCCCGGCTGCTCCTCGCACTTCCCCCCTCTAAAGCAGTGCTGTTCTGCCCCTCGCAGGTACCGGTCCTCCAGGCCCGGAAGGCGCCTTGGATGTCGCTGAAGCTGTAGGCCTCGGACGAACGTGAGGAAGGAGGTAAGACTGCTGCACGTCCTCCAAAGCCGGCCCGAGCTGAGAGAGACTTCTTCTGCAGTGTCAGCGAGGAGGGGATCCAGCACATATGCACCTCTTTGGGAAGGAGCTACCAGGGTGGGTGGCCTGCTGTTGAAAGCTTGGGTTTGGGTGGTGAACCCAGGTCCACATCCTGCGCTGTGGCCCTTGGAGAAAATGCCACCGCTGTCGAGGACGCCAGTGCTGGGGGTTCAAGGCGTCCCGGTGGGGAGGACCGTGTTTCCAGACAGCGGCCAAAGGAAGGGGACACCTCCTATCTTCTTCCACCTGAGTGCAGTGGAGGGCCTGGGGACTCTGCCTTAGACTCGAAGCGCATCCTGAAGTGGCGACGAGGCACTTTTTGTGGCGACCACGTTCGTGGATGATCTCCTCGAAAGGACAGCTTGAGGTAAGACTCTACGCAACAGAGAGGAAGGAACGTAAATAGCGGCTGTGTGGAGGTAAAGGTTTCTACCAAAAGTTAAGCAGCAGATCTGGAGAAAAAAAAAACATGGAAGTGGCTGCAGAACTTTTTGTTTTTTTTTTTTTAAATTTCTGGTGGCTTTAAATTGTTCAAATTGACAGTTAGCAGGTAGAGTTTAGGCAAACCACGTCGATGGGTGGGAGGAGCCAGACTGATGGGTGGATGATGCTGGGATGCCGATCACTTGGACGTAACTGTGGGAGGTGCTGGGAAGACCACGGGAAGCCGAGAGGTCTGGCGAACGTGATGCGGACCGCCTGCATCCGAGACGAACAATGAATCAGCAGGCCCCCTAGGAAGGTCTTGTGATGAAGCTGTGCATTTGTCCTTCACAACCAGTCCCTTTTCTGGAGACACCAGGCTAGCGGCTTAGTGGGTGCAGCGCAGGGTGCAGGCCGGTTCTCCGTGGGGAACCCTTGCGTGTGGCGGTGCGGGGAGGGCTTCCTTCACCGCACCTCAGAGAACCTTCTGCCTCTTCTGTCCCAGTGCTAATCCCTCGGGCTGCTACATCCGTCTGCAGCGGTTCGCGAGGGAGAGGAGCTAAGCGTGTCGTGAAAAGCATTCACGTAAACTGGTCGGTAACCAAATACGCGCCGCAGGATCTCCGCAGCCTCACCCGAGCAGCCCGGGCAGCATCGCTTCACGTTTACCCCCAAGTGCTTGCAGACACAGTGTGGTCCACTGAGGAGCCCCCCTCCCACCACGGTTGTCACCTCTCAGTAGGTGGTGGCCTGTGGACAGGTGTGGCAGAAACAGCGACCCAGCTGAAAATAAATCTCCCCTTTGATCTGATCTGGGGACCCATCCGGGTTTATCCACATATTGTGTCCCTATAATCTGGCACCGGAGCATCAGAACCACAGGGACAGAATTATTCTTGTTTGTTGGGCTTCGGACGGGTCACCGAACTAAGGGAGGATAGACGAAACAGGATTTCCACACGCCACCGACGGGGTTTAGGCCCAGAGCCCTTTGGCAGCACTAAATCACTGCCTTCAAGAAATGACCCCTACCTTGCCTGTTTGTGACCTTGTGTAAGACAGAAGTACGCCGTTCTGCTTTTCGCTCGCAGCTGGACGACACGGTCGATCCTCCACGTTTCCACCACGCAGATCACTTTGGCGGAAAACTGGAAAAAATCGGAGGACAATAACGGGAGAAACCGCATCCATAGGTCAGACCTCGTGCCGCTTCGCCGACTTCACTTTTACCGTTATTAATCGACTAAAACCGAATTGCTTTCAATCCTCGAAGTGTTTAGTCAGCCCGTTCTCCCCGCGTGCCCTTGTTACGTGTCTCTTGTTGATGATTTGGGTGGTAAATAACACTGCGGGGGGGTATAAACTAGCAGACCCGGTTCCCTCCCACTAAATGAGAGAGAAACACTCTTAAAGCGACAGTACGCCTGTAATATCAACCGTAATGAAGTTCTAAAGAAACGGAGCAGCCTTTTTACTACAAAATCGGGGTTTGGTTACAGGTACACATCTTAAACGCGTCGCACGTCATTAAATGCTAAAAATGCAACTTTTTTGTTTTCAATACTTACGACTTTGGGATGCAGATCGATAAAGACGTGTAGTGCCAGACTGGGGAAAGTTCCTGACGCTCGGCACGCTTTTCGGTCCGGTGGGGACCCTCTGTTCCAGCATATCGATTCCTCGGTTTTTGGCTGTTGTTTCTGAGTCTCGTGGGACGCAGGTGAACGGGCAGCGCAGGTTGCCCCCTAACATCGCCGAATGTTAATGTGATGTAAATAAGCTGTTCTGATTTATGGTGCCGGACGAAAAAAATGGCCGAGAAGTGCCCGCCGTGGCCTTTAAGTGCTTATTATATTACCATCCACCTAGTTACTCTGGCATAAGCCTCATGCTCGAGATTAGAGAAAGTAGTTTTTCTTCATTGCTCTGTCTGTCTGGAGCAATAGCCCCATTGAAATGATAATCGTGCTCTCCGTGGAAATGATGAACTGTGTGTACACAGCCGTGCCCCTGCTCTCCCCTCTCGGCGCCCGGCGCCGAGTGATATACCTCGCCGTGTAAATATAGGCCCACGGTTCCTTTGAAAATTGAAAACACATTAGTGTTATGCGCTCCCCTTAGGCCGCCGTGCTTTTATGCTTTCAGATCCGCGGAGCCGATAATATTAAGTGGGATGCCTGTAACAAAGTGGCTAATTTATATAAATATGCAAATTGGGCAAATGGAAATATCCCCCACAAATACACAGATACCAGTGCCTTACTGGTCCGACGCTTAGCGTCGTCTCCGGAGCAAAGCTCGTTCCTCGCTCGGAGTTTCTCGCTGCTTTGTTTGCGTCGCCGGAACCGAGAGACGGGAAACCCGTGTGAGAGGCTGCGGAAAATGTTGGAGTTAAGTTAACTTCACAGACTGTGCGCCGGACTGAAAAAAAACAGTGGGAAGTGTGAGCTTCAGACCGAACGCTTTTTCCAGCTTCGAACAGCGGCCCCGAATCACAGCCTCCTTCGTTCCTTTTATCCGACACTTTTCCGCTAAGCGTCTTACAGCGTTCGCCGAGCTGCTTACACCGATTTACCTGTTTATACAGCTGGGTAGCTCATGATGGAGCATTTCACGGTAAGAGCCTTGATCAAAGGTACTCCAGCAGGAGGTGGGATTTGATCCCAGGCGACTGCGCCACCTGCTGTTTGGTGTCGCCGCATCCGTCACCCCGGCTCGCCTCCTTTTTCCTCAGCTAGTTCTGAACCTGCCGCCCGATCCGTTCCTTCCCCATCTGCCAAGTTCGCGTGCTCTCAGCATTCCTCACCGTCGCCATCCGGGCGTCGCCCCACCCAACAAACGCAAATGAGCCCGGAGAACGTTTAGGAGAAGTTCTCATCGGGCCCTCGTCTCACCCGTTGTTTCTTTTTCGATTTTTTCGATTTTTTTTTTTTCTTTTTTTCGGGGGGCTCACAGCACAAAGAGCGAGGAGGGCCTGCCGGTTTCCACGCCGTGCGTCTGACGCCCGCCACGGCGCGCCTCCCCGCTTGGTAAACGCCGCCGCGCGCAATTAGCCGCGCCATTCAGAGCCGTCCGATTCAATTAGCGGCGCGAATGCCGGGAGGAGCGCGCGGCGCCGCCCTATTGTGTCCGTATCTTTCCGGGAAGCGAGGCCTTTTCAGAAAAATCTGCTGTATTAATCATCCTGCAGAGGAAAATATTTTTGATCGCTGAATTAATAGTTTTCGCCGCTGTTTGCGGACATAGGTGGTTGCTCCTTAATTACTGCACCGGCCTCCTCCTATTCACTCGGTTCCTCGCCGTCGTCTGGCCCCCGTCCCTCAAGGCAGCCCTGCCCTCTACTTTCTAATTGCTTCCGTAATTGAATTTGCCCCCGTCTCCCAGTTGAGGTTTTTTTTTAAACGTCTCCGCTCGTTCGTAGGAACCTTCTGCCTTTTTTATTTGCCGAGGCCTCGGCAGACACCGCTTGCGCCGCTCCTCCCCTCGGTCGGCTTCCCGGGACCCTCGACCCGGATCGCGGCCGGCGCGTTCGGGAGGAGACCGGGCCAGAGGACTGTCGGACGTCCGCTTACACACCTGCCTTGACCCGAAGACCTGCTTCCCTCAGACTTCTAGCTTGCACTTTCACCAGATGCTGGCATTTTGATAGCTTTTTTCGCCCTGCTTTTTCCAGTTGCTTGTGTATAGAAACAGTTAAATGTCCTCCTGGGAGTCGAACATACAATCTTCTCCCTCCAAGTCCGTGTCTTAAGCCAGGCAAGTCGCTGTGGTCGTGAGGGTTGAGGAGCAGGTCGAAACCTCAGCCCCCCCCCCCGACTATCAACCCCTATCTGGGCCTCCCATGGAGGCACCCTGGGGGTTCAGTTGCGTGGTTGTCTAGGCTCTGAACCTCCCCCATTGCTGTCCCCCCACCCAAACTGACGGTGTGTCTTTCAAACTTTTCCCACTGCTGCTGATGCGTCGCCTTTGCTTTTGTTTCCTTATCGCGGCTCCAGGTTATTATTTGTGAAGTATCGACGGGGACTGGAGAGCTGTGGTCAATGGAGAGCTAATGCATCCCTAATCCACTCTTTGTTGAAGGTTTGTGTGTGTGTGTGTGTGTGTGTGTGTGTGTGTGTGTGTGGCCCATCTCTGAAACCATGAGTGGAGAACTCCTGTCAGTCAAATCAGAGCCAGACCTGGGTATGAGTGACACTTGGGTCCAAGTGGAGGACCTCGATAACAGCGAGTTAGTGGGAGCCTTTCTGGCTCCACCCCTTAGGGGGAGACTGATGGGAAAACGTGGGGGGGCTCTTTGTATAGGGATGAATAATGAGCAACCACACGCTGCACAAACAGTTCAATGAGAGGATGGGCTTCTGCCCGGCAGCACCGTCCCGTTCGCAAAGTTGACCTGTACTCCGCTCGCGTCCGCAGCCTGTTTGGTGCCTGTGGGTCGCTGTTCTGCGAGACCCCTCATTTGGGCCCCGTTCCCCAAAATTGCTCTTCCGATCAGCCGGTCGATACCGCGGTTCTCCGGGGGTGGGGGTGGGGGGGGGGGTCGGCTGAGAAGCGGCGCTTCTGCTNTTTTTTTTTTTTTTTTTTGTGGGGGGGGGGGGGGGGGGGGGGGGGGGGGGGGGGTCGGCTGAGACGCGGCGCTTCTGCTATTAGATGGATTGACTGAGCCGTCGATCCAGAGGTGCTTAGAGGCCCGAGTGCTGGTGGATTTACTCTCCTGATCAATGCCATTTTACACCTCAATTATGATAGTCGAACGAGACGCGGTTTTGACAGCTGCCTGCGAGTCTGAGAAACATCTGTAGAAACCTTCTTTTGGCTGCGATGCCGCCACTGTAGTTTCAGAGAAAACTTTGCAGAACTTTTCACTGAAAAGAAGGATGAGAGATGCTGGGGGGGGGGGTTGCAACGGAGAAGAAGGAGCAGATCCGAGCAAGCGGACCGTCCGCGTTCTCCTGTTGCCGAGGGCGGCGGGCTGGAGGAACTCAGAAAAATGGGAAGGGAGAAAAAAAATCAATGTAAGAGGTCTTCAGATTAGCCTGGCAAATTACACGCGCTCAGCTACTCCATTGTGCGGCCCCCCGTGCACTAAGACGACCTCGAAAGATCGGGCTTTGAAATGGAGCTCGGACTCGGTGTTCAGTATTGATTTTGATAAAATGTCAATAGTAGCGCGGAGGGTCTATTATGGGCATTTGATCATTAGGGATGTGCAGCACAGAGGGGTCCTGGCACTTCACTGCAGCTCGGGCCCTGACATCTGTCGCCGGAGACCACCTTCCGCCGGACAGACGCTAGAGGTCAGACCAAATATTCTTAAATTCAGATACACATTTTTGCCGTGTGATAGCAGTCATCTCAGACAGAGACTTTTACAGCGGTGGAGTAACGGGGGTTCGGTCCAGGTAGCGTCCGTGAGAAGCAGCCACAGTTACGCCGAGAAAACACCCAGCAGATGTTCCAAACTGCTGTGTTCGCTTATGGGGAGATGAATTTGTCTGGGGAGGGTGGGGGTGGAAGTGGGGGGGGGGGTATCTGTCCCCAGAGTTTCCTGGCATTCCTGTCTGCCGTGAGCCAGAGTCTCTTTGCTTTTCTCGGACCGTCGGTCACAGCTGAGCAGTCAAATCTCGAGCGCCTGGTCGTGAAATTCCGCAACTGGTGTTTGAACATGCGGAGAGTGCTGGGTGGGGGGGGGGGGTAGTCAGCTCCCAGCTGGTGTGTTTGGACGTCTGAGGTTTCCTGCGTCCCACGTGTGTGGCGCAGGGCCAGCCCAGCAGGGGGCGCAGCAGTGCGGGGCGCCGGGCTGAAACGACAGGTCTGGAGGAGAACTTCAGGTTAAAAACGCCTGACGGTTTTTATAAGTTAGAGTTACGCTGTTTTTAGGGCCGGCGCTAAAAAAACCGGCAGCATCTTCACCGTTCGGAAACTAATTCAGAGCGTCAGTTAACATTTTAAATGACTTCCTTTATTATAATATCTCAAGATGCTCTACAAATGATCTATTAGCATATTCAAATTGATTCCATTAACTTATTTGCATGTCGCTGTAACCGGTGTCAGGAATCCCGCGGCACACCGGAGAGGCCGAGAACCCGCAAACCGTCGTATTTGTCCGAAGGGTTTTGGAAGACAGCAGGGGCGCGAGAGGTTGTGCGCAGCGAAACCGTCGCCGTTCCCCGCTAGTCTGCAAATCGGCGCCTCGGTCCGACCCGTCAGCGTTTTCGTCGAACGTTCAAACCGACGGTCCCCGCCTCGCAGGACTTCCTTTCCCCGTGTCGGGTCGCGGAAGGTCACGCAAGACGTGTCCCGCGGCGTCTCGCTCCCCTGGCCGTCCCGGGACCCACAATGCACCTCTCACGCTTAGCCCCTCGATGACTCTCCACACTTAATTAGAGGGGATGAGAGGCGCTCATGGTTACTCTTTGTCGCCGGCTCAGCTGTCAGTAATCCCAAACAAAGGGTCCGGCTGGGAAACCTGCGGGATTAGCCGCTGGGATTATAGTCTCAAACATAATAATGTTCAGTCAGCAGAAGCAAAGCCTTATTTGAATTCAAATTGGCCGGTAAACAAACCCCCCCCCACCCCCTCGGCGCGTGCGGTGGTGAGGACGGCGGCTCGCAGAGAGCAGCCGTGGATCGCCATCTTTATCTCTTGGCTGCGTTTATTCTGGTTACATAACCAGTTTATCTGCGAGAGCGCGATCCGGCACGACGCGGGGAGTCGACTGCTCGCGACGTTTTCCTCGGAGGAGGGAGAAAATCCCGGCTAACCGTGTGCGCGCGCGTTGCGGATGATGTCCCGCCAGATATTTCCAACTCGGCAATCGCGGTCAACGGCAGTTTTCTTGGACTGTCGGGCCTTAAATGGCGAACATTAGCGGGACTTTGGCGCATAAGAGGAGCGCCGGAATCTGCCGTGAAAGGATGTTTGACAGCGTGTTTCTGGCGGCGCCGTGGGATCCAACTCCACGCTGAGCTGCCTCGCCTTCTCCGGCCAGAAGGCAGCCGACGCGACGGAAAACACGTGCAAACGTAGCACGTGTGGTCGTGTTTCTTCACGCTCACATCTACCCGGGATGATGTTGCTGCCCCCCCCTCCTCCTTTTACAAGAGGTATCCTGTCCAAATGGATGCTTGACAAATTCCCATCTTTACTCGTACCATTTCAGACCAAGAAAATCTGTGCATTACCCCCCCCCCCCACGCTCTCCTCCCCACTCACACCCCCAAATGCAGTAAAATCTCAGAAGGGAAGGGTTGCGGCCTGTCGAACAATGATACACACGCTCGCTCTTTTAGGCAGAAAGGGTCCATTGACAGCGGTCTGCCGCACCGTGTTGTGGCTGTTGGAAAATACTTTTTTTTTTGCTCCGTTCTTTGCGTGTGAATTCCGGCTAAATCTTTAAACGCCGCACCGTGTACGCGATTCACGGCGGACGTGAGTACCCAGCCCTTTCACACAGGCCCGAATGCCACGGCGAGAAAGAAAACCCACGTTCACGTTACTTTAAGCACTTTGGTTACGTTGGCCGGCTGTTAGCTTGACAGTTTGGCAGGTTTCCCATGTTAGTGTGACGTTCTCCTCCCTCCTTTTTAACAAATCAGATATTCGACCCGGTTAATAAGGACCACCAACACTTGGGCTGTAATCCTTTTCTCGACTGCTTTCCCTTTCTTTTCCCAAATTATCCCGTCGCTCTACACCTCCCGAGAAGAACAGCTCTTCCTCCCTTCATGGCGTTTTACTCCTTCTGTTTATTTCTCCTTTTTGTGCACCTGACACTGCAGTACTTAAACAGGACGGTATTTAATCGGTCACCGTCCCCCCCCCCCCACCACCTTCTTTCTGGAAGGATCTCTGACATGGGGAGTAATCCGTGCTCAGTGAAAAGGGAGGTCTTCAACTCCCCAAGCGGTTCCTGCAGAAAGGTGCTGGAGACCCCCCCCCCCCCCCCCCCCCCCCCCCCCCACACCCCCCCCCCCCCCC
>UFQX01000386.1:595632-635542 GCA_900497675.1 Arapaima gigas | reverse complement strand
GAGGGGGGGGTTTGGGGGCTTCTCTGGGGGGACCCCCCCCCCCCCCCGCAAGGGCCCGGGCTCTCTAGAGCGGCAGTTCATATTAACGGCTAAATGAATATTTGAGGAGAACTGGCGCAGCGAGGAGCGACTCCGCACATTAACTATTATTCCCGAAAATTGGTGCTAACAGCCAAACACCTTCGGTGAACCACTAACGGCCAAACCGTCCTGAACCCGGGCCGTTTCTAACGCACCGCGCCTGTTTATAAGCACAACGGAAACATAGTGGGAAATATAACTAAAACAACAGAAAGCGCACCGAGGAAGCGTAAAACCGGGGCTTTATTTTGTGGGAGATTCCAGGGAAAACGAGATAATAGTCGTCAGAGTAACACTAATAATAATGATGATAATAAGTTTGCGTGATTAATCGGGAATTAACGCCGCTGGGGGTGTAATTCCCGCACGAGCGCTGTAATATCCGGGGTGGGGAGGTCGCCGCGCGCGCCAACGGTGCTGCGGTGCAACAGGTGGCAGGTGCCGCGCGCCGCTCCACGACACGTTTCCCAGGCAACTTTCTGGATGGTTCCTTCCCAAGTCTGTCCGGTGCACGCGACCGCAGCCCGTTTTCTTTTCTTTTTAATGTCATATTTTGTAGCTACGTGGGTTTCATGACATTCACTCGCTCTGCGCGCGCGTGCGATTCCTTCCGTTATATACCTTCAAATGCCACTTATTCTCACTTATTTTTTTTAATTTTATTTTTTTACCACAAACTGTACTGTGGTACAACGCGGGGCAGGAGCGCGCGCCTCGTCCTCGTGCTGCACCGGCGCCAAAAGTTGCGGCGGGGACGCGCGATCGAGCGTCGCGGGCGCGCGAACTGACCGAGTGACCTGCGTCCCCTGCCCGATCGTGACGTCACAGAACACACACACACACACACACACACACACACACACACACACACACACACACACACACACACACACACACACACGCTGCGCTCCGGTGTGTGGACATGTAAACTGGCGTGAAACGCACATTTTATGCAGGAAATGAATAAATAAACAGGTAAATAAACCAACAACAACCACGTCCACGAGGTGTGGTTACAAGATGGAGGGAGGAAATATATTCATATATTCAGAGCGACATTGTTTGTGGGCTCAGAGGAACCTGAAAGGACAGAGCAGAGAAAATGAATTTGTCTTCTTTAACTTTTCATGTTGTTTTTTACGTTCTGGGTTCTGAACTATGTCAGCGACCCCCCCCCCCGGCCCCGCGCAGGTGCAGGGAAGCGCGATAGGAGGGGTGAGTTGGGGGGGGGGGTTGTTTGAGGGCAGCACGGGGTGGAAGGGGGGCAGGGTTGGGGATGTGGAAGGGGGGGGGTCTCAGGCGGGTCTCTCGCAGTCTGCCCGCGCGAGCCTCTGCGGCGTCTCGTGCTCAGAACGTTTCCTAGAGTTCTGCAGAAGTGCAGCGCAACAAACAAACAAACAAACAAACAAACATCTGTATGAATGGGAATATAGTTGTGTCACGCACACGCACACGCACACGGCGAACACACCGCTCCATCCATTATTGTCTCTGACGTCACTGGATCGGGGCTTGAAAATAAAGGTCCGTCTTGGTTTATTTGATAAGTTTTTTTGTTTGAAACGTGTTACAATTATTTTTATGACTGAATTTTCGATACACGTTTTTCAGAGGTACCCAACCAGATAACAAGCTCCGCGTCATTTAATGTCTTATTATTATTTTTATTGTTATTTTATTTTTTGCCGTGGCTGTACGATTTATTTGACGTGTTACATTTCAACCCACACAAATGTTACATTCGAGATCGTTATTATTTTCCGTTTGAAACGCTTAAAAAAAGAAATATAATTGGGCTGGAACTGTTTTTCAAAAATTGGTTATGATAATTTATTAACCCAGCGGGCAGTTTAAACCAGGGGCAGCGACCCTATCGCTTAGCGGCGTTACAATACGGATCCCATCGAGTTCACAGCGCAAACGTCTCGGTGCGAATCTGAAATAAAACTGTTTCAGTGAAACAATGTTTCTGCGCAAGTAAAACGGGGGGGGGGCATTCGAACCAACAACCTGCGGGCTCTCTTCTCTCATTTTTTCCCTCGACCAGCGTTACTGGCTGTGGGTCATATTTCTGCACACGGCTGGTTTCGGTTCCCGAAAGATTTATTATTATTATTATTATTATTATTATTATTATTATTATTATTTAGCAAAGATATTTTGTGTAGCTGAATCGTGACAAACTTGACAAAGAACATCATCCGGTAAAAACAAGTGATGTTTGAGGGAACTTTTCCCCAGATCTGCTGCCTCCCTGCGTGTTGACCTGGGACAATATGAGCGTTGATGCTGCAGGTGTGTGTGTGTGTGTGTGTGTGTGTGTGTGTGTGTGTTTTCACAATTATTTGCTGGGCAAAATTTTTGCGGCCGAATATTTAAATTCCACAGAACTTAATGATTTGTCCCAGTTTTACGATAATATGGCTTCACCTGCCGTCACGTTGACCCCTCTCGTCCGGGTGCGGGGGGGGGGGGTGAGAAAAGGCTTAGAACGCTAAGATCGTAATAAAGCCTGTGCGATCAGAACCCCTCCCGGCCGCAGACCCCCAGCGACGTTTTGTACCCGGAGCCGCGCAACAAAACACCCGTTCCGTGAGCCTCGCGCACTTGTGTGGATTTAATACAGTTTAATACGGTTTGCTTGAGAAAAATTAGCCGATGCAAGTGGGAAATGTCAGCGTTTGTGAGCATTATTCTTTTTTTTATTTTGCAATTCCACGCAGCCACGCGAGCGAGGCGGGAGCGTCGGGACTGCGAGGAAACTGCGGTTCGTTTCCTTGCATCAGATGTTGGCGCTTCCAGCCAAACTCTGCTGACGGCGCCAAGGAGAAGAACTGAGCCGCTCAAAAACAAACCACTTTTCCGTCCGCGGTTCCGTCCGCGGTTCTGTCCGCGTTCCCCGCCGATCTGGAGCTCCGGCCGAATCGGGTCTTTTACCGCAGCGCCGACCAACTTCTAAGGCGGCAGGTCGACGCTCCTCGCGCTTTGGTTTAAACGGCCGAAAACAAAGCGGACTTTTGTGGAGATTATTTAGCGCGTTTTATTCCAGTGGTGCTCGATTGTGGTTTTGGAGCGTTCGGCGTTTGTGTGCGTTTTAAAGGGCACAAAAGGCGGCCACTGGGCCTTAATCACATTTTAGGAAAAGTGGAATTGTCCATAAAATTACCCTTAATCTTGTCCGGGGCAGACATTTGAAGATAAATCCATTACTAAAACCCAACACTTGGTTACCCCATTTAGGTATATAGAAAAGATGGGCCTTTGTGTGCTTTTCGAATAAAGGGTTTACAGAAATTGCTGTGCTCTCTGAATGGACCCACAAAGGGCCTTTCTGCTTCCTCGACGCGCCTCTCAATGGCGCTGCCGAGTGGAGGACGGGGCCAAAGTGGACCCCAAACGCGTGGACGTGTTTACAGTCCCGCGGGGGGAACAAAAACGCTCGAGCCGCCCCCGGGCCGGGCGCGTCGGGCGTCTCGGCCGGCGCACGAGGGGCGGGCAAAGGGTGGAAAGCCAGCGCCGGTCCGGCGAGGGCCGCTAAACGCCGAGCTGGCGCTTCCCACCCAGGTTCTCCTTACTGCAAGGCCTCTGGTTTAACCGCTACGCCACCTGCTGGGCCTTATGAAACAAACCAAGAGGCGTTTGACAAAGCGAGGTTCTTTTCTGAGTGGCTCGGTGAATATTTACTGTGGTTTCCAGTAGAAAGGGAGGGGGAGGCACAGGAAACACCACCCCGCACACACACACACACACACGCACGCACACAGACAAATAAATTGGAAGTACCCTAACCCTCAATCACCGGCTTAAACTGGTTGTGTTAAATATACACAATTACGTGCACGACTTCCCCCCAAAGGTGATTTCTATTCTCCAGCTGCTCTCGTCTTCATTCACATACAGCCAGAAGTGGGAACTCGATTATGCCCAATACATACGTTTCTATGGATTTCATCAGCCTAATTAATTCTCACGTGTGGCCTGGAAGAGGGACGCTACCCCTCCTGGGTCTCTCAGCGGTGACACTGCCGGAATGTGGCCACCGCTCCGCTTTGCCGGCTCCCCTTTCACGTCTCAATTTGACTTTCTGCACCAGAAACACGTCGGAAGCGCGACCCCAACGGACGCTTTTTATTTCTCCCTCTTTCCCCCCTTTAGCAAATCTCGCACCAGTTAAGCGTCATAACCGGTGTTTTAATCACTTATTTCATTGGCCGGTGAAGAAAACACTCAACGCCCTAACATGTTTATAATAAATCATATTATATATTAGTAATAATGATATGTTTAATATTATTAGAACACATGGACCACCATAGATATTTATGCATATAGAAAGAGAGAGAGAGTACAGTTTAAACTTGTAATTATTGTTTTTATTTATATATACAGTATATTATATATGCATATAAATGTGTGTGTTTGTGTATATATATTTAATTTATATGGAATTATATACAGGATGATTCGTAAAGAATTAAATTTACTACTCAGTACCGCAGTATCATATGAAGATGCAGTGTGTTGAGAAAGAAGTGAGTTTTGTTACACGTGAGTTTAGACAAGTGCTGGGTTGTTTTCGAACGGTAATAAATGTAAGAAATTCACACCTTAGGCCAAGCAGCTGTCGAGATTGGTTCGTGCGGGGCTCCTGTGACGGGAGGGGTCAGTTTACCTGAGCGTGTGCCGCGTTTGCCCGACGCTGGGCTTTTTCCCGACGTCTGTAAGAAAGTGATCTTTCCCGTCCATCGGTGGAATGAACGTTTCCAGGGGCGACGCGTGGATTCTGCAGCTGCACCTGCACCGCAGCGGACAGTTCTCTCAGGTGGGCCTGTGGGAGGGGGCGTGACAGAAGTCCGGAGCGCGGCAGGTTGCGCAGGAGCAGCTCATGGCTTCTGGCTGTAAACAAGGGTGGTTCACACGCCGATCGAGTGACCGGCCAGAACAAGTGGCCCTATTTAGCCGCCCGGTTATCAGGCCGCAGAGGAGATCAGAGCTCCGTCACCGTGTCCCCACCCTCCCCATCTCGTCCCCATCCCCGTCTAGGGGGGTGAGGTATCAGTGTCCTCTCAGCCGGCACACAGCCCAACTGTCCAACAAGCCGCGTATTTTTGTGCACTTTTTCACAACGCATATTCATTGCAATAAATATTAAAAATATACCTGTAAACAGCCGCCATGCATCTCCGGATAAATCACTTTCTATACGAGCAACAACTTTTTAAATCATTTGTGCTCCATGTTAGTGTGAACATGAGCGAGGGGTCATAACACACAGGTCCAAAATATATTTTCCTTATTCAGTAACTTCAGAAATAGAATTTGGACAATATTACGGTCGGCGTGTATCTGTGTAACATTTACAGTGACAGGAAAGTCATTTACAGTGTAAATCCCACCCTGATTTATAACCTTTTTCTCCGAATTGAAGCTCTGCAATTTCTGTCAGTCAACAGGTTCTATGACAAGTGGCGCTTCGGGGACGAGTGAAGTAGCTCCCCTGGGCATCTGGTACTATGACATGCCGGCTGAATTGACAAGAGAAATTGAAAATGAGTCATTTTTTTGCAGAATATATAGAAACTGAATTCTGAGTTCAGTTCCGAAGGGCAACAGGTGACTGTGGTGTTTGTGATGATGGAGAAATAAGGACAACAGGCGTCCCTGTCGTTCACTCCTGCGTTACACGGCACGTCAGAATCAAATATATTCTACTTAATTTATCTTATTTAATTCCGACTTCCTTCCAACGCGAAGCTGAACTGCGAATTTCTCTGCAAACATTAATAAAGTTCTGTCCTCTTCTAAAGCCTTTTTCTAACTGATTATAATCGATTCGGTCCGAAGCTGGAAAGGACCCGGAACCATCGGTTCCTTTTCAGTTTAAACGTTTCGTTCGAAGAGTTTCAACGTGTCTTCATTTTGACTTCACGTAAAACCGTCCCGCCGCGAGCGGCACCAGGGGAAGGTGCCGCATTTGCATGGTTACTGGGTGGATTACGGGGGTTTCTGCACCCCTTCATTTTTTTTTTTTTTTGCCCTGTTAGCAGGATAAGCTTGGGGTGCCCGGTCGCCGTGGAAACTGTCAGAACAATTCAGCTGCTCTCTGAAGGGGTCAGCGTGCGGGGTCAGCATCTCTGGACGGGGGAGCTGCCAGCTTGCCACGGACCGGCCCGGCTCTGGGTGGGGAGCCCCTCCTCCGTGGAGCGAAACGCTGCACGTCGGTTCGCACCCGAACTCCCCAGGTGGGCCGCAAAATCGATTTTAACCCCCAGCGACCCTGTCGAGCGGNGAACGTTGTAACAAAACTGAGAACATTAGACGCGTGAGAAAAATGCGGCAACTGGATGGGGACACCCCCCCCCCCCCCCCCACACACACAGGCCCGGAAGGGGGTCGGGTCCAAGGAGGGTGGGAGTCAGGCCCCTCCAGAGATGGGTGTGTGAGATGTGGTCATTAAAAGCTTGTTAGGCTGCTGTGTGTGTGTGTGTGTGTGTGTGTGTGTGTGTGTGTGTGTGTGTGTGTGTGTGTGGGAGGGGGGCACTTCTCAGGAAGTAAATGACCCCACTGGTTGGTCTGCTGCCTTTCCCAGCATGCAGTGGGAGGGCCTTTGTCCACGAAAAAGATTAATGGGCCCAAGTGATAAATACCTTCACAGAGCAAACATTTGAAGCTAACAAAAACGCCACGCAGTTTTAAAGCCGCGAGGTGACAGTAAACCGTCCTCAGCGGATCGTCACATGCAAACCTGTTTTAAGGTTTCGCCATAAAATCTCTGTGTCCCCAGAGCCGGGTCTGGTGTGGCCAAGTTTTGCTGTTTACCCTGTTTTAAAGCGATTTACCCCAGTGCTGTGACATCGAACCCGCGGCCCCAAAACAGAGATTACAACTTATCTCTCACAACTAGTTCCTCTAGTTCCGTGGAAACTAGCTGGGAGCAGGAGGCGAACGGGAGACCACGGTAAGGAAGATTCCGGAGCAGAACTCGCAAAGACGAAGCTGGTAATGATCAGTTTTACGGAGGAGGACCCTCAGGAAGCCCGGTGAAAGCGACCGCACATAGGATGGAGAAGACGGGCCGTGTTTGACTGGAACGGGAGCGCTGGGTGGTGCAACTTAGGCAAAACGTGACGCAAAACACAAAACGGCGCGTTTCACGCAAGTCGTCCCGATTTCCACCACAGAGCGGCCTTCGGCGGGCGAGGGGAACCTCTTCCGGAGGGGGGGAGTCCTTTCGCCCGACGCCTGCAGAAACACCGTTATTACAGTATCTGTAAATACTTGCTTTGCTGTTGTATAATTAGTCGTCGTGTTTTTATTAATGTCTAAAGTGTGAGACGGTAATAATTAGACGACTATTTCAGACTATTTTCAGACTATTAAAGTACACAAATTAAGCCGTGGCACATTGTAATTATCTTTTATTACATTCCAGCCTGCGGGAAGCGAAAGATTATACAGTTTTAAGACGCATCTTGCTCCTTCCTCAGAAGTCTCGGCACATTTCTCTTGACTGTGGTAAAAGCCCCCCGCCCCGGCCCGCTGTGTTTCCAGGGAGAAAGCGGCAGCCTTGCAGGTTAACGTTGTTGAACGTGCAACCTCCTCTCTTCCTGTAGGTGATGGCAAGAGGAGCTCCAGAGCAGCTCCCGTGTAGCTCTGAGACCCCCCGGGGCTTGCTGATGTCCTCCCAGGGAAGTGGGGTCGCGGTCTGATGCGGCACCTGCGCTCCCTGGGACAGGTGAGTAATGGTGCACCTTGTGAGCCTCCTCTTCTCACGCTGTATTTACATGGTTTCAGGTCAACGGCACAGGGAACGACCGTGAAATTAGGGTAAAAACCCCACCGTAGTGAGACAAGTGAAGTCCAAAGAGCTGAATCGCATAAAATGTGGGGTTGCCATATTGTGAGGTTAGTCAAAAGCGACGTAAGTCAGTCCGGCTCCTACAGTGCCTGGCAAAAGTGTTCAATCCCCCAGAGATGGAAGTGAAAGATGTTGACAGACCTGCCACCTCCTTGATTCCGAGCCACTCCAGCATTGCTTTGGCCTTGCACTCAGGACCGGTGTGCCGCCAGAAGGTGAACTTTCTTCCCAACTTCAGTTCCTCAGCGGGACGAAGCAGGTTGTTTTGTTGTGTTTCCCTCTGTTTGGCTCCATCGCTTCTTCTGCTGATTTCAACAAGTTGCCCAGCCTGATGATGATGAGACTCATCCCCACAGCACGATGCTGCCACCACCACCACCACCACCCTTCGCGGGAGAAACGGTGTTTGTTGTGGCATGGAGAGCGCCGGGTGCAAGTGCTGTGGGGGGGGGGGGGCGCGTGTAGGGGACCATGTGACGTGAGGCTGTTGGAATAAAAATGATGAATAAAACCCAGCTATTTTATTGAACCTATTTTATTTTGTTATACTGCTTTACTGTCACTCACGTGCAAAATGCACCTTTGTCCGCTCTGAGCTGTCAGTCACCTCGAGGTGAAGTGTCCACCGAACGAACACGTGGAAATGTAACGTGTGTGTTTTCTAATAAAAACGGTAATGCAGTGCTGTACGAACCCGAGTCTGTTTCACACGGGCAGTAGAGCTTTTAATGCGGCAAATATGCGAATGAGCTCAGTGGGCGTGGCCGGCCGAGTTGGGTTATCTCGGCCCGCGGGGCTGTAAACAGCAAGTGGCCCACAGCTGTACTTTTTGCTTTCCCAGTGGGAGGATTTTGCAACGAAAAGCCACGTCTGTTAACAAAAACGACGGAAACCACAGAGGAGCCTTTATCGGCCTCCTTTCCCGGCCTCTGGGCCGATAGCCTCCGCAGCGGCTCTCCGGTTGTGTTGCATCACCTGCGAAAACATTGCACGAGGTGAGCGGCAGGGAAGCGCTTTCATGCACACACGTGTCAGACGGCGAGCAAACATACCGGACCCCGTCTCGCCGTCACATGTATCAGACCCTTTGCAGGCGAGATAAACGTGGTGTGCGGAGAGCTGCGGCGCCGGGGGGCTCACAATCCCACCTTTCACCTAGCTGTCAGCTACTTGTGGGCGACACGGCTGTCAAGAGGAGGGACATCACCTTGGACTGGACGTCTCCTTGCAGTCAAAGGACATGGATTTGAAGACTCCCTCTTGATCCGGGGGTGGGGGGGGCACAGTGGTACGGTGGATTGCTTGTCTGAACAGTGCAATGGGTTTGAACCCAACTCAGTCTGCTCTCCGTGTCTGTATGAATTTCCTCCAGATGCCTGACCCCCCCCCAAGCTCAAAGATGTATTTCGGGTTAACTGGTGACTGAGTTGCCTGTAGTGAAGAAGAGTCTGCGTTTGCGCCTCACGTTGTAAATTTGGAGAAAAGCATCTGACTAGACGACGGGCCTTCCAGGAACACGAATAAGAGGAAAGTTGTCATGATAACGATTAAAAACGAAAGTGTTCCTGCTAAAACGGAACAGTCGTGTTTTGTCCGCTCCTGGCTGGTCAGACGCGAGTCGCAGGGACCGGCTGGGCCGCGGACACAAACGGTGGCGTTTCTGATGACCTTCGGGATTTGCGGGGCCACCCCCCCATCCCCACCCCCAGACTTTGGGCTTGTGGCGGCCGCTTTTTTGTTCCAAATCTGCTGCTGTTGGGGAAAACGCGGCAGCTTGCGGCGCGTCAGCAGTGTGTGAGGGGGCCCGTTTCGGGTGCCGGCGAGCCCCATTTCACAAACACCCCAGAAGCGATCGGTGGGTTCGGGATTAATCAGACACACTGGGGACACACAGGCGCGTATGTGTGGCCTCGTGAAAATGCAACAAGTTTCCATCAAAACCGACTGCTTCAAACGGCGACGGGAACCGGACCGCTATCGGCGCTCGTCTTCCAAATCCGATGCCGACGAACGCGCGTCGACACTGTGCGTTTTACGTTACGCTCAGTGGGGGCAGGAGAAAACGCCCCAAACTCGGACACGAGTTTGAGAGGTTCGATCGAGAAGGGTGACCGCGGGCGAGAAAACGTCTGCAGGACGCGTCCTTAAAGACAAGGTCAGCTTTGCCAAAACACATTTCAAACCATCGCAGGTATCCAGGCACAAACAACAATTTGATTTAAATATACAAAAAAGGATTTTTTTCTCTTTTTAGACAGGCTACTTTCAGGGAAAATTGTGCCGTCCCAGTTGGACGTCCCCCCCGGTGGACGGCGGATTGGCGACAGGTGCGTCACCCGCAACTATCGCAATTACCTGTATAATTTGAAGTTTCGGCTGGAAGGGACAAAAAAGAAGAGGGAAAAACGGCGGCTGGCGACGGCCTGCAATTGAAACGCAACAAGCCATTAATAGAAAAACGAAATTCCGCAAACGGAGTGAAACGAGTAGCTCAGCGACGCGACCCGCTTCCTGCCGGTGGGCGTCTGACATGTAGCGGGAGCGAAAGCAGGGGGCCGACGTGGACTTGAGGGGGGCGTGCGGTGCTCACTTCCTCACCCCGCTTGAACCTACGAAACGTCCCGCATGCTGTAGTTTCTGCCGTCTCAGACAACTCACACGGTGGTGGGTGGGTGGGTGGGGGGTCAATGTGTGTTTCTGTGCCCCTCCCCCCACAACCAGAGACAGTCTGGAATAGGGCCTGAGGGCAGCACTTTGTAGGCCCGGCCAAGGCCCCCCCAGCACAAAACCCCTTTATGCTGCCTCCCCCTTGGAGGAATTACGACAAGAGCGCCTTGCAGGGGACCGGCTGAGTCCGCGGTGTGTGTGAGTGTGTGTGAGGGTAAGTCCGTAATTGTGGCATACTACTCCCATTCATTATCGGCCCGTGTGTAATAAACCGCCGAAAAAAAGCAGGAGGAGGAGGAGGAAGAAAGAAAGAAAAGTGAGTTCCAGCTGCAGTGCCCCCCCCCCCCGGACCCCCCTAAACAAGGCTAGTCTTTCTATACCCCCCAAAGCAGCCGATTTGCTGTGGGCCAGTCGATGGCGCGATGATACCCTCCTGTCCCCAGATTCCTGCAGAGTGTGGTGTTTACTGCTCCGTGCGGGAGGGTGGAGGGTGGCCTGGGGTGGGGTGGGGTGGGGTGGAGTGGGGGGGGGGGCAGGACATCCAGCAACAAGCGTGTTCATTGACGGTACAATAAACGTACGCCGGACAAAACGGCCAACTGTCAGTCGAACTGTAATTTAATGACGGCAAAATCGTGATCTTGCCGCGCCTTCCTATCCGGTGTTTATATTCCAGAGAACGACTTGAAGATCCTGGCAGTTACTTCCTTAAACCTGTTATAAAAGTGTAAATTGCTGTCGTGCCCCCAATCCTGACCCAGGTGGCTACGCCTACCCCAGGGGGGGTACGATTGTCTTCCGCAGAACCTCCACAAACACCAGCATCTCATCCTGGCTCTCATCATTAGAAGATAAACTCCACCCCTGAGGTCATAACATCAAAGGTCGTCGCCGGTAGCCATTTAGCTACGCGGGTCTCGTCACTCGACCGAGAGGTGGGTGGCACTAAAAAAAAAAAAAAAAAAAAAAAAAAAACGGAAATCGAAAGGTTGCTGCATTTTTTGAGGGGAACTGAAGCCTGGAACGCGAGACGAGGCCCTCGATTTGCCTGGAGGTCTGGTTCTGTCCGGCTTCCAGCGCAGCCTTTCCTCGCGGGGGGGACGTCCGGCGGGTGGCACGTGCATCTACAGGATGCAGAGTTTTCTCACATTCCTGCGACGGCTGGACATTCGGCCGCAAAGCAGGTGCGAGACATCATGGGACACTTGACCTTTGACCCCTTTCCTTTCTGCTCTTGCCTGCCACCCAGATGGGCGGAACACTGTACATTCCAGCTCTCATCTCAGTGAGCCCAAGGTGGGGGCACCGCGGTGGTCTCACAAAGGGGGCGGGAGATGTTCGTTCTCACGTGCCATCGTGCGCCTCCTGCTGTCTCTGTGAGTGACGGGGGGTGGGACCGGGGGGGGTCTGCGGTCTCACGGCTTTCGGAATGTGACACGGACGTGCGACGGGGTCCCGCCTCCGCTTTGTTCTCCGGCCTCCGGCCCACGGGGTCCTTCTCCTCACCCACGCGAGAAGCCCAGCCTCTCCACGCCCTCGCGACCCCTCCCGGCTTCTCGGCACGTCGAAAAATCGCCATCGCCTCCGCTGGCTAACGCGCAAAAACAGCGCTGGGATTTATTAGGAGCCGTGTTGGTTTAGCGCAAGTTGTGAGAAGGTGAAATTATATTTACCGTCCGCCTTGTCCGTGCGGATAACATTCAAACAGGAGACGCGTTTTGGAGCCGCGTAATTGTTCCCGGCGAACGTGACGGATGTTTTTCCACGGACGGGTGACGGGGGAATTTCGTGCGAACTCAGCGTCGGCTTGACGCCTCCCTGTTTCGAAGCGATTAATAATAATAATATTATTTACCTTGCGAACGCAGTGTACACAGGTCTGATTTAAGTCAAACACGGCTTTATTTATGCTCCTTTTCGGCGATTTCCGCCCCTCCGGGTCAGATGGACGGCCCACGAGGGCCGCGAAACGTCACCCGACGTCAGCGGGGCCCGGCCTGCGAGGATGACTCACGGGGGTCCCGAATTGGGGTGAGGTTCGGGACCTGGACAAAGTGCCCTCTTTTCACACATGAAAAGCGCAGCTCGTTTTCAGAAGTTCAGGTCATCCGGCTGAAAAGCGCGTCGGGTCAAGCATCCGTTTCGAGGGTCCGGCGGCGGCGCTCCTCCGTAGGCCCGAACCGGGGGCCGGCTCCTCATTCAGGCGATGAATAGGGAGGGTCTCCGAGGCGAGAACGGCTGCTGAAGAAGCTCCGAGGCGATGAGGGGTTTTCAGTGAAGATGCCCTGGATGGAGGAGAAGGTCGTTCGGGGGGGGCGGGGCACAGCATGGGGTTCTGGGGGTCGAGCCGAGCCGCGGAGCGGCCCGAACTGCTCGCCTTTGTCACAGGAAGGGGCGGGGGAAGGGGAGGGGGGNGCAGGCCGGCATCGGGCAGAGGGGGGGGGGGGGGGGGGGGGGGGGGGGGGGGGGGGGGGGGGGGGGGGGGGGGGGGCCCGGGGGGGGGGGGGGGGGGGGGGGGGGGTGACAGCGATGGGACCCTACGGGGAAGGAAACGCAACGCCCCCCCCCCCCACTAACCCCCGCTCCACACACTTCAGTAGAAGCGAACAAAAGGCCATTACATGCTTGCAACTCACCCAGCCGCTGTTGTTTTATTTTCCACGGCCTGCGGGGAGATCGCTGCCTCCGCACCGGGGGTCTCGGACGCTCTGCCCGCCTCCGGCCCAGACGCACAACCCAATTTTTTGTCCCCCCCGACTCGCAATCTTGTCTACTTTGTATGAGGTTCTGCTGCCCCCCCACACACACACATGCTTGGAAATGCGTGTGTACGGCCGTCCCTCCCCCGATTCTCTCCGCACTCCTGCGTGAGACCACCGCAGCCGCCCGGGTTAACGCAGGGGACGGGTGAGTCAGCTCGCGTCGTTGTCACGGCAACCCCTCGAACCGCCACCACCAGCCCCCCCCATACCCCTCCGCCCACCCAAACCCACCATTCATCTCACGCTAGATCCTGCAGACCGACAGCAAGACCCGACCAGACCCACCCGGGGGCCCTCGTGTCACAGGGGCGCTGCGAGTTACCCATGATGCCCTGCTTTGCCCTCCCTGCTGCCATCGGAAACAATCCGGACCCAAAGTTCAGAGTTAAATGTGCTCTAAGATAAGTGACTTTTAATTGAATTCATGCGATGTAGTAAAATAATAAAATACGAACCAGACAACACCTTCAAACCCGAAATGGGCGCTTGCGGTGAGTTAGTTTTCGGGATGAAAGTATTTTTGGACAAACCTTCGATTGCTGGCCTGTGTTGGGACCCCACCCCCTGCCGTAGGGGCCTTGTTGGAGGTGCTCACCCAGGACCGATGCAGTAAAAACGACCGGGCTGTATAAAAGGTACCGACCGTTACTCTGCACGGACGGCTCACCGTCCGCACAAACACAAATCTCCGTGTCTGTCGAGCGTCTGTCCCGCCCCGCGAGGTCGGGTCCCGCGACGGCCCCGGCGAGGGTCGCGACGGCACCGGTGACGTGCGGGATCGCGGCCGAGGGGCTCGCAGGGCAGGTGCGTTTCTGCGGGGGTGTCGCCCCACGCTCCTTCCCATGCTCAGGCCCCGGAGTGAAAATACGGGCTGAACGCCGGGGCCCTCGGCTCGCCATGCCTGATTAGACGAGGACAATGACACCCAAACAGGACTTTGGCACAAGACTAACAATAGTAACTGGAGAGTCTCCATCATTCGGGGGGAAAGAGGGCGCGAGCTGTGTGTGTGTGTGTGTGTGTGTGTGTGTGTGTGTGTGAGACGGCTCTGCCTCTCCGCTGTCGGAACCGCGCCGCCCTTCGCCACCGTGTGCCGTGCTGCTTCCCGGCCGGCTGACGGCGGCAGCACAGGCGGAGCTGCTCCATAATGTACCCGCCTCGTGCAGAAATAGCGCGCGGCGTTTGCTCAACCATCCTTGTTTGCTCAGGCCCAGAGGCATGCTGGGAGTGGTGTGAGCGTGGCGAGGTGCAGGAGGCGCCGCCGCTTCCTCGGGTGGCAGCTCAGTATTAACTGTTGAGAGATATTCGTGAACGGCGTCGGGGTTCTCAGCTCTGTGGGGAGTTCAGCTCAGTCAAATCCACCTGTTGATCAGCACCTCGCTACACAAGCGCCTGGTTTCATTGTTCAAGGTTACGGCAAGGTTTAGGTTCTGACTAAGTGACGTTCAGGTTAGGTTCAGCTTAGGGTTAGGTGAGGTTTAGGTTCCGATTAGGTGAGTTTTAGATTAGATTTAGGTCCAGTTTAGGTGACGTTCAGGTTAGGTTCAGCTTAGGGTTAGGTGAGGTTTAGGTTCTGACTAAGTGAGGTTTAGATTAGGTTTAGGTCCAGTTTAGGTGATGTTCAGGTTAGGTTCAGGTTAATATATATAATCATTTATGCATATAGTTTGGTTATTTGCTTATGAGAAATTCATCCAAATAGTTTGGCTTTTTCCATTTTTTCTCATTAGTTTAGTGACTATTAAAGTCTGACACACACAAAAGTGGCGTTATAATATTTTGCCAACAATGAAGAACGGAGAAAAAGGAGAAATCAAAAAAAAGAATCCGTTTCCATCCGTGGTTAAAAACGGGGATGTTTCTCCAGGCTGAATCCAGCAGGCGAACGAGGGCAGGAGGTGATCTGGTCTGAACCCCCGAGTCTGCAGCATCGCCAAACTGCAACTTTAAAAAACCCACATCGACACCACTTGTGAACATCGTGAGCCGACACAGCGCGGCGCGAAACCGCTGTCAAGCCTCACGGTCGCAGCCGCCTGTACCAAATACACACCTGCTGGCCCGGGGACACACGCAGCTCAGGTGCTTCGGCAGAGACGTTCTTACAGCCGAAGGAGCTACGCTGTGGAGAAAAGGGTCAGGAAATGTGCTGCTTATGCTGCACACGTCTCGCCGGTCCTCTCAGCGACGACACTCACGGGGGGAACCGGGAGGAGATGTACCTGAAGGCCACCTGTTCACCCTGGGGGCCCCCCGACAGTGAGGCCGGTGCCCCCTCCCCAGATTAGTGACCAGCCCGGGGTCTCCGGGATCTCCAATCTGTTGTCTCTGTGGGCCATTTTGAAAGGGGGAAAAAGGTGCAAAAGTGCGTATTTTTCCCCAAACAAAAGCGTTTCAAAGTAACAGCCCTTGTCTTCCTTCCCGGAACAAAACACAGCGCAGGTGGATTGTGGGTAAGTGGCTTCAGTTGATGTTTCATCCCCAGAGGACCATCTGGAGGTGTTTTATTTTGTTTTGGTGTGCGGTCCAAGACACCACATGTCCCGTGGGCCACCTGCCCCGTGTCTCCCCCCCACGGCGCTGCACACTCACCCCCCGCGTAGCGCCTCTCACCTGAGGCCAGGCAGCACGCTGAGCACACGACAGGTGCGGAGTACAGCGGTGACGTCTTTTCAGAAACATCTCACCTGGCTGCTGCTGGCCACCCGAACCCTTTACCTGCCCGCCTCCCCCCCGGGGGGGGCAATAAGTACCTCTTACATTATCAGCGCGGTACAGAGGCTGTTTACCCATCTCCTGACCCCCCTCCCCCCCCAAGATATCCATTTGACGTCAAAAATGGTTTACAACTTTCCCCGTTGCTGCTTCATTTGCAGGAATTAAAGCATCGAGGACCACCCTCGGAATGTTCCAGAAAAACAGAAACAGAAATCTGTCCCCTTTTGTTACGTCTACGGACAGTTTGTGGATGTTTATCCAAATGTCCGTGTTAAAACCATTAAAAAAATTCTACACATTGTGTCCATTTTTTTTTAACCATAAAGTAAGAGGTGCACAGCTGTGTGCAGGTGGGGGTCAACGAAGCCTCAGAAAAAGGGGTTTAGAGGAGAGAAGCACCTACTGGTCGTGTTTAGATGAGGTGGAAATGAAATGAACAAGAGGAGGGTTTTACTCTTCTGAACAGGTGCTGTGTGGGGCCTTACCGTGGTACTTGGGCTCTGAACCTGGAGGTCCCCTGTGAACCTGGGGCCCTCCCACTGCCTGACACTCGGGAAAACCCGACACGAGCCGTAAACACCGTGGAGGCGAGTTGAAGGAAGACGGCCCCACGCATTTTTGTTCTCTTTGGGGGGGTCTTCTCTGCCATCTACCTGCTTGGTGGGTAAAAATCAGGTCTCCCTTCCTTGAGCACCAAACACAGGAAAATGCAGCTAAAAGTGAAGTAAGCGGGAAAGGTTGGAATCTGAGAAAATCTGTAACCTGACCGTTTCCACGTGAGGAGCCAGTGTGCCGATTCCACCAAAACAACAGCCTTATGCTGACCGAGAGAAACTGGTTGAACAACGTCGAGGGAGGCCGAGAACCCAAGGCTGTCACCTGCGGCCGGTTCCCCACGGGGGTCCTCTTGTGAAATAACAGAAAGCGAAACTTTATATGTGTCGCGCCTCCTTTCCTCCTCGTAGCTGAAACTCTGGAGACACAAGGACATATTTTTTACAGTTATGAGGACATTTTTTTACAGAAGGAACGAGGGCTGCTTCTTTTCAGTCTTTACGATGCCCGTAATGCCGGACCAGCGGAACCAGATGCTGTCTGGCTGGACCGAGAGGGGCCCCTGTGACACGTCACAGCAACAGGAACCGAGTCTGTGACAGTTTAGTGACACCGACGTGACGTCATAACCGATCGTCCCGCAGCGCCGAGTCGGTTTGACTGGTGCTGTCGTGCCTCTGCTCAAAGTGTCACCTAGCAACCGTCCCACTCGAACCCTGCCGAAGACCGACTCGCAAATGGAAATGGTGCTGGCTTGAGACCCCCCACCCACAGGGTGAAGCAGCTTACATAACTGAAGTGGAAATAACCAGCTGGTTAAAATGGCTGCTCCCGGGGGCAGCGGGGGGTTAGAGCTACAGCACTGCCGTCAGGCTCAGACAAACCGGGTTTGAATCCCCCCCGCTGCAGTGCCCAAGATCAAGGTACTAACCCTGGGCTGAGAAAGTAGAAAAGGCTCAGCTGTAAATCACTGCGAATCACTCTGGGGATTAAGGTAAATGCAGGAGGTTTATTGGCTGCTCTGTACGCCGGCCGTGTTTTCGCCCTTCCTCTTGGCTCGGTGTCCCCCGCTGTCAGAAAAAGCCCACCATGTTGGCCAGTGTCCCATCTGTCCTCTTCCCTGTCACCCCCCTTCCCCTCTCCACTCCACCATTCTCTGTTTCACCACAGAGCAGCAGAGGCCACTTGGAAAGCTTCTTCCTCGAGGGCTGGGCCCCCGACCTGAAGGGCCTGCCTTTACCTGCAGGCAGGTAAACAAAGCGACAGGACCCTGGGAAGGTGGGGGGGGGGGGCACGTGCCACAAGCAGGCAGCAGGTGTGCCCTGGAGCGGACCCTCCGTCTAGGATCCTGTCACACACGCTGTGTTTGACCAATCTGTCACGGTAATCTCTCCTCAAACAGGCGCCGGGAACCGACCCCCCCCCCCCCCCCCCCCAGTGTTGGTACTGTCACTGTCACTGTAACTCTAGTACGTAAGTTTNCCCCAAACAGGCGCCGGGAACCGGCCCCCCCCCCCCCCCCGGTCTTCCCCGGGCCTGTGTCTTGCACGGCGGTGTCGACCGCGCCCCTCCCCGGAGAAAGCCAGCTGTAATGACGCCGCGCGGGAATAAATGACGCAGCGGGGACTTCAAAGGGCCCTTGAAAGAGCAGCTTCATCCCTCCTCAAACAGATCGGCTGCGGCCTTTCGCCGATTTCGTGTCATTAACGGCACGGAAATGTGTTTACTGGTTGTTTTTGGGATTAGCGCTTCTCTAACCGCACGCTGGATGAATCAGCGCAAACACACACACACACACACACACACACACACACACACACACACACGCACGCACACACAAGAGGCAAAACAAAAACACGCCCGAGTTCAGCAGAAGGTCCAGGAGAAGCACGTTTAGTGCGATTTATTTCAATCTCAACACTTTAAAGAGGTGGGATCTGGTCGAATGTCGGCACAGTTCGGAAGCCGTGGGTCCGTCACGTGACTGACGTTCCAGGGTTATTGTTGGATTTACACGTGTGAAACCGTGCAATGAAATTTATGATCAACAAAAGTATTAAACAGACAATACATACAACACTGGTAACCAGACAATAAACGCAACACTATTAAAATAAAGGCAAAAGGGAGACAGAAGAACTCAGTTGAGGTGAAGGTGAAACATGGGAAGAGGGGGTCTCTGTAGTGGCTCCTTTTCACTGCGAATACACACTTTTACATACACAGCACATAAAAATAATTCCTTTATACGTACGTAAATGTGCAAAATGCACTTTTCAAAGTGCGGAACAAAGACAAGCTGGGTCTGTGCAGGGCTGTGAGAAACACACTCTGCTGTGTTTGTGAAAGGTGCATTTCGGCAGACAGTCTGCGGACTGAAATAGCAGGACGTTGCGCAACTGGAGGAAAATGGCGGGCAAACAGAGGCCTGGCAGCGATAAGCACCCCAAGACAAACAGCGGACAGACCCGGCTTGCGTGTGTGTGTGTGTGTGTGTGTGTGGGGGCGCGGTTAGGGTCCAGTCCCCACACACACGCCCTGCGCCGTCCGGCGAAAGGGTTTCATTCGGAGACGGAATGAAACGGCTTGTTCTTTATTGGCGTTTTCGTCATTCTTCCGGCAAGCTGACGCCGAGTTTTACCGAATTCGCGGTGCGATACTCCTCCCGCCTTTGTGAATTCTGCATTCTTCCGGCACTTTCCTCCAGACTGGCCCACGCCGCTAAGTTTATACTGTGAGCTGCGGACGCTCCTTTGCCTGTTTATTCAGCAGGGTAACTTTTACTCTTAGCTCATGGTAAGTGCTACAGTGCTAGAGAGGGACGGACGGTTGGAACGCGGCACCAACCCTGAGCCTAAGGGTTCAAACCGGGGTCACCAGCTGGTTGAGGTGCCCCTCAGGAGGGGATAGATTGGAAGTGCAGCCCCATTGGACAGCCAATTATGAAGAGCCATGAAAAGGACAGAAGACAGCAGAACTGAAGGTGGTGGAGGTTTGTGGAGGTTTGTGTTTTATTCAGTGATCACCAGTGTAAGTGGTCCTGAATCTCAGTAAATGGTCTTTCCTACCTGTTTCTCTTGTACTCACCTGTAAATACTAAGCTGGAAAGAGGTGAGCGCCAGTTTCTTTCTGCCTTCTTTCTCCTGGTTTTTGCTGCGGTCCTGGGGGTGGAATGCTGTACCTTTTTTGTTTGTTTGTTAGGGTAGTTCGCTGAACATGACGGGGATTTTTCTGGCTTGTTTTGCTGGCCCCTGGAGAAAAGGTTTGGTTACTTGGTTGCTGGAATAACAGGAAAAAAATCCCAAAAAGAATTTATATCCCAGGGTTTGGTCTTTCTGGTTGGGTCAGTTCTATTCTCATTCCATGAGCTGCGTCCCAACCTTGGACTGGACTGTAATGCTCACTTTTTAACCTGTTGCTTTAAAAGTCCTCGCTATTCTGCGGTCGTCCATTTTCCGAGACACTTCGACGGCTCCCGTCCAGGGTGCCTTTCCTTCAACAGACGTGGAGTGAAAGCCACCCCTGGTCCTTCTGAGAATGATGCTCAAAACGTGTTTTTATTTTTTTTTCTTGCTATCATCATCCATTTTCACCACCACTGTCTGGAAGATGCTTGTGGACCACCGCCACTGACCACCTCCTGCAGTGTCACCCACCACCTGTTTGCGCTGATTTGTCTGACTCATTATCTTCTTAACCTTTTATTTATTATCTCATTCATAACCTACTGCTCAGTGTAGGATCTTCAGATGTTTATTTCCCTGCCGGTCTACTTGTATTATCTACCTACTTCTGTTTGTCTGTTTAGGTCCAGCAGAAGCTACATTTATTTCTCTCACACAGAAAGGCAATAAATGAACATTTTCATCTTGAACGATGGGACCAAACCCTTGAGCACGGGTACTTCATCAGCATCACAATTCCGTGTGTCTGGATATTTTCTGCTCCTGGGTGGGGGGAGGTCTAGGCAGCCCAGGGCAGCAAGACCGGTCAGTCAGGTTTCCTATCTTCAGCTTTCACCGGGGACACACACCAAAACAAGGGGGAGACCCACAACGGCGTCCACGGGGACGCTGGGCGCTCGCAGGACCGCTGCAGGCTGAGGTGCTACTTACCGCGGTAAACGGCGCCTCTTCTGGGCTCACACTAACACAGTACTACCCCGATCAAGGTATTTTCTCCACACTGAAGTGGTAAAAACAACCCGGCTGTACAGATTAAAGTGGGGTGAGCTGAGCATCCAAACAGCTGCTTCGGAGGAAACTGTCCGTTTAAAATAATTTATCTGCCGTATTCGTTCTACTGCAGCCACTTGACGTGCCGCGATGGTGGGACCGTGTTGCCGTGGCGGGGGGACGTGTGTTGATATGGAGACAGGGGTGTCATTTGAAAGCGGGGGCCGGTGCCGGGACTGGCGAGCCTCGCTTCCTGCTCCTTTTCACAGCCGGAACTCTCGGCTCAAACAGGCCGATCTCCTGCTGCGCCGCTTGGCCGCTGTGTTTGGTGAACAGCCGTGTTTGCGCGCCCGTCCCCTGGTTGCCACGGGTTACCCTCGGCGGAGGAAACCGGGCCCTTTCAGGGGGGTCCTTGGAAGGGGGTCCTGGAGCGAAGCCTCCAAGGAAGCATCCGGCACCGACTCACTTCCTCGCAGACCTCCGGCGCAACCCCTCTCGACCCGGCGGCCCTAGTGAGACCTGGGCACTGCCGTGCGGGGAGGGGGGGTTTTGTCCGAGCTAAAGCCCAGAGTCCAAACCATAGTAAAACCGTGGTGACAGATACGCGTTTTGGTTGAAGTACCTGCTTTGTTCGTGCAGAAAAGGAAGTAAGATGTCAGGCTTAACATTAACGGAACTGAAAGGTAAGATTTGAGACGTTTTTGCACTCCCACTCGTGCCTCGCTGTGGGTGGGGACGTGGGGTAGAACCCAACTCGATCTGGGGGGGTTTCCTCTCCCGGTCCAAAGACATGTTCCAGGTGAAAAGGTGACTCGGAGATTCTTCTTTGCATTTTTTTTGCCCAAAGCGACTTACGGGGAAAAGCGGAATTTGACGGCGCCGGCTGCCCCTTCGTGGGGTGGAGGGGGGCGGTGCTTAAAAACGCACAGCTTGCCATTGTTTTAACAACCCCCTCCCACCCCCCGCCGGTGTCATTCTGGGTGGTAATGAAGCATGACAGGCCTGTGTTTCCCTGGTGACCTTTGACCCCCATGAGGGGTGTGCTGGGAACCCTGCTGACAGCATTTTAACCCCACTTTTTATTTCCAGAAGAACTATTAAACTGCGTTCGTTCGTTTGATCCCTGAGGTACGGAGTTATAATTCCTGCACCGAAGCTTTGAACCATTAATCCTTTGACAATATCGTCTGTCTCTGTTCTTATTAACTTACAGCACATGCAGCTGTTCACGGTGAAATTTACACTTTTGCACAGCGGGGTAATTTTTACTGCGTTTCCCTCCACTGTGGACTGGGGGTGTGGCCTCCTGGCAGGTGCATCCCCAGCGCTCTGTCCTGCCGCCCGGTCCACTTCAGCAAACTTTGTGGAAACGCGAAGAGTAACTTATTCCACGTTTTAGTTAAAGTGGGCGGAGTTTAGCAGGCATCGCGGAGGCGGAGCCATAAGGGCACTCCCAGCATCTCAGGACCGCCTGCTGCGACTTGGGGCCATGACCCCCAGAGCGGGCGTGGGACGAGGGGGGGTGCAGGTTGAGATGCCCCCTGACAGCCCTCTGCTGGGGGTGGGTCCTCTGGCAGCTGCAGAGGATGGATGGGCTGGAGGAGGGGCTGCGGGGTCGAGTGGGGTAGACGCTCTCCGCGGGCAGTCGGACTTTGCAGCTGGCATCAAGTGGGGGGGAGTTGACACCCCCTGACCTTTGACTTCCTCGGTCCCGTAGAGCGTTGCCCGCGTGTGGACGCCACGGGGCCACTTCCAAGGTTGAGCAGCCCTGACAGATGTTAGAGTAAACCCCTCCTCTGGATCTCTGGACAATCTCCTGCTCTGACCTGTATAGCTCAGTCGTGTCTTGGATCTCAACCCCTGTTTGAACATCTGTAACATAAGGTTGGGTTCCAGCCTGGATCAGTCAGAACTACAACATCACTATTGATATCTGGCTCTTATTTTTCAAAAGTGGCTAAACTTAGGTGGGTGAGACATCAAGAAGTTGGGCTCAGAGTCTGATCCCAACTGCAGCATCTGGTTTCCGTCAACTCCCCGAAATATTATCACGTGACCCCAATTCCCTCGTCTCTGCATTGGCTTCCAGGTTTAAACGGATGTGACTTCAACATACTTGACATCACCTTCAAGATGCTGAAGGATCCAGCTCCATCCTACATCCTCCTGGTTCTCCTCACCAACCGCAAGGCAAAACGTGCTCTTTGCTCAGGAGACGACGCTGATCTGCTTGAGGCCTCGGAGATCCATCTGAAAATGGGAGGGAGCGTTCAGCCACCCGGCGTTCAACCTGTGGATCCCTCCTCTACGTCTGCTTCGAATCTACTAGAGATAGGAAACCCGTTTTTTTGCTCAAGCTTTCCAGCAGTTGACCATCACTCTGCTTCCAAGCTGCTCGCCCTCTTCCGACCTCCTCCAGAGCTCCGCAGCCGCCTGGGAAGCCCTCGGTCACACCAGACCAGGCCCAGGCACTAGATCCTGGACCACGGCTTCCATCCCTGCAGATTACAGCTCTGCGTTCCCCGTTACGCTGACTGTTTAGCCAAAAGACGGACACCTCGTCTCTTTCTCCTCCCCCACCGTTTCCCACATCACTTCCCACCCCCGCGGACCACCATCCCGCCACCCCATCAGCCCTGTTTGCGGTCGGTTTACCGCTCTGTGCACCGAGTCGTCTCTCTTCCTCGGCTCCCAAAATCAATACAATTATCCCGACAAAAGAAATTCCTTGAAAATGAACACAGGTGTTGCCGCTTACCGGCCCTATTTCTGCAGCGCAGGTGTGCGGGACAGTCGATACGAGGTGACGACGGAATGCGTTGTTTCAGGTGACAAAATAAAACACGCATATATGTATTTGCGTGTTGTATATAAAAAAAACTAGTTGAGGCGGATGAAAGGATCCCCGTGGGACTGAGGAGAGGTCTCGCATGCTAATTGGCGCGCGGCTTCAGGTGCTGACCTCCCCAGGTGAAAGCGCAGGTTGCGTAATTGCCGGAGGACGGCGGTAATTTCAGACGGCGGCAATTATTGAATTAGTATGAAAAGTTCAAGCGGAGCCTCGTATTTCAGATCATTACCCAGCTTCCCGATGACACGTTAATCCCAGGGCCGCGCGGTTGGGCGTGTGTTTTCCCCGGGCCTTCCGTGCACACCTGTACAGGCCCGGCTGGGTACGGGCAGGTTGTCACCTGGAGCGAAGAATGAGCCTCTAATCCACTTCCTACCCCACTGGTTTCAGGTGGAGAAATGGCAGCGTCACCTGGGTTCGAGCGCGCGCCAGGCGGGGGTGTCGGTGGCCACCGCGGGCCCCGCTCCTCCGTGTTCCTCGCACCCGGCGCAGAGACCATTCCGGACTGAGGTTTGGGGCAAATTTAAAAGGAAAAAAATTATATATATATATATATAAAAAATTTAAAGCTTTGCTTATTCAAAACGGGATTGAAAAGCGGGGTGATGTCATTCGTGTACCGGTTAAGTTTATTATTACTAGTCGTGTTATTATTCACCAGGGGGTCTCGCAGCGCAGGGTTTGCACACTTAGATGCACTGATTTACCCATTTATACAGCAGGGTAAGTGGCTTGTTAGGGGTCCCCCAGCAGGAGAGAGGATTCAAACCCACATCCTTCGAACAGCAGTGACGTCGCCAACCGCTGCGCCCCCTTCTGGCTGCACATATAAGTTGTTTTACGCTGCCCTTCACCTGGAGAACCGGGATGAAGCCCCATGCCGGGAGGCCTGTGCTTGTGACGTGAAAGAAAAGCGCCGGCGGCGACCCTCTGAGAAGAGTCTCCTCATTGTTCTCTAAAGCACAGGTTACGCGGTAAACCGAGCAGCAGCTGCTGTTCCCGAAACCCGGGCTGGGGGGCCTACCTCGCTTTCCCGGCAGCCCCGCGCCAGGCGGGCCTGACGCCCGGAACAGATCGCAGGTCGGCCGCGCGGTCCGTCAGATTCAGCCGTTTCACAGCTGTGCTCAGGCGGCTTTGCGGACCCCCAGCAGGCTGCGACGCAGCATTTGCGCACATTCACGTTCCTTTTGTTATGGTTTATATAAATACAGGTGTCCCTCGAGGTGCGACTGTGTGACTTGGGAGTTTTTTGCACGGAGGAGTAACAGGAGCGCCTGGGTGTTTATGTGTTTGTGTGTAACACTTGAAGACGGGCCGCCCAACTCCGAGCCCTTTTTGTCATTTTTATTATTCGCTGTGAGGGACCAGCGAGGGACACAACAGCCGCCCAGTTTGCTGGGGGCACTGCGGTCCCCGTCTCCCCACCTTCGTTCCCAGCTGTGCCCCGCGTGACCTGTGGGTTTATCTGCTTCATCTTTATTATTGTTGGTATTATTACATTGCTGTGTATTATTAATGAAAGGCATTGTCTTTTTTAATACAAATGTTGTTATTGATCTCCATTTTGGTGGGTTTTGGTGCTACTTGAATAAACATGGGGGAGGGGGGGCAACCTTTTGGGTCCAGACCCCTTTTCCATTTTTCCACTGGAAACTGCATCTCTGACTTGGTCGGTTAGCAGATGTTACCTGTATAATTTCTCACGCACGAGTTGTCGTCGCCCTTCAGAAGTAATAGCAACGTGAACAATATCAGCGATCGGTTATTTCCTGCACCGAATCCTTTTTCTTGCCTCCCGAGACCCGGCTTTCCATCATGTCCACTCTGGAGGTGGGTCTCCCAAACTTTCCCTGTGGCCTAAAGGGCCTTTCCCGTGACATTCTGTGCTTTTGAGTGACGTCACGCTTGCAAGGTGGGGCTTGGAGAGCTTCCTAGACATTTTACAAATGTATCCAAGAACCTTGTCTCACGAGGGGGAAAACCAGTCGCGAACTGCCGCAGATTCCAGTAGCGCTGGCACTGCCTGTCTGCCATATGGGCTGCTGTTCAGAAAGGTCTCCCTATGTCCCTCGGGAGGAGCCAAGGGCTGCGCCGGCGACCGGTTTAACCGTCCGAAAAGGCAGCTGTGAACGACGTCTTTCACATGCGGGGAGCAGCAGAGCGTTGCCACGGATATGGAAACTTTCCCTCCTCGCGCTGTGGCGAAAACAGCCCGTCCCAGCTGAGGTAACTCTGCTGGCCGGGGACGTCCTGTGGGGGGTCCCAAGGTGCAAAACCTGACGGGCAGCCAATGAACACCGTCGTTGAAATGAGCCTCACGTTTAATATTCCGACTCCTGGAACGACAAAAGCCGTACGACGAACACAGCCCACCAGCTGAACCAAAGCTGCAGAAACCACCACAGCAGGTGGATTTTTCCCGAAAGGGCCAGGTGAAAAAAGAGATATTTCACACGGTGGATCTCAGCTGCAACACGGAAACATAATAAACGCAGAAATTTATTACATCCGCTTGACTAGAGATATACTGACTTACCCGTTTGTGCAGATGGGTATCGCTGTACCGCTTGAGGGCACCACAGCAGAAGGTGGGGTCCTCTGAAGGCCCTGACCACCACGCCACCTGCTGCCAAAAAACGACACTTCATCAAACCAATGTGAACAGTGGAGACGGTCACGACCGAGACATTAAAGCCGCTGCGTGCAGTTATGGGCTCCTATAAGTTCGGACAAACAGATACACACCCGGGTCTGGCGGCTGGTAGGTTGTTTATTTGATCAGGAGGCAAAGGATGGGGGGGGGCACAGTGAAGCTGGGATCTGATCAGTAGGGGGTGCTGTGGCAACGAACCCCAACCCCCCCACCCCGTGGACCCCCAGCCTGGCCTCTCTGTCTCGCTGGAAGCCCTGGGTAACATCTGGCAGGTGGGCCAGCTCTCCCTTCCCCTTTTCCACGGTACTCAGAGACAAAGGCTGTTGACAGATGCGCATAATTACCACTCCCACCATTCCTTGCGACAGCTATTTTTTTTTTTTTTTTTTTGAGCAAGTTTTTTGACAGTCTGGGAAAACGGCTTAAGCGCTACCTCCTTCCACCTGCTGATGCTACAGCGGGGGGCTCACCGGGGATTCGATTCCTGCCGCTGCCTGGTTTCGTTTCGTCCCGGAGCCTCTGGAAGGAGCAGAAAAGGTCTGTTTGTGTGAGTTTCTGGCGTTCGGCTCAGATCCGCTGGTACCTCGCACCCTCGCTGAGAAAAAGCTCCCGCTGATCCATCACATGGTCCTCGAGGTCCAGAGTCTATCCTGAAAGCAGAGGCAAACAGAGAGAACATGAAGCTCCACACAAACTGAGACTAATATTAATAAGCGTCTATTAAAATGTGTCAATATTGCTGATCGTCACCAAGCCGATCTGACTGACTCGGATCTCGCCAGTTGTACAACAGGGTAACTCTCACTGTGACAGTTGAGGGTAAACACCCTGATGTCAGGTGGTGTAGCCAAGGCAGGGATTCGAACCCAGCTCGTGCGGCTACGGGGCGATGACTCGAACAGAGGAAGATATTTACAGATGACCTTCTCAAGAGTTCAACACCAAGGCCCCGCCTGGGACCCGAACCACAGGTACGTTCGGCCCGGCCTCCTCCACAACAAGCAGCGCTTTGTCCTGCTTGGTTGCCATCGGATTTTTTTTTAGCTGCCACTTGCCGTCCAACACGTCTTCACATATGGCTCCCTGGAGTGGAGGCCAGAAGCGTATTGTCTGTGTGTGGAGCAGCAGAACTCGGTGACAAATTGGACTCAGGTTCCGCCTCCGCAGTGGACACTTGGCCCCGAAAGTGGGAAGTGACACACATAATGGTTCATTCTGAAGGAACACTGGTGGACAAAAGACCCCTCTGGGTGCTTGCTCTGCAGACCCCGTCTCTCTGGACACCCCCGCGCCGGGAGGCTGGGTTTGGCGCGGTGGGACAGTCGCAGTAGGTGACAGCAGGTCAGCCACGCAGCAAAGCTGGGCACGTGCTGCGGCGCTGGCAGGATTCCCGCGCCATACCCTGCTGGTGCCACCCCTGCCATCTGCCTCGCTGGGGGGTGCTGGGTGAGGTAAAGCGGGGTGACTGAGTTGAGGCGCAGAGCCGGACACACGGGTCACTCAGACAGAAAACCATCTGTTTTCCCTCCCCGCCACCAGCCTGGCGTCCCCGTGGAACCCGGGTTGCTGCGATATTTGCCACAAAGCCGTCAGACTTATTTGCATAGACCTGCCTTTCTTCAGCAGCAGGTGGCGTCGTGGTTAGAGCTGCCCTCTCAGACTCCCTTGGGGTTCAAATCCCCAAGGCTCTCCTGTAATGCACTGTGCTGAAACGGTTTGGTGCTTAAGCATTGTGGACCACCGCAGGTTTACAGCAGTCAACATGCTCTCCTCTTGAGCAACTCAACCAACTAGCACAAGTCCAGGCTGCCTGTCATGAAGCTGATAACCGGCTAGACACAACAGACCAGGTGAGCCTTTGGTTCCTGAGGGCTGACGTTGCGTATGTCTAGTCTCCGCCCACTCCGTTGTCTGTCTCCAGGTGTCGGAAGGATGTGAAATCCCACCCGGCTTCTTCCTGGAGAACGTCAAGCAACTGACCACCCCGACCCCAACGGGGCTGAGCTCCCGGACACAGGACAGACGGCGAACAACCGTACCGTATAAAGATCACGAATAAGACAACGGCGTTGTGCGGAACACGGTCACGGTGGGGGTTGTTCCTGCACTGTGGAACTGTAGAGAAGAGCATCATGGGAAGTTTGAGCCGTGTTTATGTTTTTGTGAGAGGTGAGGTATGGCGAGAGGAATGGAGATGGGAGGTACGTCATGCCGACGGGTTGGTGCAGGCTGCCTGGGTGGCGACGCAGACGATGGAGTGAGCCCGGGGAGGGGGGGGGGTCCAGCCAAGCGTGCAGAGATGCTGCTTGGGAAATCCTAGCGGACCACACAGCGAGACCGTCAACCTTGCTTTTGTTTCCCAACCACCCCCCCCACCCACTCTGTTCGCAACAGAGGGAGGCTAGCCGGCTGCTGCTCGCTCCCCGGCTCAAACCGAGGGTCTCGTAGAAGTGTCACGATCACCACAGCTCCTTTGGCACCTTCCTAGTCCGTAGCCTAAACTGTCAGATTTGAGCCTGTGAACGTCGTCCATCATCTGCCCTGAAGTAAGACGACGTGTTAATAAGCAGCAGTGACTCAGTGTACATAAGAAAACAATTTAAGGATTAAGGAGCAATTGAGTGGAAAACGTGTCCCTGAAGGAGTCAGATACATGAGAGTGGGTCTCCTGGAGTCGGCTGGTTTCACTGAAAGGTCAAAGGTGTGCATTTGCGGTGTCGGGGTGGGGTGCCGAGGCGGGTCCAGATCGATGGCGTTCCATTAGCGACGGTCACCAGGAGCGATGAGGGGCCACGTCAGCTCGGGGAAGAGTGCGAGACACCGGGCGGGGGGCTAGCGGGGGCGCCAGGGGACAGGTGTGTCGACTGGGTGGGTCTGTTTGCCTGTGGAGGTGAGAACTCGACTGCGCTTGTGAACGCAAGCGGAGCGTATCCGGGAAGATCTGTCAAGCTCCACAGATGACGGCAGCGGCGGGGTCGGCGGCAGCGGTGGGAATGCGTGGAAGGGCCACCGTAGTTACAGTCACCCTGTTTCCCAAACCTACACCCTCAGGAAAGCAGAGCCAAACTTGCACAAGTAGCCCAAACCTCGAGTTTCAGGGCGGTGGCCTCGAGCGTCAGGGCCACAGTCTCACGCATCCTGGTGACAGGCGTGGGCATCACCCCGATCGTCTCGAGCCGCCTATCTGTGCGTTCAGCGGTGACCTTTGTGGTACGCGAAACCACCGGCGGCCCCGCAGACAGCAGCGTACCAGCAGAACCCATGGCCTGCCCTTAACCCCGAGCTTCCGTAGAGGCGACCGGTGGGGTAGAGCCAGTCGTGACATGCCGACTCCCCGTCAGTCACAAGACAGGCACTCAGGAAACGTGGAGCCTTTCATGTGACCGCGTCTCGGCTCCGGAGGAAGGTGGCAGTTTCCCGGGAGAGCGTCGTAAACATTTTCATTCCGCTCCAGGCGAGCGAGATCGAAACTGGCTCACGCCACCCCCGGAAGCAGGTGCTGGCTCCCTGGGGAAGGATGTTGTTGGCTTTTGTCTGTAGCCAAGCTGTAAAGATCTCGATGATCGGTGATACTTCCTTCCTTGCTGATCCAAGTGCAGAAAATGGCAGTTCGGCTGGAAAAAGAACCAGCCGTGAAAAGGTGACCGTTTCCACAACTATTTATGGAGTTCAGGGTAGGGCACCCAGTCCATCACAGACCCGGAGTGCAGTTTAGAGCCACCAATCCACCTGAAATGGATGTTTGAACTTAAGGAGGAAACCAGAGCGCCTGGTTGAGAAACACATCAACGCAGGAGAAACAGATTTGAACCCACTGCCTGCTGCGTCACTTTGCCCGAAAACAAAACGCAAACCTTATCGATACGTCGCAGGTACGCACTCTGTGCCGACCCGATCGGGGCGACAGACGCGGAAGCGTGGTCTCGAGGCGAAGTTCTCCCTTCAGATTCACCCGGAGGGAATCCGACCGGAAGAGCTGACGACCGTGTTTGCACAAGTGCTCAGGTGAAAGCAGACAACTGCGCGGTTTCTCCCTTTTGTGCCGCTCACCTCGGTGACCCCGGGTGGGACCCGTCTCACCCTGCCGCCTGAATTAGCGCAACAATCGGCGAAAACAAAGCGCGCTAAATCGGAATCCGGCAGCACATTCTCCGGCGGCGTGTAAACCGCGGCAGGGACAGCCTGTGCGCTTCCTCCTCGTGCTCCAGCGGTGCCCTTTGGAGACAAACAGGTCCCCGCCACAAAGGAAGCCCTGCGTAAGACCTTAAGTCCCATCTCTCATTAGCAGCCATTGTACGCTCGCCCGTCGACTCGGCTTTTACCCGCCCGACCGGGAGGTCATACGGCTTCCCAGGCGGGGGCGGCGGCCGCCTTGCTCCAAGAAACACGTTTCAGGTAAACACGCATTCCTGCCCTTGTTTCCCGAGGCCTTTGTGCGCATTGTCAACCGGAGCGATAGAAGTGGTTTCTCCGGGGCGGGTGATGCTTTCCGGTGAGCGCAGGGTGCGGGGCAAGCACGCATACGTGCCCGTGCACTCCCAACCCCGGGCCGTGTCAAAAACATGAAAGGTAACCCGGAGAGGGGACGGGAAGGACACGTTTTGGCCGCTTTTGACGCTCCCCGTGACACCGGTCGCCCGCGTTCAAACACGAGGAGACACAAAGGCCGCTCTGCGTGCGGGGAGCGGCATCCTGAGCCGCAAAACACGGAGCAGCATCTGGAATGAGACCCCCCCCCGCCACCCCCCATCTGATTTCGGAAGTTATGCGTCGCAGGTGGCGCTGGTGTCGTCTGCTCTTGGCGTTTATGTGTGGTACTTTAATCGGATTCTCAGCGGGGAGCAACAAGTCGGTCGGGTTTGGCACAGTCGATCTCAAACAGAGGTCGCAACCCTAATGGGGGTCAGGGAACGGTCCAGAAAAACGACATATTAGTATTTTAAGGGGATTGCTTCACTGGCACTATATGATGATGGAAACGGTAGGGGATGGTATCCATCCCTTCCGTTATCCATAACCGTCTTATTCCGGTCAGGGTGGATCGGAGCTCATCCGGGAACCACGGGCAGGGGGCTGTGAAACTACACCCCAGTCCTTCGCGGCGGGGTCACACACACCTGCGTCCACACACATATACACACCCAGGGCAATGTGGAGCCACCAGTTGACTTTCCACACGTGTGTGTGGATCGCGGGAATCGGCTGGAACACCGGTAGAAAACCTTTGATCGTGTAACAGAGTCTTCGATTTTCGTCAAAACCGTCGCTGATGGTTAAATCGACGCGTCGGACGTTGACCCGGCAAACAGCGACGTTCCAAACTGACACCGAGCGAAGCGCCTGACTTCGCCGGCCCTCGGGTCTCTCGGAGACGCCCGGCGTGGCGGGACGCGTGGCCACGGCCAGGGGGGGAGGCAGCGCGGGAGCACGCGGACCAGGACGGGCCCCGGCTTGCTGTGCGGGAAAATGTTTGCCCACGTCTCTTGCGCTCCAGGTTTGTCTAAGGTGTGGTCCACGCTCAGCTAAGCTGTAGTAATTACCCAGAATACCACAGATGGCAACAGCCGGCTGCACTTAACCCCTCAGAGGCCCAGGGAAAGCAGCAAGCGTGTCAGGTGCAGCCCGTTCCTTGCGTTCCTCCTCCTTGGTGTGTGGATTTGAACCCGTGGATCACAGTGACAAACTGCATGACAGTCAGTTCCAAAGTCACTGTCAGTGTTGGTTCAGTTACCAGCGCTGCTCTCCAAAGCAGCCGATAACATGAGGTTTGCACACTAAGCTGCAGTGATTTATTGTCCCACCCTGGGTCATTTTTACACGGTTCATTCAGAAATTGGTTTTAAATATACATTAATGTTTGCAAAGCAGGCCGAGGTCTCGCTCTTTCTCCTGACCGCGCCGATTAGAAACCAGAATAAACGTCCACATCCCGCTTGTTGTGGTCAGTGATGCTTCTCTACAGACTGAGACTCTTTGCAGTTTGTTCCTCACACCCCACATCAGGGGTTCAGACGACTTCCAGACTGGGTCTGTCCTGCTGGGCACAGGTTTTCAGCGCTTTTCGTGAATGGAAACATCTCACGCGTAGGGACCACCTCTAAAAATCCGTCTTCAGCTATTTCACGTCCGGACCGAATCACAGCCCACTGCATTTTTTTGATGCAGGCCGTAAACTCATTTTGGAAGGTCTTGCATGTTTTCCAGGACTCCCCCCACACCTAACTTATTTTTCCGGTGGGAAAATCAACATTCGCAACCAAGGACCCCCATCCTGACCCCCTTTCACTGAGCTACAGCTTTTCAACCGGGTGTTTCTCGGGTTCCGTCCCTTCCGGCCTCATCTTGCCGAAGACCCCCGTGGCCGGCTGCGGGTGTTTGTTGACAGTAGGGTTATTTATTCCACCAGCCTGCGCTAGCCTGATTAGCATTAACGCTACACACCCCGTCCCAAGCCCACCCCCCCCTCACCTGTCACCGCCTGGTAAACTTGGTTAAATCCCTTAATAAGCTCGGGTTGTGCGGCGAAAACTGCAGCGGTGTGTTAAGCACCTGTGATGTGTTTGTGTATCAGTGTAAACCCTGGCAGCCATTTATCAGCATTAGGAACTGACGGGAAACCAGCTTGTAAACATAAAGCCCTTCATTACAAGACATTAACGTGACGGCCGCGTGATTCGGGGACGCGAACCTTTGTCGCGGCCTCAGCACGCGAAGGGATGCGGTTTTTTTTAAAAACTGCTCTCCTTTCTCGTCACGTTTGGCAGCCGCTCCTGAACAAAAAGATCCTTTTGCACACAGGGGCAGGATACCTGGCGGGACTGAAACCGGCAACCTCCCGGTGCCGGAGGGATTCGCGTTACTCTGCAAGTCCCCTCCTGTGCCGATTTCGGGGATTAAATCTGTACGGTGACAGACGTTCAGTTTTAAACGCTGACAGTGTTTTAAAATATTTGTCCCGGAATCAAGCGTCCAAAACAGTCCGAAGGGCCAGCGCGGTGACGGACCACCGGTAAAATGTGGTAAAAACGGTCAAATGTATTCAGTGTTTACCAGTTTTTTTTTTTAACTGTTCCCCATTTGGTGTTGAGGTCTCTTCTTGTTTTTCTGGACTTTCCGAGACAGAAACTGTACAGAGAGCAAAGGCGGGAGGTCCAGCGGTTTCCGGTTGTCACACATATGATGGTGCAGAAATAAACTGGAGCAGGGAGACCAGACACCTCAGAGTTCCTCCAGACTGTCGTGCAGATCAGGGGTTAAAACACAGTTACAACATACTGGGTCTGCAGGTTGAACCTGAGGTCCAGGCCACGCTGCTCCATAAGTTCATCGACATCACGGCTTGGTGTGTGTCGCAGCGAGAAGAAAGGGGACAGATCAGTTTTTTTTTGCCGCCAGGTTTGTTGAGGAGGGGTCACAGCACTGACCCCATAACGTCCCCAAAAGAGGCATCTTGTCCTCCTGTCAAGATGCTGCTCTAGGGACTCAAAAGTGTGGAACCACCTAAATATTCCTAAGATGCCTAATGTGGGCCTGATGTAACCAGGACCGCCATCCATTAGACCCGGGGGGGGGTCACGTGACCAGTCCAGAGTGTTTAAAATATGAAAACACTTTATCGGTTATGAAGTTTGACCCGGCAGAGTCGCTTTATGTGGTTCAACAACATTGTTTTTCACATTCTCGGGGATAACAGTGGCAAAGGACGTCGGACTGGTTTTTCGCAGTGAACGGTGCTCCCCCGGGGGTCTCGGTGGCTGAGAAGTCAGCACTACCGGTACACGGTTCTGAGCTCTGCGCCAAGTCACACCCATCTTGACCTGCGGCTTTTCGTGGCCAAGCAGTGGCAGAAAAAAACTGCAAAAAAAAAAAAAAAAAACGCTAATAATAAATCACAACTAAATGACCCGACTAATACACCTGCCGTCGGCGCTGAAATGGCCAGAAACATCTTCATTACCTTATTAACCACTGGAGAACATCTTCAAGTCCTTCACTGAAGTAATTTATACCCGTTGGAGACCCTGAGAAACACAGGTCATCTGGCGCTTGTATAATTTCCCATTAAACCGCGTTTGTCACCATTAACACGGACCTGTGACTCCGCACCTGGCGTTTAAACCCCCCCGCATTCAGACTGGACTGTAATAAACGGTATAGATGGCGAGCTTGGAAAGGGTTCAGAAGTGGATTAAAATGTTTATCAATTACCCTTCCCGCCAGGACGAGCCCCCCGCCCCTCGCTGCTAATTGAATTGTTAAATGAGGCTGGTTCCTGGGGGGCTGCGAGCCCCTCGCCCTGCGGCGACCCTCACGTTGCCAGATATGTTTATTAATTTAAAGCCCAGAGAGGAGTGGGGAAGCGGGGCTGTCGCAGCCGGCCGGTACCTCTGGCCCGGGGGGACAAAAGCGTCCCCCGTCGTGCAGACACGTCGTATCTCTCAGAGACAAAAGGAACGGGCGGATTTATTATTTTCCACCAAGGCCGGTGCCAAAGATCCCTGGCGCACAGGAGGCGGGCCCTCGAACCTGGCTGCTCCCTGGCAGGTCGGAGCGGAAGCTTTGGCGCCCACCTCCCTGGCGGACGCAGACGGAAGGACGAGGCCGGCTACTAAACTAATAACTGGTCACAACTGAGTCCAGTTATTCGACAAAATCCACGCCGTCACGGCACTTTAAGGAGCGAAACCAAAAGCCCAGTCAAAAGCCACCCTGTCGCTCGATATTCAGATGATACTACAGGTGAACCTCACCTGTGCCTGTTTTTTTTAAATCAACACACAAGTTTGATTCATGCTTGGGAGGTAATTTTAAAAAATGAGGCTGGATTGCAGGGTCTTCGAGCGGAGAGGGGTCCGGTTACCCCGCGTGGACGTCGGCCGGCGCCGCGGCCTGTGAACTCGGCGATCCCCGGACCGTGTTGGGCGCCTAAAAAGAAGGGATGTTTCCAGCGCGGATAACGTGGTGGGAGAAGCTGTCAGCGCGCGGTCATCGCCGTTCAGGAAACCCGCCGAGCGTGACGGCCGAGCGGCGGCGCGGAGGCCAGGTGGGCCCGGAGCCGCTGGGGGTGGCTGGAAGAGCGTGGGGGTGGGTAATTGTGGTAAATGACACACTGTGACCGGCGCCCACAGCGTAATTGAAAAGTGAGGAAGACGGCGCGCTTCCCAATTGGGCGGAGCTGTAGCTTTAGGGGGTGGGGCTTGCGGCACGAGCGGAGAAAACATCCGTACACATAAAACGGTGCCGTCGGAAGCCACGAAAACGGCCGCCGTGGAGAAGAGGCAAAAGATCGGCACGAAAACGAACCACCGAGGCTCAGCTGTAGGCGAACGCGAACGGTTTATCTCTTCGGTCGGTCGGTTTTCCTTCCTCCCGGCCAACGTGCGACACGTTCGCTCGGCTGCTCACTACTCAGTGTACGGAAGCGTTCGATTCTTTTTCCGGTCACGACCAGCCGCTCCGACCGCTCCGGTGTCCGGTGCAGTAACAGCGGAAAAGCGGACGGTCGGTCTGAGGGATGTGACCAGCGTTACGAGATTAATGACCGGAGTTAATTCGACCGGGAGTTTCGCTCTGGGCTCCGTCCCCTAAAACGGCACAGGTCTGGGCGTGCGGCCTGTTTGGCTAAAAATAGCTCCCTCCTCACGCGGTTCCTAAAATGAGGAAGCGGCAGCGTTAATATGCAACCGCGAACCGTCTGCAACTAAATTGCTTCAGTTTATTCATCGGCGCGCCGGCAGCTGCCGCCGCTTGCCGGGCCTCGGGGACGTCGCGCGCCGCGAGGAGCCGGACCCCACGACCGCCTGCCTTCCGCCGGGGTTCTTACAGACAGAGGGACAAACGTGGCCGTGTGAGGCGAGGATGACGCGGTTTATAACCCGAGCGCAGGGTCCGCGTATGAACCGCTCCAGACAGCCCGGGGGCTGCGGTTTTACGGCGGTGTGTGTGGTACGACGCCCGAAAGGTCGGGCTTCTGTGTGTCAGTTTGTTTGATGTGTGTTGAATCACTTCCAGCGTTCAGAAGAATCTCAAAGCTGTTCCAGCCCCCCCGAGTTCCTGAATCCTTTGTAAGGTCCTACATCACCACCTGCCACTTTCCATCTACCTGCCTGGACAATAAGGATGGAGACCCCCCCCCCCCACTTTGAACTCTGCGCCGAAGATTGTTGTGCGAAGCGGTTTCACCTCACGATGAAATAACTTGACTGCTTTTCTAACGTTAAAAAAAAGTTCCAGAAGAAGCGAATGACGCAGCTCATCGCGTCTGAAACAATAAACAACCCGACTGACGTCACGAAACCGTAAACCTAAATCCTTCATGAAATGTATCGACCCATTTATTAACCCATTATAAGTTTTCCATTTCGTTTATATTCGGTCTCTACCCCTTTTCAGGGGAGGTGTCACAGGGTTGGTGGTGAAAAGAGGGAATCCAATCACCAATCAGGGATCAATAAACACCAATTAACCAATCAGCCAGTTAATCTCCACCCAGTGGCGAACGGAGCTCTCCTATTGGACGACGATCCTGTCCATCAAGCATTAAACGGGAGAACTTTGCAGTGCATCTCTCAGCGTGAAGGAGGCGGCAGCAGCTTGCTGTTTGGAAGCAGATCCTCCTGGATGGTCAAGCAGGCTCCTGAAGGCCAGGAGAAGCTCTTCCGCTCACTTTGACCAATATTATGAACCAGGAGGAGGGGGGTGAGTCAAATCCCTGTGAATCTCACACTCCACCCAGAGGAGACTGTGAGACATCTTGTCAAAAAGCACCAGGCTGGTGGCTCTAATAACACCTGTCCGCACCTGGGTGTGTTTCCAGCAGGAGGCCGAAGCTTCACACGTGGATCGGCCGCACGCTGGAGCTGCAGGTGTGGAGGTGAGCCGCGAGATGAGCCTGCAGAGGTGTTTAGTCGTTGAGCTGGACCCACACGGGCGGCCGCGCCTTGCCGATGTTGGAGGCCAACTCCGTATGCGGGGAGTATGATTCTCTCTCTCACACACACACACACGTAGAGTCTGCCTTTCATCATACGAAGGCCTTGCCGGTCACTTGCATGCAAAGGAACGCAGACATGGGCACCGGCGATCATAAAAAGATGTGAATCTTATGCAGGTTTTTTTTTTTTTTTTTTTTTAAAAACACATCGGTGCCCTTTCCCATGATGCAGTGAGGCAAACCTGAGGGGGGGGGGGGTGGTGGTAGTGACCTTGACTGTGTGCCCACGTTGTCTTTGGCACTTTCTAGCATTCGGGAGCAAAACATTGAGTCTGCGCGCAGGATCTACTTCGCACGAGTCGGCAGTAATGCGTCTGGTCCCTGGCCACTTTATTAGGTACACCCGCTCGGATTTGACTTCGGGGCAGCAGGGATTCGGCCGCGAGGCGCCGGACAGCTTTTGCAGGTGGTCGTGTTTCCGCAGACGTGTTGACGTCAGATTTATTCCTAAAGATGCTCTGCTGGCGCCACTACAGCCGGGCAACTTCTGCTGTATCAGCTCAGGGTGACGGACAGAGTAGAGAAGGAGCAAAGATTTGATCCCAGGCCCTCCGGGGGCCACGGACCATGAAGCTACGTGATGATGAAATGATTTCCTATGTATACATGTTCTCATTTTCTATTTGGAAAGTGTGCACAAAAAATCCTGGATCTACTCTGGGGAGAAAAGGGGATTAGAGACGCCTGCAAACATCGGGGGAGGTTTATTAAAATGGGCGCTGGGCCCCGGTCGGGACCCGTGTGTTTAATGGGAACACGGAGGCTCATTTCTATACGAAACCGGCAGCTGCGGGGACCGACCCCGGTATGGGCTGGGCTCCCACCCCCACCTGACGCTCCACACCCACCCGCCACAATCCGCAGAGGAAACACGGAGGCTGTTCTGTTGTGTCCGTGTGTTTCTGTAAGTGATGAAAACCCGGGCGAAAACGACAGTACCCAGTCAACGATGTTTCTCACCTTCTCCACGCCGTCCAGAGAGACGAGCTTCTCCGATGGCATTTTGTCCGAACGGGATGAGCTGGCGGCAGCGAGAGGCTGGAGGATTCGGCGGGGCAGATGGGGGGGCCCAACTGTAGCCCTTCATCCACTTTCTAAATGCCCACGTTTTAAAATGATGAGCAAAGGTGCACTTTTTCCCTCCAAGCCTCAAAACAAAAGGATCACCTGAATCCCAGTGTTGCTCGAACTCCTTAGGACCGGGATGCGAGTCATTTTATGACTAATATCACCGCTGCGAACCTGTGTCTGTCATGGAAGGTCTGCTGCCTCCCTTTACTTCACTACCTAGTATCCCCCCCCCCCCCCCCAGCAGGGAAAGGTCGAGATTCGCATTTAAGGTCATTTATGGATCAACTGGTTTTCATCATTAATTTCATACTTTAAAGTCCACGAAGGACAAAGATCTGATGGTCCAATACAGACTCCTACGCGGCGGCAGAAGCCATTTTTCGGCCGTTTTTAATTTTGTCGCGGTTGAGGCCGTGATCATAAAAGGCTTTGCCTCGCAGACGTTTTCCCGGCAGGTCAGGCGCCCCCCGCTGGGGCGACGCGATAGTCAAATGTCACTGCTGCCTCGGAAACGGAGCATCCGGCTTCGCTCCTCTCTTGTGCTCCTGTCAGCAGTCAATATTCGCCGGGGTGCAAAATGAAAAGTAGCAGAAGGGTGGGAAAAAAGCCCCCCCCCTCCCCCAGACAGCTGAACGAGGACAAGTCAAACACAGTCCCAATTATTTGCAGATTCAAATGTAAAATTACTGTCAGGGGAAGATGATGCACAAGTGCAACGGTGGCAATCTGTGTCAAAACATGGGATAAAAAGAGCGACGGAACAATCTGGAAATATGGCTCCGTCGTTCTGCGCGGAGACACCGCTCCTCCTCGGCTCTGGCAGACGGGGGGACACGGCTGACTTTTGGCAAAGATCTCGGCCACGTCTGTTGCAAAGACTCCGTAACAACGGCGTTTCCTCCCGCAGTCCGCAGACTGGTGACCCTCCACCACTGGCGACGCTTACCAACACGCCACGGCTGCTTCTTCGCAACAAACCGGCGCTAAAACACATCGCTGAAAGCCTCTGGTATGATGTCACGAACATTCGTCGGCTTCCTAGCGCCGGTGCCTCGATTCAGAAACCCAGGACCGGTCGCTATGGAGACGGCTACCCAATACTTCCCGACAGAATCGCACGCACTTCATACAAGTATGTCGACGTCCCCTCGGATCCAGCAATCGATCGCGCTTTCTCCGAAATTCGGTTCTTGGGTTACATATTAAGTAAGAGGTGAAAGGTCGCCGTGTTTTTCGGGGACTGGCTGCTACAGCTCTGGCCCGACTCCGGACCCCACCTCCCTCTTCCTGTCTTCAGGCTTTAGCAGCTGTGATCGGATTAACTTTCCTCTGATTACAGAGCGCAACACGGTAATCTGGTCCGAGGGTGTGTGCGTGTGTGTGCGTGTGGGGGGGGTTCGGTGTTCCAATTCCATTGAATTAAAGAAAAAACCTACCCCCCCCCCCCAGTTTTCCTCCTGAGATGTGAGTTCAGCAGCCTCACGTGAAACACACACCTATTGTGATACCCCCCCCCCCCCCCCCCC
>UFQX01000386.1:576052-595581 GCA_900497675.1 Arapaima gigas | reverse complement strand
ACCCCCCCCCCCCCCCAGAAACTAAAACGCAACTAGTCGATTCTTATCGCCTCGTGTGAAGCCTGGACCCCCCGGCGGAGGAGTGGCAGGTGAGTTCGAGGATTTAGTGCCCAGCTGCTTCCCACCTGTCCGGCTGTCACCATCGGGGGTCTCCATGACTTCCGACAGCTTTAGGCGTGACGGGCAGGAGAGATGCCTAAGCGGTTAAGGTGCTCCTCACGCTTCGTGCTCGAGCGTCGAAGGCCTCCGTGATGCTTAACCAGGGCCGGCCGCCGAGATCTGCTTCCTGACTCCCGAATCCCTTCCAGATCTTTCCGCGTCGCTCTCCTCCGGCCTCGTCGGAGGTTTCCGTCTTTCCGTCGACCCGTCTTTCCTCCTGCCCCCCCCACCAGAAGGAGACTGGGTTTAATTTGAATTAAACTGGTGTTTTAAGCGGCGCCCAGCCTCGCCGAACTGACTCACTCCTCGACGGGCGAAGAAGCGCCGTTTTAATTTGTAAATACACAATGGCTCTTTGTTATCGCTTTGTTTCTCCGCTTGCCCTCGACTCCGGGAAGCCGGAGTAAATCCTGACAAAAAAATGCGTTATTAATCATTAGCGGCCTACGTTTATATCATATGAAATAACACAGTGTCATGCGGAGCCATTTTCGTCACTTCGAACATGACTGAATAACTACCACATGTCAGTGTCGCGATTAAAGAAGCGCCACATGATATCTTTGTCATTAAAATGAGGAAAACAAATGTGCTTAAAGACAACCGGCATGCCACGCAGTCATAACAGCACTTATTCACATTAGAGCCGGGAGCCAAAGCTGTAATTTACATTAAAATTAATTACCTTGAACAATTAAACTATTTCAGAGGCGCCGCTGCTCACGAAGTGCCGCCGCCGCTCAAAGAGGGACGTCTCGCGCCGCGGAGATACTTTTTCCAGCCAGACGTCCGTTCCGGAAGAAGCGGCTCCTCGAGGAAGCGTAGAACCCGGCGTTAACGCCGCCGCGTCTTCGCCGTGTTTTGTTTCCCCGCCCGTCTTGCGCTTCCGAGCCGGACCGTGTCGGCGTCGCGGGGTTGAACGGTGACTCGGCGCGAGAGAGCGTCTCGCCGCCGTCGAAAGGCGGCTGTTGTCCGGACCGGTAACCGGAGGCCCGAATCGGCGGGTTCGGCTGTTCTCCCCTGTGTGGCGAGGCAGAATCGCTCGGCGCCGATGGGGATCGAATTCAGTCCGATGCCATTTGCAGAATCCGTTCGGACGTTTTCCACGCAAAACTGACTCGTCGTCCGGTTTAAATTCACCCGAGGCCTGCAGGTGTCCCAGGCGACCGTCGAGACGTATTTCGGGGACGGCAGACCACGGGGGGTCCGACCAGGAGTCTGAAGGCCGGCGGTTGAAATACGAGGACGATCCCTGCTGTCGTACCTTTCGAAAAATGGCGTTCGACCCGAATCACTCCACTAAAAATCACGGCAGGTGGCCGTAGCGGATAGATCTGCCACTCGGGGTTGGAACCCCACCTTCTGCGCGATCGCAGTACTTACCCTGAACTGGAGTAAAAATCACCCCGCTGCAGAAACGGGTAAATCGCGGTACGGCAGGCTGTACCCTGCTTTGGAGGAGAGTGTAAACCGAGGTAAATGAACAGTGACCGAATATGAAAAGGTGCCATCCCCCCCCCACCCCACCATGCAGAATAAGAAATGGCAGAAGGACCGGTCCTGCAGGAGGACGGCGAGCACGGCTGGCTGCTACCACGGTAAGACACGGTAGTATTGCAGTAATACCGCGTATGTTTGCACACAGAAGGAATTTGACAGGGTGGAAGCTTGTTGAGACACATTTAACAAAACAGCAGCAAAGAGCAACACACCGTCTGCCCACCTTCGTTCCAAGTCGTGCCCCTTCTTTCTAATGTGTCATCTTTTGCTTTATCTAGTGCATCTACATTATTATTATTATTATTATTATATTTCTGTGCTCCATGAGTCCGGATTGTTCTGCATCACCTCCCACAAGCGAGGGCTCAGGTACAACAAACACAGTTTTTCATAAATCTCCGACAAGCTTCAAGGTGGTATCTTACAGCACCTCGTGTTTGAAGCCAGACTTCCGGCATCAGGGGTGGATGACACCGAAGGCCCTTTTTTATCGCATGAAAAATAATAAACAATCACTTACTCAAGGGCCAAAAACAAAAACTAACCCTAAAATTAAAAGGAAGAAAAATGACAAAAAAAAAGCCACGTGTGTCATATTCTGACTCGCTGAGAAAACACCCTTCTGCGTTTAACCTCGCTGACCCCCGAAGGCTGCGGACGAATTCGTGATCCGGCTTTAATCCGGCGCTGAGTGTCCCAGCCAGCCTGGTAATCCTGCACGGTTAACTGGAGTGATATTCCACTATTTACCGTAATTACGCAGAGTGCGCGGGGGTCCGGCCCCCAGCGGAGCCGTTAACAGGCCCGGCGAGCGTCGAGCCGCTGTCGCGCGTGGGATGCGTGCAAATGACTCTGAGTTACGCTAGTTTACCCTTTTAGGATGAGTTTTACCATACAGGTGGGCGGGATTCGAACCCACAAAGCAGCAGCTCTAAACACCGCAGCACCTGTTGTGAAACCCTCCCTCCCCAGACGCTGTGAAATTGCCCGGCTGGTGCGGTGAACCCGCCGCCGGGTGAGGAGAGGTGTGCGGAGAAAATCTGAGGAGGTTTAATTAATTTTTGGTGGCACTTTTGGCACTGCGGGGGGCCAGAACGCAGCTGGGGGGGGGTGCTTAGCAACAGGGCCGAGCCGAGGCCCACTGAGCGCCCGCGGCAGGATGACATCAGCGCGTAAGCATCTCGAGGAAGGGCCTCGCTGGGCCGAGGGCGGCCGGGGTGGCTGAGGGGGGTCCTCTCCACAGTAGTAATCCCCACCCCCCACCCCCCCTCCAGAAGTGGCACAGTTTGCTCTGTGTTTGTGTTGTTTCTCGCCGCTCCGTGCATCTCCACTTTTGTCTTACTTCGCTTGCCAGACCGTTTCACCCGACTGCTCACTTCCGTCCAGCTTCCCACCGTCCTCCGGGGGCAGGGGGACGCCCCGCACCACTGCCCCCCCTACTGGCGCCGTTCTTGTTCTTAAGGAAATACGTAGATAAATTTGAATATGGACCCACACAGCCTTTCAAAACAAATACGCCTGGTTTTTGTGGAGATTTCACAGCCAGGTCGCCGTCAAGTGACCCCCCCCCCCACCCCCTTCCTCCGGATATCGCCAGCAACCGTGGGTAAAATCCACTTATACACATATCCACCCGCTCTGCACTGGCTTCCGATTCAGCACAAAACCCGTTCACCTGGGTAGTCGGCGTGTTTTTGCGCCACTATTTAGCACATCCCCTCCCCTCCCCGCCTCGCGAGGGACACGAGCTCCTCGACTAACCTGTTCGAACCTCACTTATAATTCACCCGAGTTCTGCTTCATTATCACCATGTGGCGCATCTGACATCCGCCTTCTTGTTGTAAGCCACTTTTTCTTCTTAACAAATGTTGTCAACCATCGTCCAGTCTGATGTGCACACACACACACACACACACACACACACACACACACACACACGCCGACCCCCCGCAGTCAAGCTGAGTCCCCCCCTCGGATGCAGGACCTGCCAGAGGCTGGAGCTCAAAGTCAAACTTATTAAGAGTTTTGGACTGTTGTGAGTCCACACTTTTTTTTTGAGAAAGAAGGAAAAAAGAGACACATAAACACACACACACACACACACGTAGCTTGGATGGAGCCCACTGGCCAGTTAGGACAGTTGGGGGGGGGGTTTTGTGTTCAGGCCTTGATGTGTGACCAGTAACTGAGGGGCTTCCCCTCGGCCCCAGGCCTCTCTGCCAGCGCTCTGGCCACCCATCCCGGCGCAGCGGGGGGAGGGTCTCGGCATTGGCCCCAATCAAAAGCTCGCCGATGGGAGGGGGGGGGTGGAAAAAAGTGCCTTTTCAGGGCCCGATGTGTGGGAATCGAAAGGGGCCTTAGCTCAAATCCCGTCTCCAGGCAACCGTAGCGATATGCTGGCTGAATATCATTAAAGTTGGAAAACTAAGCAGTTCTTCTGAATTAGTAAACCTAATCACCGCGGTAAAAAGAAACGGCGCGGGGCGGGGGAGCTCGGGCTGCGAAGTGACGTACAGCAAAGACAGTCACTCTGTCAAAACTTCTCTCTCTTTTTTTTGTCTCCGCTTGGAAGCACGGTTGTTAACGGCGTCCGGACGGACTTGAAAAGGTAGAAAAATAAGACGAGGAGCGAGGCGGTGAGGGACAGGGCCCGGGGACGGTGGCCGCCGCAGCTGGCCCTCCATCACACGCGCGCCGTGAATAAGCTGCCGTTTCCAGGCCGACCGGAGCCGAGTGGGAACTATCCGGCGCTTCCGCGGCTTCTGGGTGATGGCCGGACCACAAGCTGGCTCGCTTTACCGCTTTGTTTGGTCCCGCGCCCCTCGGCACAGAGAAAACATCTGTGACCCCGGTGATGTCACCGGCGGCGGTGCGAAGCCGGAAAAAGATCCCAAAACAATAAGGCACAAAAAGAAAAACATTAATCCGACTTGAGCGAATCTCACGATAACTTCAGCTTGGCCGTCAAAATTGCTTTTAAAGGTATAACTGGTCATCAAACGCAACGTTTTCTTGTTCTAGTCAAAGTTATCGAGCGAAAAGTAAGTGTGTTTACATGATGGTAACAGGTTATGGCTCTAATGTGCCTGTGCAGCTTTTATTATTAAGGATTTAAATAGAAAAGTGCAGGAATAAAAATGTGGACGGATGCAAATCATCTTCATTGTTATTTTAATGTCCTCCTGAGATTAATGAGAAATTCTCCTTAATTTCTCAACCAAATGTGTGTTTTTTTTCGGTTTGTGGAATATTGCCTCCTTCCCCGGGGAGACCAAGTGTGTTTCTTTTCATCTGGTTTAGTTCTTCTCCTTGAGGAACCTGAGCGAAGGGCTCCGTGGCTCGTCTCATTTCTGGAAGCGTGTGCTGTGGTAGCGCCCCCTAGTGGTTAAGTATATTAAACTGTTTCAGACAAAAATATGTTTTCTGAAAAAGTCACAAGAAGGGGGTCTCAGTTCTAGTAGCTGAGCTGTTGCCTCTATTATTATTATTATTATTATTATTATTATTATTATTACTACTGCTCCTTGATGCAGTAGTGCCCCCTCCCTCCCCTCGGGCTGTGCTCCTCTTCCCATGGCTGCCGCAGACCAGTCCAGGCCCTGGGGGGCCCTGCAGGGTCCCCACCCCCTCCCCAGAGGACAAAGGCCACTTCCAAGGGAAAATTAGCGCATTTACCTGTCAGCGCCGGGTTCGCTTTTCAGCCCAGGGCTGCTGTCACGGACGCCGACCCCCCGCGGGGGCGCAGACTCCCCGCCCAGCCGACTGCCGTCAAACCCCGCTGGCCGAGTCACCAGGTTCCTGTGACATGTGCTGTACTGTAAAGGAACAGTGTTTTAACCCCTGGTAGGAATTAGCAATAATTAAATGAATGACACTGGTCTGGGGACACCGGCCACGCCGGCCACACTGGTGTTGCCGGCCACACTGGGGACACTGGGGACACTGGAACACACCCAGGGCCACAGGCCATTGGGGACGAGTGCCAGCAGGGTGTGACCAGCCCCGGGCTGCAGGGAGGGGCCCTGCCGGGGTGCCGCTGCCCGTCTGTCCGTCGCCGGCCGGCTGCGGGAACCAGAGGCCGTCAGTGGCAGTTGGGGGAGGAGGACGCTCCTGGGAAACAAACAGACGACCTCCTGCCCCCCCCAGGCCCTTTCTGCCAGGTAAACAGAAGAGCATGAGAAACGCCAGCAACTGTCCAGGTTAACCCTTCGGAGCCCGCGGACAACCCGAACCTGCCGCTCTCAGGTAGCGGGTAGAGGGGGGAGGTGCTGCCTTTTATATTGGACTTTTCTATCCAGGCATTTGACTGGCAGACAAACCTTCTAAAGAGAATGTGAAAACCAGCGAGTATCTAAAATACAACACAGACGTGCGGTATAAGCACATATATATTTAAATATATCGACTAAATTGAGTTGACTGGATGTATTATTATATGGTGTATTTTCTGAAAGTATTTTACACTCGCATTTTCTGTAAGAGTCCAAATGTACAGTCATTGAAAATGAAATTTAATTAGTCATTTTTTGCTAATGAATTTGGACTCTTTTGTGTTGAACAGCAACATATTTATATATACTTACTCACCTCAGGGGGTTTTTTACTGCCTTTGGAAGGAAATCAATAGGCTTTATGGTACAAGGCCAGCAAATACTAAGACAAAAAAGACGTAAATGAATGGAAAGATGCCGGTGAAAAGGAATCATCTCCCAGAAAAAGTGGGCGCACGTGAACAACGCATCTTCTATAGTCGTAGGAAATATAACCGAGGATCATTTTGCCGGGAAAACGGCGGCTACTGAGTCGTCTGCACGGGTTTTCTTGGTCTTGAAGGACAAAACCGAGAGAACTTGTGCAGAAATGGGGCCGGGAAACAGTCCTGTTTCTCCAGCGGGGGAGTGTTTTGTGTGTGTGTGTGTGTGTGTGGAAGATAATGTTGCTTCGCGTTCTCTGTCAGGGGCATCGGCATCAATGACAAACACATTTCCCTTTCGCGTGTCTTTGTGTCGGGGGGGGCTGTGTGTGGACATGTAAAACACACACACACTCAGGACCACAGCAGCTCCTCCACATTTCTGTCAGAAGCACCACCATACTTTGGGGAACCGTCAGCAACTCCGATGCGACGTAACGGAGTCGGCCGCCGGCCCCCGACGTCCCGGTCGGAGCCGAACATAATTAAAGCGGCCGAGCGGAAGCGAAGGTGGATTTGTCTGCGACGGGCGACAGGGGGGCGTCACGGGATTACGGGCTGTGACGGGGGCACAGAAAGCCTCTAATGGAACATTACGCCGGAGATTATGGCGGCCGGCCGGATACGTGATTCCGCTGTCATTACGACCCCCCCCGAAAACTTAATTCTCCAATTACATCTGCAATTATTTAATAGGTTCTGGTGACGTTTCAGCCGCCGTGTTTTCGGCGGGAAGTTTAATGCGAGGCGCCGACCGGCGCCCGGAGGGGCTGTTCGGCCTTCGGGACCAAACCGGTCACGGGACGGTCGCTTTGATCGTGTTTTTCGTTTGTCCGTCTGTTGCCGACAACCGCGAGGTGGAGGCGTGAGGCCGGGGGCTCGAGCTTTTATTCGAGGGAATAACATCAGACATAAGTGGGATCTAACCGTTCACGTGGTTATACGTAACTATACACACGCCATTTTGTTAGGCACACGCGCCTGTTTATACACGCAGGGTGTGACCCAGGCCAGGTCTGCAGGTCCAGCCGCTGCGTGAGCGACCGTCGGACTTTACCGCTTACTTTACTACGGCAGCCCGCGCCGTCCCACCTCTTGGGCCAGCAGAGCAGCTTTGGGAACGGATGTGACATCGGCGACGCACAGCCCCCGCCGTTCCGGAGCCAAACGGGTGTGCCTAATAAAGTGGCCTTGTTTACGAACGCGCGAGCGAGACAGAGGGACGTGTCTTTGCGCGCGTGCGTGCGTGCTGCATGTTTGCCCGTGTGTGGGAGGTGGGTGTCGACGGGGCAGACGGGACGCTCACGAAATCGCTGTTCAAACGCAGCCTTTCTTGGCAACACATCGCTGTCAGTCACCTGTCGTTTGTACACGCAAAGGTATATTTGGACTGGTGAACGCCGTGGAAAAGCTCTGAGGAAACGCAGCAGAACCATCGATCACCGTCAACCCGGCGCCATCACACCCGGCACGGCCAGCAGGCGGTGTAACGGTTACCGATACTGCCTTGCGAGCTCCTGCTGTTGTACCCTGTCCTGCTGCCTAAAGGGGTAAATCAGTGTTAGCAGCTCTTTAGCAACACACACACACACACACACACACACACACACACGCACACACACACACACACACACTCCCCAGGTTCCCGTGCGCCTGCTCCTCTGGATCCTGCGGCCTCCATTTTAAGTGAGTTTAAGCAAACGGGCGAAGGAGGCGCTCCTCCCGCCTGCTGACAGGACGCCGCAGGTTCGCCGAGCCCGTGAAGCACACCTGAGGAAGGTAACTCGATCCGGCGGCCTGGCAAACGGCTGTGATTCAATAGCGGGGGGCGGCCACACACCCAGCAGGAAGCGCCGCTGCGCCTGAACTCTGAATGACCCCGCAGTCGCTATGAATTTTTACAGCAGCTAAAAGCAGACAGACCGGCGGAGCCCGGCGACTTCTCCTCCTCCTGCGAGGGAGGGGTTTACCTGTTTGGCACTCGTCCCCTTGTGGATCATATCAGAAAGTCGAAAACAAGTGACTGTCGAGGTTTAAAACGCCCTTGTTACGGGAAGGGAGGTGATCGGCGTAACTCACGACGAAGCCCCCCGGCGTGAGACACTGGGCCTGTTTTGCTTCATCCCCGACAAATTTCTAGTGGGGAAACAGTTTGGAAGCCATCGCTTTCTCGCCACCCAGTTTACGCCCGATGTTGGCCGACGTTCTGCATCCACCTCCTCGATGCAGCCACGCCTCGGCCAGTGGCGTCTCGCGCATTTTCCCCCAGTTTGGCCACTTTTTTTTTTAAAAATATTTTGCGCCGACTCCTTTCTCAGAATCCATGCAACCTGTTGCTTTTCTGCGCTCCATTGCTGTCACCGAAAACTTATCGATGTTCTGTTGCGCTGCGCAGTTCTCAGCCTCCGTTCGTACAACATGCCGTGTTAATAGCCGCCGTGTTGTTAAGCTCCGTTTCTCACGAAGCTGTTACTGCGTTTTACCGTGATTTACTCTCCGTCTGTGTACCTGACAGGTGTCGGAACAAATCTACCTGTGTGGCTGATGTCAGCGACACCCCCCCGCCGCTGGCGGGTTCTGTGTCGGACGTCTCCGACGGGACCGCCACCGGTTGGAGAGGAGCACTGTTGGCAAGCGCTGGGGCCTCGCCTTACCTCACCCTGTGCTCCGGTCACGGCCCCCCTAACCCCACGGCACTCTTTTTGTGTGGCGAGGAACCACCAGGCTGCGTTCCAGTTCGACGTACCCTCCCGTTGACATAACTAATGGCTCCGGCCGGGTTCGGTTACCGCTCGCTCTGCACGACATGAGCAAAAACATCGGAACTGCATCTATTTACCCGACTTACGGCCTTAAGCCACTCGTGCCCCTTCAGTGATTTAAACCGCGGGGTAATTTTTACTCTACTATTCAGGGTAAGTGGCCCAGCAGGAAGTGGGAGTCAAACCCAGGTCCCTCAGCCGCAAGGCACCAACCCAAAGCACCGCGTCTCCTAGAGCCCCTCGGATCCTGCGGCGTCTCCACGTTGCTGTGTACAGGCCGCCGCTGCCAAAAATATCAGTTGTCTGTATTAAAATGCGTAAATGACAATCGATCAGCCCTGTAATGCGGACAGGTAGTGTAATGCGGACAGGTAGTGTAATGCGGACAGGTATTTGGCGACCGGGCAGGGTAATTACTACGGTACAGCGGGCAGCGTCTCCGGTTTCGACCTCGTGCTCCGGCAGATTGATCGGGTGACGGCCGGCGGCTCGCGGGGGCCTTTCTTTCGCCCGACTCGCTCCTAAAATATTGACACGGGGAGACTGGGAATTCGAGTTGTGGACGGAGGAAATCGCCGCTGTCTGTCGAGTTGATCCGAGGCAAAACCGTCCGGCCGCTCTGGTTCCCCGACGTCACGGCTGCGACAGCGTTTAAAGATGAAGAAATAAAGGAGGATCGGGTGCGAAGGTTGCGGGTCGTGCCGGGTGTAAAACGGAAGCAGTAGGTTGCTCTTCGGGGTCGAATCCCACCTCCTGCTGATTGAGGTACATCCCTCGAACTGGTAGGGTGAAAATGACCCTGCTGTGAATCTGCATGTAGAACAAATGCAGTAGATATGAGTAGAGGACCGTGACCGTGGGAACTGTGTCTGGTGATGTGGAGAAAGTGGGTCAGAGACTGAGGCTGCCTGGAACGCGGTACGACCACCTCACCCCCCCCCACCACAACCAGCACCGCCGCCCGACAGTCCCTCTGGCTCCGCAAGTCTGCATCTCCTCCCGGACTGCCGGCTGCCCCGCCGTGTGCGCTGACCCACGGTTGACCTCAAGCCATGATACAAACTACCGGATTGTAAATTACCCATAATGCCCTTCTCCGGCGTCACCCGGCACCTCAGATGTGCCCCTAATCGATTCGGACACCGGCCGGATGCCCGGGGGCGCACGGATGACTGAGCAAATTGGGCTGCGAGCCTCGACGGCCCACTTAGAAGTCGGTTTGCGGGGAGGAGGAGGGGTCAGAATGCGGGGGGGGGGGGCAGTTTGGTGGCCCTGATCCGCCCACCCCGNGGCCCACTTAGAAGTCGGTTTGGGGGGGGGGGGGGGGGTCAGAATGCGGGGGGGGGGGGCAGTTTGGTGGCCCTGATCCGCCCACCCCGCTGTGTCCTCGACTGAAATTTAAAAGGGTTTAAGGTTTGAAAGTGCTTGTTTTCTAATCCGTGTAAATGAGCCGAGTGCGTCGATTAGCGGCCACCTGATCCGCAAAGTCACCGGGAAACGGTGTCCCGACCGGGGACAAAGGGGGGGGAGGGACACTTTTTTTTCGGCCAAAAAGCACAGGGGAAGGAGGCCATGGCGAGACGCGGCCGGACGTGAGGCTCTGCGCCCCCCGAGGCGGTCAAGGTGGGGCAACCCGGCGTCCGAGAAGGCCGGGGTCACCGGGTCACCACACCGGCGTCCGAATGACGGCACAGATCCGTTTCAGAGTTTCGGTGTCAAGCTGGCGTCGGCAAACGGGAGCGAAGCCCTGCGGTCGAGTCCCTTCTCACCTGGCCTGTTTGGTCTTACTTACAGCTTATTCTCCTGGCGCTCGACGACATCACTCACTTTCTCTCATCCCTTCGCTCCGAGTCAAACGCGACGCGGACGCAAACGTAGGGGTGGCGTGGGGGTCCGAACCGTTTCCTCAAATCCCAGCTCGTGCCCGAGGTTTTTACCTCAACCGATACAGTAAAAATTACCCTGCTGTAGAAATGGGTACATCAGCACAAGAAGCTTCACATTCTAACTTCCTTTGGAGAAAACTGTCAAATCAGTGATTAAATGTAAATCCCTCCCATAATTATCACCGTCCAATACTTAACAACGTCGACGAGACCCCCCGTTTACTAAGGCCCGATTTTTATAATTAAAGCGTTATCCCCCCCTTTGATCTAAGGATGTTTTATTCCAGAATACTGACGTTCTGTTACAGTCGCCGTCTGTGAAAGAAATGGTTTCCTAGTGCGTTTGTTTCTGAAACGGCGCTTCGATTCCAGATTTTTCCGGCGTCGTCCATGAAATAATCCCCCGGCCTGGAAGGAAAAGCAGAAAAGTTCCGAACCGGAGGAGGCCGCAGTGCTCGGGGTCAGACACAGCGTGTCTGGGAGGAAGAAGAGGGTTTGCGCACCAGTCCGGCCAGCAGGAGGAGGCCGCAGGTACCGGGGGTACAGGTGAGGGGCGGCCGGGACTGCGGGGCAAGGTGTCGGAGACTTTTCGTTCCCCCTCCACCCCCTGCTGGTGATTCTGGGTCGGGAGCCAGATTTTTGTTCCCAGAACCGCTCGGGTGGAGGTGTGCGGACGGGCGGGGCGCGGAAACTCGAACCCGCTGTCGCTGCCACCCATTTCCATTGTTCGCCAATCCCCCTGGTAACTGACACTTTTTCGACCACGAGATGCACCGGGGCACCCAGTGCACCTCTGGCTGTCTCCAACCTGTCAGGCCGCTAATTTAATACTTCCCATAAGGCGGATGCGACTTTCTCCTTCCTCATCCACCGGCTCTGGGTTTGATTTCTGATAAATCAAATACTGTAAGGTGAGTCAGTAGCGCTCTAGGGGTGGATTTTCATGCGCAGGGAGAATTAATGGGCATTCCTGTAAAAAATATTCCCAGCGGTAGAAACCCGCTACGCTGCGAGTCGCACGCTACCATTCCCCCGGGTGCCCTGCGAAGCCATGTGACGTTCCTGCGACCTGATATTTGCGTCGCCTTTGTCTGTCCTCCCCACATTAACCGCTCGACGCCTGACCTGTCCCCTTCACTCGGGCCAGACGCCCGAGATTTACCGCTTCTGGGTGAAGTTTGCCCGGGATGGAGGCCCCACCAGTGACCGTGAACGGTGACTCCGCTCCTGGTGACCGTAGACCTGCCCTCAAGTCCAGGAGCTGAAGGCTGTTTCCGTGCGGCCTTTACCGTCACGTGTCCCGCTTATACAAGTCGCCCGGCCAGCTCAGACACGAGTCTTTAAAGTCTGATCCAGTGAGAACGACTGTACTTTAACCTGTCTTATCCGGCATCTGCACAGGGCCGGAAAGTGAGCCTTGCGGTATGCCACCCGGAAACAAACAGGATAAACTGGCTGCCTCGCACTTCAGATGTTTCTGCGAATGCTTCTCAGCAGCATTAGCCAACGGGAAGACGACTGTGCCCTTAAAGTGAGCATAAAACTCAAACTGTTGAGGACACTTGTGTGTTTGACTCTTGACTGAAGGGATGATAACTGCACAGGAAAATGTTAAAGGATGATATGTATCTAGGTTTCTGACACTGTCCTCCTCAGCCCCCGAAAAATTCCTCTAAACATATTATCCAGTGGAGCTACGATGCTGGGGGGATGATACTGCCCACCTGGAGAGCACGGTCCCGTGGGCCCTCTAATTGAGGCAAAGGTCCTGCTGGGGGGGGGGGCATTGCTGAATGTATATGCACCTTCGTCCAGGAAGGTTGTGTGGGTGTGGGGTGGGCTGGTGGGAGAGGGCAAAACTTTGATCCAGGCTCAGGTGACTAAGGCTCCACCAAAAGTGGTGGAGGTAGCCTTCAGCCCGAGGGGGGTCTCCGAGGGGGTATCTGGTGGACACGAAAGCTCACTTTAGGCACCTGACACCAAGGGGATGTTCTTTCAAGAGAGGAGTGGGTTGGTTTTGTATTCCATTATCCTGTCAGTCTCCCCCTTCGGCTGGACCTCGAAACATCACCGCGCATCCAGAAGCAAATGTCCTTTGAAAGATAACGCCATACATCTTGTACGTACAATGTCATCCGAGCTATTCGACACCCTACACCCAACCTGATGATAACACGATAAATTTTTGGCTAAAATGAAGAGAGAAAAATACCATATGGTCTGGACCGTGCTCCCGCAGAGCGGTCTGCCCGTGCGGCCACGTTGCCGTGCCACTTTCTGCCGAGCGGCCCAACATCCGGTCCTCCTACTGTCCGGCCATCGCGCACAACCAAGACTTAGAAAAAGAAAGATGCAGGCGGGCGGGGCGGGGCGGTTTGGAATGGCGTCGCCGTGAGTGGAACAAGGCAGGCGACAGGCCTTCCTCTGTTGTGTCACCTCATCCCATTGTCTGGCTGCGTGGCTGAGACCGTTTGGTCTAAATAATTAAAGTACGCGGCTCTCCTGGTGCCAGGTGCTTCCTCCCCACAGATGGCGGCCTGAATTATTCATCACCTGCTATACAGGTAAGGCAGAGGGGCACGAGGGGCCGAGTCCAGCCTGCCCCGGGGCCCGAGTTACACCGCACTCCGCCGCAAGCCCCTTTACCACAGCAGTGTGAGGTATGATGCTGGAAACTTTTTGCTCACCTCACGTCCCCGTTTTCCCTCTTTTATTCAAGTGCAAGATCCGAAATACCTGCTTTGTATGCTGTTGGTTTTGAGACCCGCTCAAGGTTTCCCATGCAGACTCGCACCCGTAACGGGTAAGGACCGCGTAAGTGAATCCTTCTGCTCTCAAGCGACACCTTTTCCTTGACAATCCAGGGAAATTTTGCCCTGGTAGTGCCTTGCTTGGCTCAGCTGTTCGTACACGCGATGACTCTCGAGCCGAGAAAACAGGCCGCGGTATGAGCGCCTCGCACTTCCCACGGGAGCCGTGGCGGATGTCGATGCCCCCCCTGAGAGGAACCTGGAATCCGCACCCAGGCTTGAAACGACAGCGCCAGGATGTTAAGAGCTTCGCGAGCAAACGCCGCGGCTGCAGGCTGTAAACCTTCGAGCTAAAGCGACGTCGACAACGACTCTGCAACCACCCAGGATGACGTGCATCAGTTAAAGCCTCCAGTTAGTGTTTTATTGCGTTCTTCCCTTCCATGTCATATATCAAGCGTTAAAATCTGGTAAATGAGACAGGCAGCACGCTGTCAGCTCGCCTGCCCTGGGGAGGTATTAGCGGGCGCGAGAAAGGGGTGTTCCAACATGTCCGCCATATGGTGCCCAGGTCCTCTTTTGAGGAATTTACATAATCCCTCCACTCGGCCTCTCAAGCTGGCTGTACGTCTGATGTTAGCAGCGCCAGGAGGAGGCGGCTGGTGGCACGCGATGCTACGCGGCAGCGGCCGTGTATCTCGGCCTCGAGTTTCTCGCAACTCTTCCGACGAATTGGCTCTCGGTTGCCACCCGAGGACTTGTCGAATGTTCCTTTCTTCTTGCCGGCTGGCGGGCGCGTTTATTGCGACTCGAACCGGGTACTCGGCCCCCTTAGCACACGTCCTACTTTTGCCGGTCGGCGTCTTTTCGGCAGGTTAACGCACGTGCGGGAGACCCGGTTCCAAAGGCCTGCATTCTGTTTGGCGACGCCGTCGGTCCGAGACTCCAGCAAATCTGTCTCGTAAGAGACAGCTACGTCGGTCGTGCAGGAGCAGCGACGTTTGCAACAGTTGTGCTTCTCTGGAGTCTCAGCCACTGGGAAAATCGTGACTGTTAGTCAGTTCGCTACCAGGTCCAATCGCCGATAAAGAGGGGAAACGATCATCTACTCTTAAAAAAGGCAGAAACGGCACCAAGCGAGGGAAGGCAGCAGGTTATCATCCTGGTTGTAATGTTTGGCTCAAACATGTAATTAACCTTTTGGCAGAAATCGGGGCTCCGCTTAGTGACCACGTGGACCGTGTCCGTTTGACACAAAATTCAGCCAATTTTTCGAAATGTTCACTAATTTGAGCGAATGTTCTTGCCAAGGGAGGTCAGTAGATAACTAAAGATACATCTTTTTTTTTCCAGTTCGGTGTTAGGAGGTGAGGTGTTGTGCCGTTTTTCTTCTGGCGGCACCTCAGAACAGCACTTTTGTCCTTTGCTTTTTCTGGCAGCAACGGCGGGACGTGAAAGGGGAAGCACCACACATCGAGACGGAAGGTCGCTTCCCTCAGATTGGTGGAACGGGACTGCTGGAGTGATCTTTCCGGGACCTGGGGACGGGAAGGTGTGTCGGGCTACCCAGATGTAACGGGGAGGGTCACTCACCTTCCCCCAGGGGAGAGGAGGACAGGAGCAGGGCACAGTACCCTCCCGCCCCCATCCTCACAAATAAACGGGGAGGGGTCAATGAGCTATTAGCTGGTTGTCCTTTGAAACGGCGCAGAAGTTTGCGTCCACCGGACTGAGGCTGTTGAGGTGCCCATCCTGCAGGTGCACGATGCCACCAATCTCACTTGCACACTTACGGTGCTGATACTTAGCCAACAAGACGCAGAAGAGGGCCCTGGTGCCGTTAAAACTTTACTTTACTAACAGTAAAGTTCACGCAGCAGCTCTCTCTCTCTGAAGATCCCAGAACAGAGGAAGACTGGAGAACCGTCGTTCCCATAATTTCCCATTAATAAGATCAGCGGCCGCATGTACACACAGGCGTATAGCGTTTCACGGGGGTCAGAGGGTCACCGCAATGAACAATGACGGTCCGACGAAGCTGCGGCCCTTAGGGTCATCCTATAGGGCCAGGATCGGGTTGCCCCTCTAATTGCTGGGAGGCCTGTCAGTCATCTGAGGTGCTCCGGCCAGGTGACCAGGTAGTAGGCATCGGAGACCTTCCGGACTCCCATCCCGCCAAAGCGGGGGGAAACTGTGGGGTCTCCCTCGGGCGTACCATGGGCCAGAAGCACCTGCTGGATTCGGAGATGTTCCTCAGCTTTGCCTTGCGCCCCGGGTGGGGGGTGAGGAGACTCGGAGGCTAATAACAGCGACCGGCGCAGTTACACGCCGTTTAATCCTCTGCTGCCCCTCTTGTAAGGGCTGTTTTCCGATGACGCCGTGTGTCAAGTCTCTCGAGCCTGATGTTATTACCAGAGGATTAGACGCTGTTAATATCGCTTTCGGGCTCCAGTATCCAAGTTTGTGGAACAAATAAGACACGGTTTGCAAGCCCTCCACGATTAACCTTGAAAGAGCTCAAGACCCCCCCACCCCCCCCCCGGACACCGTACGGGATTTGTGGCGCTAAACGGTATCGCCACAAAACACGCCTCCGCCGCTCCTTACCGGCTCGCAATATGTTCCCATTTCAAGGCAAAACACTTCTTGTTTATTAAAGGAGAAGCGAGAGGCCCGAGCGGCACATTCGCCTCCGCGGCGCTTCTTCCCACGTTCTCACCCGCCTCCCTAATGGACGACGACCTCCCTCAGTAAACAAGTCCTTTAAGCACAAACAGGACGAATATCCTCGTCGCAGGCAGGGAGGTTTTGGACAAAGATGTCGGCAGTTTAATAAATAAATATTAACAGCGATTCGGAGCTTCGGCGCTTTATTCAAAGCCTTGTGTGTGAACACGTAGCAAACGGACAACACCTTGTGTGTGTGTGTGTGTGTGTGTGTGTGTGTGTGTGTGTGTTTGAGGTGAAGTGGACTCATCGTCATTGTCCTTTGCGTCGTGACGGCACGTCATCGTATTATTGTGTACAGCGATAGAATATTCTCATAATATGCCATTCGTTTTTGAAAATTGTATTACATGCGTCGCACACGACACACACGTTGGGAAACACTCTGCGAGTCCCTCTAGTGGCTGCATGTCGCGCTGATTCAGAATAAAACCCAGGGCCGGAGAGGCGCAGAGCCGCCCCCCGCGGGGGAGCAGGAACCGCTGAAGTCACATCTTAAGCTTATTACTGAGTCAAATGGCTTGACTTGACCCCCCGGCGGTGCGTTCTTGTCAACTGCAGGCCCGTGGCGGTTTGTCCGTCCTCCTCCGGCGCGGCAGCGTTTCTGGACGCGTCGGCAGGTCGGCCACATTAAGAGACGCCACTTCAAACAGGTGATCCCCCCCGCCCCACCCGTGCCGCCTGGGCCCAGATAATACATCTGAGGTCCTTGTTTAATTCTCCGCTTTCGCTTCCTCACACAATGTTGTTTAAAGAACAAAGAGAGAAAATCCAGCAGAAAAAGCAGCACCTGGTGGAATCTGTGGGTCGGATTTGCAGTCAGACCGCAGAGCGGAAAGGTTCGGCCGGGCGCCTGCGTCGGGTGGGATTACTCTATTCTGTCGGCTCGGCTCTGCCACGGCACGCTTTAGGTATGGACGGAGGGTTGTCCCCCCCTTCCGCTGCTCCCCCACCCACCGTCGGACCGCCCGCCCTGCGCGGTCCCTTTGCCCCACGCCCTCTCGTGGGATAGCGGAAAGGGAACGCGGGCGAGGACCCCCGCTAAAGTCGAGGCACCTCTCTCCGCACGACCTCAAAGCTCGGGCGAAACCGGAGAGGGAGATTGCGCTGTGGCCGCAGAGGGGGCGGCGATCCACAGGCTCCGGGCCGAAACCGCATCGCCTCGGATCGGGTTTCTGCCCTGTTTTCGTGCTCTCAATCAGCTGACCGTGGCCCCGGGGCGCCATTGGCCGGCAGCCGCTCCCAACCGCGGTAATGATGTAACCAGAGCGTGTGGGAACCTGGGCGCGGCGGCGTTCCTCGCCACAGACGGAACTTTCCCACTCGGCTGCTCCAGCACGGGATGGTACCTGGGCTTTGCCCTCCACCCTGCCTGTTATCGGGTTCTGCTCGGAGCCGCGGGTTTGCACGCCTCTCCGCCACCAGGGCGGCGACAGGGAACAATTCTTTCTTTTTTTTTAAATATACTATTAACATTTGCATTATTTTGAAACGAACCTTATTTAAAGGCATATTAAAGGATTTCCAGGTAGCACCGGTATCTCTCAGCTCCTGAGCTGTGGGTTCAAATCCTCCTCAGTCTGCTCTCTCTGCTCTCTCTGTTTCTGGTAGGTTGATCATTCTAAGTGTGTGTGGAGGACCTGCACGCCATCCTCCCTCGCACCCTCTACCTCCAGGATAGACTCTAGACCACTCTGACCCCCATACTACACAAATACTTAATAATTAATGGATGGATGGGCAGTTTTAAAGGTTCACGTGTTATTGGATGTTAAGCACACTTGCTCACGGCCCCCCAGACCCCCGAGTGCTCAAGACAGACCCCTTCAGCTAATTCTGAAAAGGCTCCCTTCCTCTCTTGAGTAGAGCCAGCGGCACAAAGGGAACAAAGCAAGCTGGGGAGGGGGGGGGGGCTAGGTGTGTGTGGGGGGGGTTAGACTCCTTAATTAGCCGGTGGTCTCACCGAGACGCCGTCGCTCCCACCGCGAAGGGTCCTTGTCTCGCCGTTCGCCCGCTCCCAGATTGTACCCATCAGAGGGTTCGCTGCCCGCGCTCCCATTTCTGCTGACGTCACCTCCGCCGGAGCACAAGGCCACCGGGCGCCTTTGCGCTGATTTTTTTCCCGGCAAAATTTAATTGGCACCTGGACGACACTCGAGGAGGAAATGTGCCGCAGGCCTGGATCCCATGCGGCTGTCGGGGGGGGGGTGAGCGGGGCACCGTCCCCTGCGGGAAAAACACTTCCAGCAAATTCCGCCGTTAATTTCGTATTCGCGCCACACGTGGCGTTTGCCGCCACTTCACAGTTCATCCGTACACGACTGCACTCACGGGGGGCGCCTGTCATTGGGCTCAGTGTGCACTCGAACCCATCGTGATTTTTTTCTAGTATTATTGTGAAAAGGTTTACAAAAGTAAATCAGTGTTGAAAAATGTGACTTTTAAGTGATGTGTTCCGCTGTGGTGTTTCATTTTTGTCTTTTTCCAGTATCCTGGACGAAACAAGAAAAAGGCGGAGTGGAAAATGTTTTGGTTTGCAAAAACTCCGTCAGCTGTGTTGTCCCGCTGCAAAGCATGCTGGGACGTTGCAAAGGGGCAGCCTGGTTCTCTGCAGGGGGGATGAAAGACAGCCCTGGACGGAGCGAACGGCAGCGGCTCGGTGTTTGAAGAACATGAAAAGCGACGCTGTGGCACGGGGAGGGGGGAGGGGGGCGGGGGGGGGGCCACAGACCTGCGCAACAATTCCTCCGGAGCTTAAGCGGTGGTGGGCGTGGACCGCGTGACGCGGCCCACCTGAGTCAACACGGCTAATGCCGTCTCTTCGCTCTCCCCGACACCCGTCACCGTCACCGGCGAGCCCGGGCTCCGCCGGGGGTATCCGAGTCCAGAACCGGGGCAGCATCCTTTGAATTTGGGGGGGAAGGGGTTAAATCTCCGCACCCGGTCCGGACGCCGATCCTGACCTTAAGGAGCGAGAAGCGCAGGGGAGACGGCCAGCTGAGCAGGGCTCTGGGAACGGATCCGGAGGTGGGGGGGGGGGGGGGGTTTCCC
>UFQX01000386.1:552416-566013 GCA_900497675.1 Arapaima gigas | reverse complement strand
GGGGTGTGCCCCCCCCCCCCCCACTGACACAGTCAAAGTGACCCGCACTGTCGGTTGCTTCTGAAATAATGATTAATAATAATTATGCAGGTTATTATAAAGATTACAATTTTCCCGAAGGCTGAGAAGGAGGAGGAAAAACCTCCCGGTGAGAGTTTCTAGTGTCGTCATGGCAACACCCGTGTCTCCAGCCCTCTGGCTAGCGGCCATTTAGTATTTTGGCATCTTTAGCTTCAGCCCCTCCCTCCAGCACACTCTGTCACCCCCCCCTCCCCCACGCCCGGATTGTTTACCGCAGTCAGGTGCCTGCAGGTTGCTGAGCAACATGCCTTTTGTTTACTTTCCCCTGGGAGAGGGGTGGGGGTGCAGGTGGGTGATGGAAGGAATTCCGCAGACATGGGGGGGCCATTTGGAACCCCCCCCACCCACCCATTTTGGCTGGAAAAACAGAAGGGGGGGTGACCCCACTCCATCTTCCCCTAGTTACCTTACACGCTGCTTGCCTGACCCCCCGCAGGTGATGCATCACCTGGGTCCTCCTGGGGGTTCCGGGCCTGTTAGTCACATCACGATCGGAAGAGGAGCTACCACGCCCTCCCTCATCCACCTGAAACACACCTGTGCTTGTAGAGAGACCCCGAAACGCAAACCGCTGACCGTGGCCGTGAATTTTACCCTGTGATACACTGATTTACCCATTTATATAGCAGGGTAATTTGCAGTGTATAAATTTACAAACATCGGCAAAGATCTTGTAAATTTAAAAGTACCATTTCCAGCGCACTACAGCAGGAGGTGGGGTTCAAACCCGCATCCTTTCACTGTGATGCCCTAAACGCTGCGCCCCCTGCTGGACTGCAGCACTAAGAAAACAGCCAGCGCTTTCAGGATGTTCCTCTTCTGCCCACCAGGGGGCGTCACTGGCTAGTAAAAGAACGGCAGCCGTAAACTGACTTTTTTTTTACAATAAACTGAAACTAAACATGATATTAATGTGGAGATAAAAAGGCAATAATTACAATGGTTAGCAATAAAAATAATAAACACAACAATAAATACTATTAACATTATTCTTTATTATTTTACACTATTCAACGAAGAATCGAAGGTGAATTCCCTGAGCTGATCTACCTGTAAGTGTCCAGCTCAGGTGTGTCCCACGCAACCTGACCCCATGTGACCTTCCTTTCCTGTCCAGGTGACACACCTGCCGTCTGCTGCAAGGAGCTGCAGGATCTAGAGGCCCCGGGGGGTCAGAGTACCGCACTGTAATGCGCTACAAGTGTTACATAACCCCACTTTTAATGTACCTATGAAAAATTGATGCATATGAACACACACACACACACACACACTTGTACTAGTTAGTTACTGGGCGTGTACTGGTTAAGGTCCGTTTAGTACAATTTAAACTACTGCGCTGGCTTGGATTATTTTTAGCGTTTAGTTAACTACAGTACTAGTTAGGGTTAACACGCTGCGCTCTCCTATTGACTGGCGTCAGAAGATGGTTACCAAGAGCAACACTGTAAACAACTGTCATATCCTGTATTTATAGTGAGAAATTCTGTTTACAGCGAAACGGAGGCGGGGGGTAAGAAATTAAAATATAAAGAATATTATTATTACTATTGTCATATAGTCGTGTTTCAGCAGCCTGTCAGATGTGTTGGAGTTTTACTCTTTACCTGCTGAATATAGTTAATAAATGAGTTATTATCCGCACGGCGACGTTACAGCTCACGTCTCGGCGTGACGTCACTGTGTGTGAAGTTGATTCTGGGGGGTTTAGAGCCCCCCCCCCCATGTTTCTGTGTGGTGGAGGACCCCACGGTCACGGCGTCACTTCCTGCACCCTTGCGCGTGTGGTGTGTGTATGTGTGTGTTGGAAAGAGAGAGAGAGGCAGAGTGTGTGTGTGCGTGTGTGTGTGTGTGTGTGTGTGTGTGTGTGTGTGTGTGTGTGTCCGGCAGACAGCGAGCGGCTGAGCGGCGGAGCGGAGGGCCGAGCTCGGCGGGGGTCGGAGCTCCATGCGGCACCGCGAGCCGCTCGTGATCGCGACCACCATGACGACGACGATAATGATGATGATGAGGAGGAGGAGGAAGAGGAGAAGCTGAGCGCGAGAGTGGAGGCCGCGAATAGAAAGATCGAGACGAGCAGAGTGACAAACTGTCGGTGTTTCCCTGCGGCTTCAGAGCGGCGGCGCGACGCGATGCTGCGCTGGATCCGGCAGCAGCTGGTATCGTGTGACCGGGGTCCGAGCGGCGCGCTGGGGGGTCCGATAGCGATGTAATCACCAGAGGGGGGAGGGGGGTTTGGATACAGTGTCATGTGTGCGCGTGGGGGGGGGGGTTGATATGATGTAACGAGGGGGTTATGGTACATGGTAACGGGTATGGGGGGGGGGGGATACAGTGTAAAGACGGGACACCCCCCCTCCCCCGTCGAGGTCCTCATCTGTCAATAATGTGAGCGGTTGGCGGCAAAGTTGCGCAGTGGTGGTCTGGGTAGTTAGTTGGTTGACGGGAAGGTGGTGTTTACAAGAGGATTTTGCACTGAAGTGCGTGGGGAGGGGGGACGCATCCAGGTAACGTCGGGGGTTGGGGGGGTGCAGGAGCAGCACCAAAACACCGTGCGCGCGCGCGCGTGTGTGTGGGGGGGGGGGGCGATGCTCTGCTTATATTACACACTGTTATGTTTTTATTATTAGAAAACAGTTTTGCTTGTATTATAAGGACGGTCTCGCGATTTCCCACGTTATATTTTACGCAGGAAAAAAGTGTTGAATCTGGTTCTCGCGGATCGTTCTTTGCGGCTGTAAATTTCAAACAATGACGTCACGGCGCTCTCGGCGAGCACCTTCGCACTTTCAACATGGTCACTCCTATTTCGACAGCATCCTTCAACAGCTTTGTCCGCGTTTTTACTGTAAGTTGCAGTTGTTTTGGGAACTTGCACCAGAACGTGAATAAATGAAAAGTCGGCGAATGCGATCAGGAGGTAAATTCGTGGGAAGTTATTTTCACTGGTTGCGCACGAAAACGTTGGGAAACGTGTGTGGCCGTGTAACTGTCGAATCTGCGGGGCAAAATCACAGTTTGGCGTTTCGCTTCACTTGTCCATCGCGGGGGCTGTCCTGTAAAATACACGTATATACAGAAAGAAACCTTCACTAACATCCAGTCTGTATCAGGACCACCGTACTGCCATCTTCTCAGCAGCAAGCCCTGTGTGACCCGACGGGGGTCCCTCACTTGATGTGAAATGGCAGGTTAGAAGCCCCCCACCCGAGTTATGGGCCAAAATTATAATAATGACGAGCATCAGGAGTCGTGTTTGTCGCGTTTGTTCCTTATGCTCCCTGACAGGCCCGTTTTCCACCTCGACGCCCCCCTTCTCTGCCCAGGAGGAGCGACTGGACCGCCGGCGTCCATCTCCACCTCAGGCCTCCTCACATCCTCCCCTGAACTGTGGTCGTGTCCCGCAGGTGTTGCGGGAGCAGGTGTAAATACCTGACAAAAACTCTGAAATGTCGTACGACGAAACGGACGCAAAAATAGGTTTTGATTTTGCGAAAAGGACGACTTTCCACGCTTGTCCCCAGAAAAAGTTTATCCTGGAAGCACGAGATGCGCCGGTCCGGACTTTGGAGGCGATACTGCGGTACTTATTTGGCCGGGGGGGGTCTTATGACCACAGCTGGGCTGGAAGAGCGGCCCCCGGCAGATCTGCTCTGCCCTGTTCCAGCTTGTCCAGGCCGGACGTCTCCGCTGGGTTTATGGGTTTGACGCTGCAATATTTCGAACCCAAACTGATGCCGATCTGTGGGATTATTTATGTCCAGACAATAACAAAAAGGTCGAGGTTAATGGACAGTAGGTGAGAAGGTCACCTAACGTTCAGGGCCGCGATGATCAGGAGGCGTCGCTTTTCTCGAGCCGGACTCGTAAAGCGGTCACTGCTGTTATACCTTTGAGCTTCATAATTCAGTGCCGGATTCAAGAGGGAATTTAACAGTGAAAACCAAACCCCAGAGTGATTTTTTTTTTTTCCCTGCTGGTCTGTGAACCGCAATAATGACAGTTTGGAATGAGGAAGTCAACTGAAGTCAACATCACACACGTCGCTGTGGGTCTTATTTGGTTTCGCAGACGGCTTCCCGCTTAGGAACTGGAGCGTTAAGCAAGCACTTGTGCAACAGCCCAGCAGCATCGATCACTGTGAAATGACCCTTGACGGCAGGGGCGGGTGGGGGGAGGTCAGAGGGCAACGCAGAAAGGGCCCCCCCCCCCGTCGCAGCGGAGCGCTAGGCTAACGCTGTGCAAAATCACGATCGCATCACCCAGCTGGCCGCAACCAACCTGTCCGACCGGTGAAAGTCTTAACTGTAGGAAACTCCGGTTGACTGATTAGCGGAAAATGTTTTATTCAATGCATCCATCCACCGTCGTCTTTAAGTCATTTGTTCTGCTCCAGAACCTATCCTGGAATCACCGGGTTCCGGGCTATGAAACTACACCTTGGACGGGATGCCAGCCACACCACATGCTATGGGCAATTTTGAGCGATCAGTTAACCTGAAACAGGTGTTTGGTGTTTGGAGGAAAACCACACAGACACGGGGAGGGGGGAGGAGACGTGCAAAGTCCACACTGACACCAGGATTCAAGCCCACAAGCTGCAGTGCCTTATTCACTGTAGTTTTTTAAAAAAAATCTCCTCCTTTGTGTGGTGTCGCACCTGTGATATGTGGTCCTCAGTCACATCTAACTGGTCACGTCTCAGTCCCACTGGTGCTCTTATTGTACTGCAGATGGGAAAAAACACAGTTCTGTGTGTGTGTGTGTGGCTGATTTTTCTTGTCCCAAAGTAAAACAGTCAGCTATTTGTGAGGTTAAATATTGACCTTTGCGCAGATTAACAGTTTGATCGAGTCAGACTGGTTCTGCAGCGCCGTCTGACTGTCTCTCCCCTGTTCCCCCCGCTCTGTGCACCAGGGGTTTGACCCTCCCCATCAGAGCGACACCAGAACCGTTTACATTGCCAACAGGTTCCCTCAGCACGGCCACTACGTGCCCCAGAAGTTTGCCGACAACCGGATTGTGTCGTCCAAGGTGAGGCGGGATCGGTGGCTCTCCGTGGGGGGTCGTCGAGTTTCCAATTCGCTACTACATCCCCTTTGCTCTCTCCTTCAACAGTACACCATCTGGAATTTCATCCCCAAGAATCTGTTTGAGCAGTTCAGAAGAATAGCCAACTTCTACTTCCTCATCATATTTCTCGTCCAGGTGCGTGAGCTGGCGCTCGTGCCATCAAGCCACTGTTGCCACGGTTTCTGTGGTTTTCCTACCGCAGGGGTGCCTTGTCGCACCTGGCCCAAATATGGCCAGCGGTATCTCAGGGCGTTTGTTGTAACGTGAGCGCCGCTTCTTCCCCAGCTCATGATCGACACCCCCACTTCCCCCGTGACCAGTGGACTTCCTCTGTTCTTCGTCATTGCCGTAACAGCCATTAAACAGGTGAGCGGCGAGGGCCGTGCCAGGTTCCTCTGCCGGGTGAGTCAGCGGGGCCCGATGGTGGTTCCTTCATCCTTGTTGGCTGAGACAAACACCATTGTTTGGTGTTTGTTATATCTGGCGTGTAATAATGGCACTTTCCTCGCTCAGTTTTGCAACCGCAACATCTTTAGAAAGATGTGTCGTCCTTTTGGGAATCTGCAGGCTGCGGTCAATTATATTAAGCGGTGGTCAGATGGAGGAAGGGCAGACCTCTCGCGTCTGCAGCTGACTTCTTGTGGGTCAGAGGCCTGTTGCTGGACGTTAAACGGTCTGAGCCGCGAACCACTCAGTGACTCACTTTGGTCTCCCCAGGGATACGAGGACTGGCTGCGGCACAAAGCCGACAACGAGGTCAACGGGGCGCCCGTGTTTGTGGTGCGCAGCGGCAGCTTGGTGCAGACCCGGTCCAAGAACATTCGGGTGAGTGGGAGGGACTTATGTGGTCATTTGTAGGGGGTGTTTTTTTCCACTGTGGGGGCGGTACTTATCTGAAGCGGGAGGAGTCTCTTCGACAAATGTGTGAGTCTGGGGAGTCAACTGGGGCTTCGGCAACCAAAAACATCTGCAGGTTCCAGACACTCTTTTGTGCCCAGAAGGGAACCGGCTTCCTCTACAGCCCTTGCATCTGTTATTTGATGGACCTAACAGTTACTATCTTTGCAAAACCTGCCGGTCAGCAGTCTAAATGCCTTAATCTTTGGAGCACTGCTGTTGCCCAACTGAGCAGTAACAGTCAGCAGGCTGTGATAGTTATACACCTGTCACCTGGTGCACTTCTTCCTGTCAGAACAGCTCTTGTTATTTTATACCAAAGATTCTGAGCTCCAAAATCACGTTTTGTAGCCTAACAAAACCAAAAGCTTTTTTGAGGCACAAATATCGAAAATTATTATACATTTTTTTAGGTGGAATCGATTTGTGTTACAACGTTTTCCAGTTGAACTTTGTTTAAAACCCCCCGTCTAAAATGCTGTATGTGTCTCGCTTCTGTTGTCCCTGCTGGGTACCAGTAGCGTTCGGTTTGCAATACTGTGTTTATACCACGCATTATGTTACACCATCTACATTCCGAAAACCCGCCACAACGTCCGGACCGCGAGCAGGGAAATGTCGAACGGCCTGCCGAGTGTGACGGGGGTCTGCTGTGGCTTTGTGTCCAGACGTCATTGCTAAATGTCCGTTGTTGTTCGAGGAGAGGAGAGCGATGACGCTGTGTTAGCTGTACAGGCCTTTTACACCATTTTAGTCACATTTAAGGAAATTAGTCAAGGTTGGGGGGGCTGAAATATATTAAAATTTTTCCCATTTAAAATAGGGATAAATAGGCTCCTTACTTAAGTTTCCCTGGTTAAGTCCAGTTTTAGGAACATAAACCGTGGGATAGGTGAACATTTCATATAATTGAACCAAAATGAAGCGTCAGTTCAGGACCACCCGGTGCTGTTTGGCTGCACGTGGTCAAAAAATATACAAATTCCTTTTAACGTCACGTGTTCTTGTATGTTCTGGTTGCACTGTCTCGCCCCACAGGTGGGGGACATCGTGAGAGTGGCCAAAGATGAGACGTTTCCGGCCGATCTGGTCCTCCTGTCGTCTGACAGGGCCGAGGGCACGTGCCACATCACCACGGCCAGCCTGGACGGGGAGACTAACCTGAAGGTTTGTGTGTTGATCTCCTGCCACCAGGGATTGGGGATTAGCTCTAAACTTTTTGGAGGTGTAGTGTGAGATGTCATGGTTCTTTTTTTTTAAACACGTGCCACTACCTGCCACAGTTACCCCTCAGGTCCCAGAACACTGTTTAGTTTCCCCCATCCCACCCGAACAAGTGTTGCACAGTTATTTGCAGGTTGTGAGAGCTGCTGCAGCTCAAGACTCAGCAGCACAGTTATCGTGTCTAGAAAGAGCTTTTCACGCTACCGTCTTTATATCCCGAATGACGGCTGCCGTGTCGCCGAGAGCAAATCCGCCTGTACGAGGAAGGAGCTTTTTCTCGCCGGTCTTCCAGTGACGTCAGTAATGTCTGATTCTAGTGTCGGCTCTACCCCTGCAGACCCACTTTGCCGTCCCAGAGACGGCTGTGTCCCAGACCGTGTCCAAGCTGGAGACCCTCCAGGCTGTGGTGGAATGTCAGCAGCCTGAGGCGGACCTGTACAGGTACCGGGACACGGACGAGCGATCGCCCCACTAATCACAGCCATGGTGGCCGTAACCCTCTATTATTCATCTGTCATTCCGGCTGCTCCGATCGGTCATGTCGGCTCAGCACTCGCCGTAATGAGTTATATTTTTAGACCTAGTTTGAGGCCTCTGTCATTTGCGGTGTTAATCATGGCTAATTTTTTTCCCTGCGCAAGTGAAGGCTTCTCTCCTTCCAGGTTTGTTGGACGTATAACCGTATCGCTGCAGGGGGAGGAGATCGTGAGGTAATGGTCGAGTTCTTGTCATTTTGCTGCTTTGTGCACCTTCAGAGTAGCCAGAAAGAAGCTTGGTTAGCCAAGGCGCCTCCTGACTCTTGGTAGCATCTGCTTGTGTGCTGGAAGTGGGGGGGGAGGGTGGACCGTGAACGAACAGGAAGTTAGCCGTGTTGGGGGCGGGGCTTGCAAAAACGGTTTCCTATTTAACATCTGCTGAACGTATTAGACCCTTAGGTCCGGAGAACCTCCTGCTTCGAGGGGCGAGGCTGAAAAACACCAAGGAAATTTTTGGTATGTTTTCTTCTCAATTGACTGTGCGCTGCTGTGTGAAATATGAGGCCTGAGTTGCTTTGGCCTCTAAATGTTAGACGCTCCACCTTGCAGTGAAAGGGGCTCAGTTTTGTAGGTCCCTAACTGTACCCTGGACAGTAAAAATTACCCCGGTGAATAAATGGCTGGATCTGAACAATTACGTTAACATACCAACCTCACACTGTAAGGCACCTTGGAGAAAAGTGTCAGATAAAGGACTAGGTGGGTCTGGTGCCACTGTCGTTCTTTGAACTACGTTTCTTAGTTCGAAGCTTGGTTTTTAGTTGGCGTTTCTCTCTCAGGTGTGGCAGTGTACACAGGGATGGAGTCGAAAATGGCGCTGAACTACAAGTGCAAGTCTCAGAAACGCTCTGCTGTGGAGAAGTAAGAAGAACACGTTGGCTCCAGCATGTCGAGAAGATGAGCAACGATTCAGTTGCGCTCCCACGTGGTTGTAGAGCGTTTTTTTTTGTGTCTGTTTTAGGTCAATGAACACCTTTCTGATCATTTACCTGGGCATCCTGCTGCTGGAGGCTGTGCTCAGTACCATCCTCAAGTACGCCTGGCAGTTGGAGGGCAAGTGGGATGAGCCTTTCTACAACGAGAAGACGCAGCAGGAGAAGAACAGCAGCAAGGTAGCTCAGGAGAAGGACCAAGTGCTGGTGCTCACCGTTCCCCCTGTGGTCATGGGGGTGTTGCTTCCTGTTTTTTCTCCTTCTCCCTGGTCGGTTTTACTTTTCGTCACGAATCGTGGCAGTTGTCACAGAGCATTAGCTCAGAGTTTTCTTGGATGGCCTTTAGAATGAACACCCACACAGGAGATGCTGGAGATGACTTAAAATATTATGCCACAGAACATGGAAGGAATAAATTGCCTCATTTGGAATCCTGTCTTTTCTTGGGATTTTCTTGCAGGAAAGTTGCGATTGCAACATTTTAGTGATGAAACGATCTCAATTTTCTTCTCATCTTTCCTTGCAGATCTGGCAGTTTATATCTGATTTCCTGGCTTTCTTGGTGCTGTATAACTTCATCATCCCCATCTCTCTGTACGTAACGGTGGAGATGCAGAAATTCCTCGGTTCGTTCTTCATCGGCTGGGACCTGGACCTCTACCATGTTGAGAGTGGCCAAAAGGCCCAAGTCAACACCTCTGACCTGAACGAGGAGCTGGGCCAGGTGGGACCTGCGCTGGAATGTCACGTGACCCCGCCCCTCCACGATGCGGGAGATGTCGGCAATAACGGTCGGTCATCTCCTCGCAGGTGGAGTACGTGTTCACTGACAAGACGGGAACGCTGACAGAGAACGAGATGCAGTTCCGCGAGTGCTCCATCAATGGCGTCAAGTTCCAGGAGATCAACGGGAAGCTGGTGCCGGAGGGGATGACGGACGACTCGCCCGACGGCTACACGCCTCATCTCGTAAGAGTCCTCCTCCCTCACACCTGCGCAACACAAAGTCGTAGCCCTCAATCGTTCGCCCAGCCGAAAAATAAAAACAAAAACTAGATTCCACGCTTCGCCGCTCAGCTGAAGCCTCAGCCGCTTGTGTCCTTCAGCTGGTTCCTTTTGCTGGTGCCTCTTTCCAACGCAGGTGGCACATTTATCCGCTTCCTTGGTTTCCTCTCATTCTCTTCATCTCATCATTTGTTTTATTATTCTTTTATAATCGATTTGTGTTACTTTGCTGATGTTATTTAAGAGAATTTATTGTAAATGTGTTTGTGCTGTTATACCTTCTGTGTCCTTTTCTCTCTGTTCGGTGTTTTGAGAAACTGCTTTGAAGGCGTTGTATGTAAAGTTTGTTATTATTGTTGTTGTTGTTATTATTACTTGTTTGAACTGCCAGACATTTGCTGAAGCAATTGAGGTTGAGTACAAGAGCACAGCCTCTTCTCAGATAACAAACTTGCGATACCGTGATCCCTGCCACAAAGGTACAATATTAGGGACCTTCCGTAAGGTAAAGGCCCGATTTCCTAAATGCGATGCGTGCTGTAGGTCTGATGGAATGCGAGGCACGTTTCTGACGTTGTCTCGGCCTCCTCTCCCCCCTGCAGACTGAGGAGGAGGAGCTCTTCCTGAAGGCCGTGTCCCTATGCCACACGGTGCAGATCAGCTATGACCAGACAGACGGTCCGCGGGACACCTTCCGGCACGCCAACGGCATCTCGGCCCCGCTGGAGTACTACGCCTCTTCTCCGGATGAGAAGGCTCTGGTGGAGGCCACGAGGAGGTGGGTGGTGCGCTCTGCATAGGACACACGCTGATTGGACACGTCCTCAGTGCAGATCAATACATCAGCAGGGAGAAAACTGCTTTTAGGGTGGAGCATGTGGGTTAATGTTTGATCCTCAGATTTTATGCGACAGTTGTGGAAAAATACTGGATATTACCTTACCCTCCCACTGCTCTGATACTCTGGCAGAGCAAAAAAATTGGCCCGGCAAATGAGAACAGTCTTGTTAATCAATCTCCGAAGCACCGCTAATGCATCGCTCCGTCACTTTCAATAGCTGGGGTGGTTAAATCTCTGTGTGTGTGTGTGTGTGTGTGTGTGTGCGTGCTTCTGCTGCAGGATGGGTGTAACCTTCGTGGGAAACAATGGGGAAAACATGGAGATCAAGACATTTGGAAGATCAGAGAAGTACATTTTCCCTCCTTTTTTTCTTCTAGATGTTTCCGTTGTTCAGCAACCGTCGGCCACAGCTGTAGACCTCTCTCGTCATTATTTAGAAATCAGTCACATGAAATATTTCACTCTGTCATTATGTTCTGAGATGATTAATTTTGGGCTAACGCCTCATGGGCTGTTGGCTTTTTTCATTAATGCTAAACACTTTGCCATGTTCTGCACTTCCTCACAGGTACAAACTGCTCCACGTTTTAGAGTTTGACGCAAACAGGAGGAGAATGAGCGTCATCCTGCAAACCCCATCAGGTAGACATGGGTCAGAGGGTCTCGTCCACAACTCCCGCGCGAAGGATGCCTGAGTCTAAATCCAGCTGCTTCCGGTTGTTTTTCAAGGTGAAAAGATGCTGTTCACGAAAGGAGCCGAGTCCTCGATTTTTCCCCACGCCAGAAGCGGGGAGGTGGACAAGACGAGAGTCCACGTGGATGAGTTTGCTTTGGTAAGACGTCGGGTTTGCTTCTGTCCCCGTCAGGTTGTGTCATCTGTCAGCTTTCTTACCCTCTGCAAGCGGCAACGTAGTGAGGCCAAGCGAGGGAGGCATCTTCTCCTCGCCTTTGCAAGTGTGACTCATCGGCAGCATCTCTCCTTAGAGCTTTGCTGACGCCGTGCAACACGTTCACGGTTGGCTTAAGTGCCAAGGAGTGTAGGCCTCTTGTATTTACATTCGAATGTATTTACAGTCAGGGACCAAAGAGTCAAAATGTGAAACATTTGGATTTAATTGCGTGTTTGGCTTGGGGTGGGCACACGAGTGCCTACTGACCAGCCTGGTGGCAGCAGCATGACGGTGTGGGTCTGGTTTGCTGGTCACACACTTGAAAATCTCAAGCAGCACAGCTATCATAGCTTAGTTGGTTCCATCAGGATTACAACTTGGCAAGATACCAACCTGACACCCACCTCAAAGTTGGCTAAGACAGAAGCTGAGGGACAACTCAAGTTGACCTGGACGTAAAATGTTAGCAGTTGTGAAAAAGTTTTTTTCTAGGAATTCTAGACAAACCTTTTGTCTGGTGCTCTACTCTTGATATCTCTTCAGACGTGGGAGGTTATTTATGATGATTTACAGACTTGGTGATGCTTTGCGGTTTTGTCCTCCCCCACAGAAAGGCCTGCGGACCTTGGTGGTGGCCTGCCGGCGGTTTGGCACGGTGGAATACGAGGAGGTGGACCGGCGGCTCCATGAGGCCCGCACCGCCCTCCAGCAGAGAGAGGAGAGGCTTGCCGAGGTCTTCAGTTTCATCGAGAAGGACCTGGAGCTCCTGGGGGCCACGGGAGTGGAAGACAAGTATGTGCGGGACAGGTTGGACCAGCAAAACATGCTTTAGGCTTGGATTTTTGTGTTGTCTTACCAGGTTCAGGTTGCTTGGTAGCTCTGACCCCAGCCTTTTGTTTAACAAGGCAAGTTAGAGAGGACGAGTTTCAGGGTCACGTAACTGTCATCGTGCCACTGGAGACAGGAGCCTCAGGTTACATGGACTGCAGCCCATCCCTCGCCAAACAGGGTTAATGCCTTACATGAAATCACCGCTGTTGGCAAGATCCTGTTGTTAGGTGATCAAATCGCCATTTTTCTTGGGTTTAAAAAATTTTTTTAGGTTCGTTGACTAAAAATGCATAAAAAACCAAAAGAAAAAGCAGTCTGTTTGGCAGTGGCGTCCACACTGTCTTCAGCGCACTGAGGAGGTGGGTTGATGCACGTCTGATAACTGGGGTCGAGATAAATGAAAAATGGGCTCGAGATGTTAATTTGCTGGACCTCGACCCCAGGGCCACGCAGTGAAAGTGGCTCCGTGGCGCCTCTGCGCCGGGACGCTTTGAAGCCAGACGACGGAGCGTATTTCATCTCTCCCGGGGCCGACAGCGGGGAGTGAGTCACGGCCCCCCTACCGTTAATCTGCTTTGGCGTCGGGACGTGACTCACTGTTTGATCGGCGCCGGGTTCTTGCAAGAGCCTCGTTCTCCAGCTCCTTTGTCGAGGGATGAGAAACCATGCAGTTCACGTGGATGATGGAGATCGGGGTTGATTCTCCAAACCGGCTCGCCCCTCCACGTCTGCGTCAGATCCCAGCGTCGCGTGTGAGGCCACTGTATCTAATTCGGCCGTTTTCCCAGAGTTCCTTGCTTCCCCACACTATGTTTTGCCATTATTTTGCAGCAGTGTTTGTGCTGAATCCTGTTTCCTTGATCTCAAGGTCTTGTTGATAAGGGTGCTTGTGGACTCCCGGGCCGGTCGGTCGGTGTTCACCTGCGGTTCCCGCATGTTGGAAAACTCAGGCACCGATAGATGTTGCGAGCCCGAGAGAAGGTTGTCGGGGCACCGCTGGGAGGTCCACGGGGGGTCCTGATGCCTTGTTGTCACATGCAGGCTCCAGGAGAAGGTCCAGGACACGATTGAGGCCCTGCGCCTGGCAGGCATCAAGGTGTGGGTGCTGACGGGCGACAAACACGAGACGGCGGTGAGCGTGAGCCTCTCCTGTGGCCACTTCCACAGGACCATGAACATCCTGGAGCTGGTGCAGCAGAAGTCGGACAGCGAGTGCGCCGAGCAGCTCAGGAGGCTGGCCAGGAGGTGCTCACCTGCCCAAAGCCTGAGCCCCCCCCCCTCCCCCCC
>UFQX01000386.1:463662-552274 GCA_900497675.1 Arapaima gigas | reverse complement strand
TTTTTAAAGACAAAAATTTAAATTTTTTTTCACCCCCCCCCCCCCCCCCAAAAAACCTCAACCAGTTTCCCAAAATGTCACTAAAACAAAATTCCTACGAAACTTACAAACCCTCATCACTCTCTCAGCTGTGTACTAAGACATTAATACATTTCAAAATAACGTAACGTTACAGCTGGCGAGTTTTGTATGCAGTTCAATTGTTTTTACATTAAAAAATATTCTGTTTTTTTTTGCATTGAAAAAAGCGGTTATTTCGAGATGAGGTGCACTAAAAACATTAAATGGGGACTCCTTTTTGAGGATGCGAATAAGGACGTAGCCCAGGGGACAGGTGTGTCATAAACGTTGCATTGCTTTGGCATTCAGTTGCTTGGATGAACGTGGACGAATGTGAACGTGCATAATTGAAGACGTCATTTTAGAATTCCTGCCATATGCTGATGCCGTGTTGCTAATATTTTGATCTCGTCCATCCGATAAGGCGGCGATGCAATGCCTGAATAAAACATTCCGTATTGATCCGGCTGAGGTTGCGTCAGCGGTTTTAAGGAACTGCACGGCTTGATTTGAGCATCTGACCGTCCTTGAGCGGAAGTTGAGCTTAGCGAGGATGTGGGGAGGGGAGGGGTGTGACCGAGGTGCATCTGTCCGTCTGTCCCCCGCCTTCTCTCCCCGCCGCAGGATCCGAGAAGACCACGTGATCCAGCATGGCCTGGTCGTGGACGGGTCCAGCTTGTCTCTGGCGCTGCGGCAGCACGAGCGCCTCTTCATGGAAGTTTGCCGCAGCTGCTCGGCGGTGCTGTGCTGCCGCATGGCACCCCTGCAGAAGGCCAAGGTACGGCGAACCCGCCGCCTCATTGATTTATGCCCCCCCCCCCCCCCCCCCCAATTCATCCCACACAGACGCACGAGCTNTTTTTTTGCCCCCCCCCCCCCCCCACAGAGCGGTTTGTGAGGACGGCGGTTATTAATTTGACAGGTGGTCCGACTGATAAAGACTTCCCCCGAGAAGCCCATCACGTTGGCCGTCGGCGATGGAGCCAATGATGTCAGCATGATTCAGGAAGCCAACGTCGGCATAGGTGAGCGTGCAGGGAAAAAAAGAAGGGGGGAAAAAAAACAGATTTCTCGGCACAAACATGAATTTAAAAAAAGTGCATTTGAAGCGTGAACGTCGGATCGGTCATGTTAACTCTTTGAGACCAGGCATCAATTGTAAAAGACCCGTGATTTGGGATCTGGCAGAAGTCAGACTTATCCAGGCAGGAGAGATGGAATTGGTCTTCCCGTTGAGCTTGTGACACAAGGACGGGCTAAACGTCGGTAGACGGTGTTTAAAAAAGCGGAGCAGCTGCAACACGCGATTTCTGAGTAACGTTGTTTGTCTGAATAACCACAGTGTTTTTAACAATCTGCGTCTTCCTGTTGTTGTGCACATTTTGGTGGAGGACTCGTCTACCTTTACCACGCGTCTTTTTCTGGACCGTTTTATGTTTGCATGTGGAGTTGGTGGTTTCGTGTGCTGTCCACAGAGGTTTGTCTGCAATACCATTAATATCTGCATGCTGTGTAGTCAAATGTCAAATAAAACCCGAGCACCTAGAGAAATTACTTCCTGATTCAAGTCCGCTTGGGTGAAAGAAAGAATTTGGAAGCCATTATTGGAAATGAACACAGTGATGAAAATCGTGATCGACGCGAGACAAACGTGCTGTGAGGGCAAAGCCTGCTGGTCTGAATGGGAGGAAAGGTGGAGAATACGGAGCTGATAGAATAACCGCCATTCTAGGACCGATCGCTGTGAAATTAGAATATTAAATAAAAATTGTCTTTGACTCAACATAAACTGTAAACGCAAACCCTGCTGGTCCCAAAGGGTTAATATTACATCACTGTTGCAGCAGCGCATTTCCGAATTGATTTATTGCGTGAAATTCTTTTCAGGCATCATGGGAAAAGAGGGAAGACAAGCCGTGAGAAACAGTGACTATGCAATAGCAAGGTTTAAGTTCCTTGCCAAATTACTTCTAGTCCACGGTCACTTCTACTATATTAGAATAGCAACCCTTGTACAGTACTTTTTCTACAAGGTAAGTTGCAGAACCTGTTCTTGCTTCTCATGAAATTCAAGAAACCATCATACACTCTTGGCCTTGAACGACGAGCAAAAGATTCTAATTGGCTTCTTATTTTCTCTTTAGAATGTCTGTTTTATCACCCCCCAGTTTTTATACCAGTTCTTCTGTCTGTTTTCACAACAAGTAAGTGTGTCCCGTGTTGCACCATCTCTCGCCGTGTGTGAGCTGTCTGTCTCCGCCTCACAGATTGGATTAGTGAACCTGTGCTTGATGTTAGTGTGACATTTTGCCCGGTGGGGAAAATGTGAGGGTTGAGTGGATTTGTGCTGCTCGGGCTGTAAGGGTTCTGCTGACCGTGTCAGGAAACAGGGTCTGGGTTAAATCCTGAGGTTTTCTCTTCAGTGGGCGTTGAAGCCGGAGTGAACGGCGCTGCTCTCTGCTCCGTCCCTCAGACGCTGTACGACAGTGTGTACCTCACCCTCTACAACATCTGCTTCACCTCCCTGCCTGTCCTGGTCTACAGCCTGTTTGAGCAGCTCATCCATCCCCACGTGCTGCAGAGCAAGCCGGCTCTCTACAGGTGGGATGCGGCCTCCCGGCCTACAGGGGGCGCTGAGTTCGACACGCACAAGCTCGGTCCATTTCACATAACCAGAGGCAACCAGAGGTTGATTGTCTTCCCCCATAGATCAATAAATGAAAATTGTGAAATGCATCTATATCCCAGTTAGCAAGCGGCATATTAATACACTGATATACAAAGACCTGTCTGGGCCCTCGAGTGGAGAATCCCACCGTGACAAGTTCTATCTGAGTGAAGCTGAGCCACACGAGAGAAACACTGGAAATGGGTGCGAGCGAGACACTAGGTGGCAGCACTGTGCTTGGAATGTGTCATCTCAGTCTTTGCCTCGTGTGGCCCGGGTTCAAACCCAGTTTGCATTTGATTATTTTGGTCGCTGCTGAAATCATAATTTTCCTCATAACAAATAATGGAATTCGACCCATTTCTAGGACCCTGTTTCACTTGGATACCAGGGCGTAGGTGTGAGATTATTTGATGAAGATAAAGCAAAGCATTTTTCAGAACTGCATCGAGTTGCGTCGCGGTTTAGGAATTTTACGCTGATCCAGGTTCGTGAAAAGCCCTTTTGTTGCCCCCTTGAGCTAGCATTTGAACTGGACTGGTGTAGATGGTTGAACGGGGAAGATGGAGGGCGTTTATGTCGTGTGGGCTGTTGTGTGGAAGCGTGTGCCGAGTGGCTGTGTTTTACCCGCAGGGACATCAGTAAAAACGCCCTGCTCTCCTTCAAGCCCTTCCTATACTGGACGCTGCTGGGGTTTGGTCACGCCTTCGTCTTCTTCTTCGGCTCCTACATCTTGATGGGCGAAGACACGTCTCTGATGGGCAACGGCCAGGTGAGGAGGTGGGCTGGGCAGTCATCAGCCGGCATGAGCTTCGCGACTGAACTGCGCTGTATTGACAGCCGGGTCACAGCACCAGGTTGCATGCTAGGGCACAGACCTCCACCTGGACCAGGCTTCACCTTCACCCATGGCCAAGGGCGCTGCAGCAGGTCCATTTTACTACAACAAACCACCCCTGGCGTTGAGCTGAGGGTGGTTGTCGGAGAGGGGGTACGCTGTACACATAGCTGTATGCGTGTAAGGGGGCAGCAGATGGGTTTAAATCCCCTCCCTTGCTGGAATGCACTTGAAGAAGGTAATTAACCTGAAGCAATCCAGCAAAAATAGATATATCGTTTCAAGCAGCTTTGGATAAAACCCAAATTTTTTTTTAAGTTGCCTTGGAGAAAAGTGTCGGCTAGATACGAATTATTGTTTCTGATTACTTCTGAAAGCGACCAAAGCTGCCCGTTACCATTCAGCCGTCCTAAACCGGGTGCTGATTTTTATTGCAGCCTTATAACCCTTTTTGACGTTCGCAACAAAAGTGTTAAAGATCTGCACAGTGTGTATCGTGCACCTGGACACCAGTACAGGTGATTTAAAAGGAAAAGGGAATAGCGCCAGCGGACCACAAAGGGTTTTGTGTGTGTGTGTGTGTGTGTCTTGCCAAGGCCGCCCTGCATGGGCTGCCGCTCTCGGATCTTGTGTTTCAGCACTCACTGTTTTCACACTTCTCTGTTCTTCCTGTTTCTGCCACCGCCGCCACCCGTCCTCCTCACGCTCTGCATGCCTGCAGATTCTGAAAGCTAACAGGCAGCTGGTAAGACCTGCGATTGTCAGATTTCATGTGTGACCCGGCTTTGTCACGGCCCTCCATACATGAATTTCTTCCTTCCACACACTTTCTATTCCACGCTTCAGTGCTTGAAGTGGGGTGGAGCTCAGTATTAGCCAGCAGCCCCCAGTACAGACGCGTCCACGTTTCGCTCTTTGGAGAACCAGATTTTTCTTCCCATAATCCCCCCGGCGCTCTTTTCTGCCCCCTGTCGAGCAGATTCTCCCAGTAAAAGACCATAGCTGTTAGCGGTGGTTTTCACGAGCCTCACAGCTACATCATTACCCAGGATGCACTGGGTTACACTGCAGGACGGCTCCCGCGCCGCTTCCCCGTCGTTTATTCAGAACTGGTCTCCTTTTTTAAAGAAATATACTTCACTGCAGATCCTGAGAAAGTTAAAATTTAATATTTTTTCTCATACTAAGTGCAACAACCTCCTGGCGGGAGGAAGACCGGCACTTTCTCCCCCATTTCAAGCACTGCCAGGCTTGCTATTATTTTGCAGTGAGCGACATTTGTCGATGTGGCCGCTGTGAGAAAAATAGTAAAAATTTAAGTGCAAATGAATTCCATTTTAATATGATTTATATATTAATAAGATTTTTTGGGGGGGTTGAGTTTTCATTTGTTTTTTGCTCGGTCTTTAAAAAAACGTACTGGAGGACTGATAACATTTTGACGTCCTGAGAGAGAAGCTTCGTGTGGCGCTGCACCATCTTACCATAGTCAAACTGACCGGTTTTTGTCGAGCGGTCGATGGAAACGGCCGTTGCCGTGGCAGTGAGGAGCGCCGGTTTGACCACGCTGATGTGGCAAACGTGTCCTGTGTTGTAGATGTTTGGAAACTGGACGTTCGGCACGTTGGTCTTCACTGTGATGGTCATCACGGTGACGTTGAAGGTAAGCAGGTCGAATTTCGTTTTGAATAGTTCGCCGACGATGCCGTTCCAAGTTGCTGACCTGGTGCTCTCCTCCCAGCTGGCCTTGGAGACTCACTACTGGACGTGGATGAACCACTTTGTGACGTGGGGCTCCGTTGCCTTCTACTTCATCTTCTCCCTCTTTTACGGGGGAATCATCTGGTGAGTCGTCACCGCCTGTTTCGGAAAACTTGACCTGTAGACATCAAGACCCCGTCGTCTTTTTTTTTTTTTTTTGTGACCACAAATGTCCAGGGATTTACCTGCGGTTCCAACAGATCGTACAGGTAATGTCCCCCGTCTCTTGTGGGCGGGTCCAGGGTTTGATTGACGGACTCTCTGCTCTCTGTCAGGCCCTTCCTGCACACGCAGGACATGTACTTTGTCTTCGTCCAGCTGCTGTCCAGCGGCTCGGCCTGGTTCGCCATCATCATCGTGGTCGTCGCGTGTCTCTTCCCAGACGTCGTCAAGAAGGTCCTCTACAGGCACCTGCAGCCCACCAGCACCCAGAAGTCCCAGGTGAGCTCTGCAGGTGGATGACTGCTTTCCCACCACCTTGCCAAATGGTCCCCAGCACCGCGGTCTGTGATCGTGACTGACTGCGTGGCGACCGCATGGTCACCGCACTCCCCCCCCCGCAGACAGAGCATGTCTACCACACTCACCTCACCTGCACACGCCTAGAACATGCCTGTGGTTGCGACCGTGTAGAGGAAGCAGTGTGGCTGGACGCCGTTGCTTCGTCGGTGTTTCTCAGTGAGCTGAATCCCACTCCCACCCCCCAACTAGACGGAGGAAATGTGAGGTTGAGCTTCCAGACAACCCGAGACTGCAGGCCATCCTTCAAGTGGGAAATTAAGTTTGGGAGATGAGATGGGCACGTCGAGAAAGGCCACTTTAATCAGGGACCGAATTACATTTGGGGGGGTTTGTTGTCTTTCTGGTCTAAATTCGCTTAGAAGAAAATGTCGTCTGTCTTGTTAAAACTTGATTTGATTTCTTAAAGTGCGTTAATCCATTAGAGGGGTAGATGTCGCTTTTCTGATATGTTCCATGGAAGCTGTGCAAAAGCGCACGTATGGCTGTGAGACGCGTGGCGTTTCAGACCGACGTTCTCAGTCGCTTCATCGGTTAAAACTTTGCGACCTGTTTGTTTTGTACGTCTTCCTTTCGAAATATTATCCCAGCGCCATTCTGTACCTCAGCAGAACATCTCAGCCTCTTGCAGGCCTTTTAGACATGAAAATTCACCCGCTTCTCAAACTGCAGATGGTCAACTTAAGAACTTCTTCAAGATTTGAAATTTTTCCAGTTTATTTCTTAACTACGTTTGTTAACTATATAAATAAGTAATTTGCACTTAACCTATTTCCTAAAGCTGCTTTTGTACCCAACACAGCCTGTGTTGTCCAGCATGGCAGTAAAGTGCATCCAAGCACAACAGATGTGTTGTTTATTAAATTTGAGATTTTCATTAATTAGAAAATAATAAGTCATTAATAAAGGCAGGAATGCTGTTGTTATTAAGCTGGTATTAATTCCTGGTAGTAAAAGTGATGTCGGAAGGGAGAATTCAACTCGGACCGGTCCTCTCTCTGAGCTGTGTGTGTGTGTGTGTGTGTGTCCACTGACTAGTTGTGTGTTCTTCCACTCCCCCCCCCACCGTCCTGTAGATGTACACCAACAGGGTTGCTATAGGCGACGACTTCATCGCCCTGCAGCCTCTGTCCAGAGCCAAGAATCAGCTGGGCACAATTAGGTAGTCACCCTCCCCCCACCGCCACAACCCCATACACCCCCTCCCCAGCCCTCGAACCTGCACCACCCACATCTGCATGTGCAACATAGTCTAACAAACAAACACTGCACACAGGAAGCCCCACCCACCTTCCCCAGCATGCACTTCTCCCCCCGGAACGTCTATCCATTCCATCCGCACTTCCTCTGTGAGGCCGAGGCGATCTGAGCGCCAGCGCTCCCTGCTGCCCTGCCCGTTTCCAGCGCCGGGGCAGTTAGACCCGGTCGGAGTGGCTTTGGAAACGCATGTCCCCTCTTCCCGCATGCGAGGGAGCGGCGCCAACCTCAGAAAGCTCCTTTGCTCATCACTGCATGCAGAGAGCTGGACCGTTGGGCTCAGAGGAACACCGGCTGAGAGCGTCTCTGGACCCCCCCCCTCCCACTACTCACTCTGTGTTTGCCGGGTGTCCGTTGTTCCACCTGGAGACTCACAGGTGTTTTGTCCTTCCAGATGGAAGAGGAACAGGTTTCAGTCAGCTCAGGATGTGACCCTGCTGAAAGTGGGCACAGAGGGGAGGATTTCGGGCAACTGCTAACTGCTTGTCCCCCCCACCCGTGGGGCAGGCCTGTTGACCGCTAGGTAGTAGCCCCACCCCATCCCCACCCCTCCCCACCCCACCCCGTACGTGCCACCGAACTACAGGCGAGGTCCGTGTGTGTGTGTCCGTCCCCCCCCCCCCCACGTCCAGCAGACAGCCTCGCTTTGTGTTTTATCCTTCACGCTTTGGCCCTTTTTCACATCCATGTTTCTCTTCTTGTTCCTCCTGAACGCGACAAACGTTTATTTACAAGTGTTTACAAGATCTGCTGTTTCATTCCATTTCATCGAATCACAGATGTACTTTGCTGACGCGGTTAATTTTTTATATCTCCTGCTATGTTCGCTACCCTCACGTCTTGTGAACAAAAGAGCTGTTTCAGCCGTAAAGGATTTAATTTCAGTCCCGTCTGGCTGAACCAACTGGGCTTGTTTATAAACAACATGTAGTCTGAACCGATTTGTACAGTTTTTTCTTAGTCTCATACATGCTCAACATACCACATGTTCCGATAATAATAGTAACAAATGTGTAAGCGTTCCGTATTTGTCGAATCACCCTGTGTGAAGAAATCATACTTTTAAGCATAATATAAGGGAAAGTATGAGTAACTTTTTTTTAAAATAACATTTTAAACAGAGTTGATACTGTCTCCATTATCAGTGACACGAAGGCGGAGCGCCGGCCCCTAGACCCCCTGTAGCGGCACCTTATTCGCTCCTTTCTGTATATAATCCACTGTACCGTGTGTATGTTTCAGTTACAGGAACGACTTTAACTTTATTACATGTTTACTACACGTTGCATTAGGGTATAAAAGTGTTACTGTGGTGCTATACGGCACTACAGTAAAATATTCAATTTCACTTTCGATTTTTCTGACCATATCTGGACACCCTGATCGTCCAGAAAAGTGCTGCGACGCACTGGCCTGTGTGGTCATTCTGGTACTGGGTCACGTGCAGCATTGTGTGTTACAGCAGACGCAGAGCCCACGTGCCCAGGCTGCGCTCCGATGGACGTTTGCGGGTCTCCGTGGGCTTCCTGCTGCCCTCTGTCAGGGCAGCTGGACCCCAAACGGCGGTAACCTCGTATTGACCCCCGGGTGTAAATACCCTGCTGGAGGTGCTGCAGGTGTAGCCTGTAGGACAGAATCAAAGAATCCGGGTGCAGATCCCAGCTCCTGCTGTAGTGCCCTGGTTTAGGGTTCTTGCTCTGAATCGATACAGTAAAAATTACCCAGCTGGTTCGCTTTGGAGAAATAAATCGCACTAAACAAGAATCCTGTAGTAAAGGACCGATTGCTCTGGTGGGACCTCAGGATCAGCGCGTTGGTTCTTTTTATCCACATGACCTTGTTTCTACATCCTGTTCATTTTCGCATGTTTATGATGTCTGGCCACCCACAGTCATTGTCATATCTTCTCTGTTGGAATGAAGCAGATCCTTTGTAATAGAACCCGGTCCAGTGAATGAGAGGAGGACGACTTGGAGATGGAACTCGGCGTTTCTAACGTGACTCTCCCTCAGTAACTGGAACCGATTGAGGATCCAGACACAAAAGGGAGGAGAAACACCCGGTTGCTGTTTAAAACTTTTGACCCCCCCCCCACACCACCACCATTGTGAGTCAGTGCCACCCATCACTGGACACTTACTGCTGTAAACATAAGTGGACGTGGTGTCTCTCCCCAGTCACGTCACTTGAAACAAAGCATGAACCGTAATTTCTTTGTGGTCGACAAGGATTTAACCTCTTGTCTTCCCTCCTCCTCTCACTCCTGCACTCATCCCTCTCTGCCCCCACCCATCCCTCCACAGCTCCTATTGTCGCTCACTGACTCCTTCCCCCTCTCTCTCTCTCTCTCTCCTCCCCAGCTTGTTGAGATCCACCCGGGCGCCGGCTGCCTGGACTCCGCGTGCTGCTTCTCCGAGGGAAAGAGCTGTTGCGCGCGGCTGGGCCGGCTGGTGGAGCGAGTGATGCGGCGCTGCGACTTCGCACGGGTCACCAGGTGTGACATTTCTCCCGGCGCTCTCTGCTGCCGGCACAACTCCTACGAGCTGGAGGCGGACGAGCCGGCCGCACCGGAGGCCTGACCCCACAGGGGGCGCCAGCCAGCAAAGGGAGGGAATTCACAGGGGTAAAGCTCCGAATGAGGAAGGAAACGCAGCGTCCAGGAAGAATCCGCTGGCCTCTCCCAAACCCCTATTTATTACATCGTGTGGTATTTATTGATCACTGTCTCTAGGGTCCGCGCTGTGTTACTCAGACTGTCGACACGAAGGTCACACGCCGGTCAGGCGCCTCTGCTTTGGTTTCCTCCAGTCAGTCCTCTCTCTGCCTGCATGTGGGTCCCTCTTGCCGTCTCTGATCTGGGATGGAACTGGGTCCAGTTTGCCCGTCCCAAAGGGCTCGTGGTCCTGCTCGTTCTGAGGTTCTGCCCTCGAACGTGTCCTGAACGGGCCAACCCCCTCCATAATTTTCCTTACTTGTTTTTCACGCAAATCAATGTTAAACTTGTAAACTTGTCCTGTGGTTCTGACTCCGGACACGACGGCGCTTAAAGCCCGTCGTCGGCCAGTTCGTACGTGTCTTTCCGCATCAGCGCATCTTTTTGTGCCATGGAGTCAAGTTTTTTTTTGTTCCAATCCTCTGGATGGTAGCACGCTCTAGTGATGCCCGCCTCATTCTCTCGTGTCTCAGACTGGAGAAGCCTCTCCGTTTTATAAATTTTCCAGTTATTTTCATAAATTCCTCGTAAGCTGCGAGGTGCGCGCTCACACAACCCTGACGGGGGAGGATCAAAGGTCAACGGTTTCAGGTTTGCGTGTCCTCTGCGGCCTGGTGACGGGACCAACCAACAAGAACGTTGGACGTGGGGGGTCGAGCACCGTATCTAGAAAATGTTAACCTTAATCTCAAAGCCTTATAGAGAAGAGCGTCTTGACTGCATGCAAACCGCCTTGGGTGTTTTTAAAGTGGCGTGATTTACTGCAGACGTTTTTATTGTTGTTGCCTATGTTGTCTGAAGGTCTTCTCTAGTCATCTTCTCTTCACTCTGCCGCTGGATATGTACAGTCCTATTATTTCTGTGTCGGGCCAAAAAATGGGGATGTTTTCGTGTTTGGTCTCCCCGCCATTTTACATCTCCGCCCTGCGGTAGTTCTGGCGAGGAACATGTCACCCTCTGTCACAGATGTATCTACTGCTCAGTCTTATCCCACTTCGGTGCAGCGCGGTGGGTGATATTTCCACTGCCAAACCTGCTGGAGGCCTGTGTATATGATAAACACATATACACACACAGCTCATATATAAAAACATTGTCCTTTTTGGCAAGGTCTTAAAACGGTTGTCTGACAGATTGACTCATCGTGCATGAGGAAGTGCTTTAAAATGGTTCCCAGTGCTGCTCATTTCAACAGAACATACAACTTACTGCTGGTTTACAATATGATCTTGCATATTTAAACTGTGTGTGTGTGTGTGTGTGTGTGTGTGTGTGTGTGTGTGTGTATATCAAAGCTATGTAGCCACCTGAACTGGTTCCATATCACAAATTTGCAGAATGTGTTTAAAAGGACTGCAGTGTGATTTATTTTGGCAGGAGTGGAATTTTTATTTTTTCAGCGTGCACACCGCCCCCTGGCGGTGACATCGCAAACGTACATGTCCAAGGCCTCGCGCCTCCACGTGCAATTCTTAAAGTTTAAGTTTCTGATATTTAAGGGCTATTTAGACAAAGGCTACATACAAATGCTTTATATTTTCTATGCCAAATAGATTGCTGATACTATAAGATATAATGAAGCCATATGTATTTTCTTTGGACCTTTTTTAACCTTAGCTGTACAGTTTATATGTATTGTGTTCCAGAACATGTCTGGCTGTATTTAAGGCTGGCTGTATTGTTGTTTACGGAGATGCAAATATTGGCGTTTGCGTGTAGGAAGCCGACAGGAAGGGAGAGAAGTGCGCTTTGTCTTCTCATGCCATCATCCCCTACTGCTGACCTCCCACCCCATCACCACTGCATGTCCGCTTACCCCTCCGTTTTGGTGCATCGGTCGGGTTACTGTAGGGACCCCAGCGACTGGGGAGGGGGGGGTGGCTCATGGATCCTGGGGACGTGACCAATCCCTTTGCCTGTTGTCATTGCTGCTTGCAGATGGTGGAGAAACTCGGACCCTTTCTGTTCCAACGACCGGAACGTCCTGACCAGGTCCCCTGTGGAGGCCACCCGTTGCTAGGGCAGCCAGGATCCCCTAGAACCCCCTCCCACCTGAGAGGCGTGCGCCCGCTGTGGCTTCCTCCTCCTCCTCCTCTAGTGCCACTGTGACCCCGGTGATGAAGAAGAGGGTGAAGCTCTTTGACCGGGAAGCCCCTCCTCCCTCTGTAAATGACAGAAATCCACACCAAAGACGTGACGCTGTTCACTGACGGATTCAAACCCAGCTCATACCGGTTCAGGCAGCCTGCTTCCCTCTCGAGTCTAGCTGCTGCTTCCTTCACCCACCACGGCTATTGCGGATGCTCCCACCTTAAAACGGCAGTCCTTTCGAAGCCATATTCCTGCTGATTAACATCCCTGGTTTTTCAGGCCCCGCAGCTGAACCCTGAATGACAGGAGAGTCCCTCCAACTTCGGTCTCAGTCCCACGTAACCTCATCTCCGTTCGCCGCTCACCGTCTGCCACCAAGGATCCAGCATGTCATTGTCTGGGGTGTCACGTGCCTTTCATTTGCTACTAACCATTTCTTTGCACTGTGTGTGTGTGTGTGTTCTCATCTGGCTCAGTGAAGGTGCCCCGCGTGTCTCACTCGGCCGGTTCGGCGAACCCCATCGCCCCCATCGGCTCGATCAGGGAAAGCCTTGTCCCAAACGTACGAAACGAGACAACCGTTTTAAACTTACCAAGCGGAGAGGCGGGCAGCCACGTCGGCGCGTCGAGGCATTCGCCTCCTTCCAACACGCTCAAAGAGAAATACAAACCGGTGAAAAGCGGCGTTTGAGCTACAGCGGAAGAGGTGAAGTTGCGGAAACGTCGAAGCTCCGGACCGCGGTAAAAACCACTGTTTTGTGCTTGTTTGTCCTCCGGTTTTTAGTCAGTCTGTGGAGTGGCTGCGATGTAATGAGTCAAACGAATGTAAAGCCCTGTTTCCTGTGATGCTTGGACGTGTATTTCTACAGGCTCCTAGCAGCGATTTAACCGTCACCAGTTGCTAGTTTAGAGCCCGAGCCGTGCGGCCAGTAGGTAGCAGAGCTCCCATAACGCATTAGCAATAAGAAACCAGGAGGACCTCAGACGTGGCTTCTGAAGTAACACGAAACTGTTTGTTTTACAATAAAACCTTGTTTAACTGCACTTTTGTCATTGTTTTTAGTCGTGCTAAATATGCCGTTTGTTTTAATGGTTTATTAAATCCTCTCTGAAGGGGCTTGCGCTGAGGTTTGTCACCCGTCGATACGGCGGAGTAACTCTCACTTGTCGTTCCAGGGTAAATACCTCGATCGGGGAACTACAGCGAGAGGTGGGATTCAAACCTGGGTCCTTCAGGTTTAAGGTAACAGCAGCCTGTGGAACGGTTACAGCTAACTGTAGGGATTTAGGTGGAGAAATGTGTGCACTGATGTAAACTTTTGTCCATCGCGATTGTGACTGAATGAACAGCACTGAGAAAACAGGACTGTCCAAGACCCAGACAAATGGGCTAAATGACAGTGTTCGCGACAAAAAAAAAAAAAAAACTTCGTGTAATTTAATGATTTTATCTCCAATTTATTCATCTTTCATAAAAGTTGAAAAATCCTTTTTAAAAAGATAAGTGGTTGGCCACGTTGTCGTAACGTGACAAGTGCCGGCCGAGTCCTGCGAGCGACGGACCGTGTGAGTCTGACCTCCAGCAGCAGACGCCGGACCGCTGCAAATTCAGCACCTTCAGAAAACTGGAACCCCCACAGATACAAGTTCATCAGCTTTGTGCACGATCAACTACTAGTGTTTAGTTACGAAGGCTTTGACCGAGGTGTCACGAGTACAGCAACAAAGGTGGCCACAGAGTCACTTTTGGACGTGCCAGACAGAACCCGTCTCCAACAGAAAATCCCACATTTGAAACGTATTACAATAATTGTTCTTTTTCCACTCGGTTGTCTTTCTAAGAAAAGGAAACCAAAGCCTGGATGCACTTTGAGTGTTTAGAAAAGGAGAAGTGACATCAACGGAATCTCGCATCCAAATTAAAACGCAGTTGTACTTTGTGTGAATGGCGAGGACGAGTGGGGTGAAGTTAAGTTTCCGCAGTTGCGATGCACAGCCAGCCGCCCGTGAAGGTTTACAAAGGCGCGCTTGTGCTGAAGGTGAAAGGCCAAAGCGCCATTAGATGTCCTTTGTATCGTCTGTCGAACAGTCTCAGTTGTGGCAGGTGATGCTCCCCATCGACTGCAGCGCCGCCCCATCCTCGGCGATGCATTTTACCGTTTGTACAAAATATGTAAAAAGTCTTATTCAGAGAATGCTGGTGCTACACCCTTGTGCTCTTCGCCACAACGTGTGGCCGTGCGAACTCCACAAAGTCATCGATGAGGACCGGCCACGCACCTGGAAACAGGAGGGAGAACCCTGGTGAGTATGATGTGGAACTTCTGCATCTTCACATGCACTTTGAAACTGGGGAAACTGTGAAACTGGGACTCATCCCTTTCTCCTTTAGCAACATTATTACACAAGTTTTCACAGCAGCTCACAGTACTGATAAATCAGGACAGCAATGATATACAGTAACCAGTCATCTAGCACCAAGACACAGTCAGTGGTCCACAGTATCTTGGAAGGACTGACTGTGAGGCAGGGTACACTCTGGGTGAGAAATCACTCTCTCACTCACACACTAATGTCAGTTTAGAATGTTCAGTACACCTAGAACATGTCTTTGGACTGAGGAAGTAAACCCACGCAAAACAGACACTGAAAACCCGATTTGAACCCATGTCTGAACCCACAGCACAGGATCTGTCAGACACCAACACCACCACCCCACCAGTGTACACGGTGGATATCAAAAGTCTACATACCCGAACTGTAACTTCGGATTTTGCCAATGTAAAGATTAACATGCCAGACCTTTTGTAACCTTTAACACGCTCTCGAAATAAACCTCGTTTAAGTGACAAATTAAGTAAAACCTGTAAAGCCTTAATAGCAAAAGTCCAAAAAAGCGGTGTTGCACCTCTTTCCCGACTGGGGCGCTCATGCTGCACGCCGTTTACAAAGGTTTGATATCCTCTGTACATGAGCAGTAAGTACAGCATGATGAATGTAATACACACCTTCCTCATCATAGTTGGACATGTCGTCAGTTATCATTGTGCTGAAGTCTAACAGAAGGTTCCAGGTGTCTTTAGGTATGGATCTTTTATGATGCTCCTGGGAGGGGGGAGAAAGAACAAAAAGTTCAAAACATTTTAAAGTACATTTGAAACTGCGCTATTGTCTCTTACAAGATGGCAAAGAATAAAATATCGGCACGGTGGGGGGAAGAAAAAAACAAAACTGACCAGCAGTCAAAACAACCACAACTACGAGAGGCAAAAGTTACTCGTACCGATTGTATTAAATGCTAAGAGGAGCTCGGTTAACAAATATAACACCAAGTTGCCCTGGACAAAGGCATCGGATAAATGGACGGAACGATGGAAAACATAGTATATTTTGAAAGGAGTCACAGCAAATAAAGGAACTGCACAATGTTTCTTGTAACATGCACTATATCAAAAAAGACATTTCTTGGACATACCAATAAAAACGTGTTCCACAGATCTAGGAATTTGAATCTTCCTGCCAGCACTAAGTTCCAATATGCAATCGCCATTTCTAAATCTGAAAAATTCATCCATATCAGCATTAATGAGAGCATGGAACTTATTCAAAGACACATGGATTCAAAAAAAAAAAAGTCGACACACAGCAAATGTCACAAACCTAATCCTTTCTGTCCCGGGTTCTTCGCAAAGTTAAACGTAAACTGATAAAAATCCTTAAATCTCCCTTGGTCTTTTAAGTCCTGTTCCATTTTTGGCAGCTGTGCTTTTAGCTTTTCTATACTGTCACACCTAAGAAAAAGAAGTCTGGATTAGCAGCTTCTCTATGTAGATTTATTCTGTTCACGTTTCAGACGGCCGCTCCCTTTGCCGCGTTCTCACCCCTGCTCCGCCATGCCGTCCATGAACTCCTGCTTGGAGAACTCGCACTGAGTCGCTGCTCGAAACTTCCAGGCGATCAGGAGGACGCTGATACTGGCGGGATCGAGCCCGAGGTCGTCGCAGAACTGCTGGATGCCGTCGATGCCGATCTTATTGTCGTCGTGCGGATCTACAACGGTGAGAGCCGTCACTTCATCGTATCGACCATTTCAAGCAAAGGTAAGATAGGTATTCACCTCATTTTTGGCATTTTTTGGAGAAAATACTATAAATTAAAATCAAAAGTGCACTTTTGATTTTCTCAACTTTCGCCATTTCTCCCCCTAATAGTCCAGGACTGTATCTCGCAAACTGCACCTTACAGAGATTCTTTGCTTTAAAATCAAAATAACTATTTGGGGTGGGAAATATGACGGTCAGCTTCTTAGAAATGATACAAATACCTTCTAAAGCCTCATTTCTTTCCTGCACCTCAGGGTGTCAGACAACTACACACAGATGAGTAAGTAGATAAGTAGATAAAATGCAACCGAATAATATTTCCTCCGTTTTCTACACTTACAAACAGAACGATCAGTAAACAGCGTTTCTAGTCGGCCGCACAAATCTTCGTAAATACACGCTTTCATAATCTGCTGCATTCAAGCAAACAATAGCCTTGTATTATTGTTGTGACATCTCGAGCTGGACAGACAGGAGACGTTTAAGAAACACCAACCAGGTTGATTCCTTACCTCTGTACCTATGGTAGAGCTGTTCCAGCTTTTTCCTGTCCAGAACCCCCCTCAGGTTTTGCCGGTACAGCTCAGGGTTTTGGAAGAAGTTGTCCGTGGCGACGTCTAGCTTCCAGTCGTTCTGCGACAAGCAGCTGAGGGCCGTCTTTTCGCTGGACTGCGTGAAGATCACGAACTGACGGACCTTCTCCTTCTGCGAGGACTTCAGCTTGTTCTGCGGAGGACACGGCGGGAAGCGTTAGACAGGTTCGCTCTCTCGACGTGGGCAAAAAGAGAAAGAAATACCACATCTGCGAACGTGAGATGCATTAAATATCTAACCAGCGCCTGAGTTCACAGCTGTTGTTCGACACCAAACGCCAAGCAGTGTAGTTATTAGTTTTGGTGCGTGGTGCCCAGGTTCTGGAGAGGATCAAACTGTACATGGGAATCACTTCTTCATACTGTGGTGAGCGAGATGTTATCTAGGTGTCACCGTGGTTTAGGGAGGTCCAGGTCTTGTGAGTGTGTCACCCTGACGCTAGGCAACTCAGGTGTCACCATGAGGCAGGAAGGTGAAACCCACAAAGCATCACCCTGAATGCAGGGGACACCAGGTGGTACCCAGGTACGACCATGGCTCGGGGTTGCCCGACACAGCCACCCGGTGGGAAGTGGGTTTCTTATCTGTTTGTCTGGAAAACCTGGACAGGAGGAGCTCCACGCGGAGCTGCCTGTGATCGTTTGCAGGACGTGGAGAAATACGAGCAAACAAAACACACACAGCCGCAGATCGGTCCAATTCGGAAGGAGACAGACAAACTAACTCGCCGCTGCGGGGCACAACAGCGGCAGGCCGCACGGATCCCCGGAGCTCGAGTGCGCGCTGCGGACGGGCGGCTGCGCGGCCGAACCTGACAGCCGCCGGCTTCCGCTCGCACACCGGCTTGTCTACCGGCGAGCAAAGACAGGGAAAACTGTAGCCCGCCTCACACCTCGGACAAGTGACGAGAACTGTTTACTACCGCTGAGACATATAACCAGACCCCAAAAAAACATTAAAAAAAAACAAACGGTTTTCTATTTTACCATCTTTGTAACGACAAGTCCGCTCGCGCTCCTCCGCCACCGCTTCCCGCACTTGCGCAGTCGGGCCTGATGCGGCTTTCTGGAGGCTGTCAGTCATAGCAATGGACCCTCCCAGACGACCGCCCTCTTAACGCCGGTGGGCCGTGACAGCTGTCAGTCATAGCGGTGGCCCCTCCCAAACAAACAGCCACGACACTTGTCTTAACCTTGACGTTTTTGTTCGTTTTGGAAGAATAAATCCTTCTTTCGCTATTATTACTGCCAAAGGTGGTAAAATTCAGCGTTGTGAAGGTAAAGGGTAAGTGACCTCAATTCAAATTGTACAGAAAAGGGTCTCGCGCTAAGAATCCGAGGACCTGCAAAGGTAAAGTGAAATGCTGCCATGCATAGATATTTAATTCTTAATATTTAATTTACTTTTTACATGAGGTTAATTTATTTTTGTTAATTTTGGTATTCATATTTAGTAAAACATCGACTTCATATTACTTTTCTCCAACATTATTATTATTATTGTTGTTGTTGTTGTTGTTTTTGTTGTTCCTTACTGGTAAAAAGCTACAGTTCGTACGTTCAATCGAAATGTCCGCTTAGTGACCAATGAGAGTCCCACAGAGGCGGGTTCAAATTATGTATACTGGCCAATGATATTCAAAACCTGTTCAACTATTGACCAATTAAAGTGTGACTTACACGCATAAGCACGTGGTAAACGTGAGTGAACATGCAAAGTAAAAACCTGATCGGTGAAATATGGAAGCGATCGTCAAAAAAATATATATATACAGAGTATCACGGAAATGAAATAACTAATTCGAAAAGAATGATTTTAATTTGCGCGTTCTTCGCTATGTAAGAAATAAGTAAAACCATTTACAATATTTATCCTCTTAGCTGATGCTTTTCTCCAAGAGTTCTTAGTACAAACACCCTAGTGAGAAGTAAGGTATAGTTGTATTTATCGATTCTTACATTAAAATGTCACTAAGAAATGAAAAGGAGTTATGGTACACTGGGAAACAAAACAATTAAATGCTACAGTAAATAATAAATACTAACTACACCGAAGAGATGAAATGAGGAAAAAAGCACATTTAAATGGTGCAGCTGCATCAGGAGAGATTTATCACTGTAACATGTACCACATCTGAGCCGTTCACAACACAGGTCCGAGTGCAAACCTGAGAAAATATATTTTGACTCATAAGCTGTTTATCGCACCTCCACCTCGCACCATGGCAGCACATTTTTTCCGCTCTCATTCAGGTTGTTGAGTTTGAGGCCAGTCTGGCTCGTCCAATAATTTTATTTACCTGAATTTATGTGCTTTGACCTCGCCGAGAGAGGACATCTGTCGCACTGATTCATCTCCACCATCTCCAGCTCGTAGCTCAGATTAGGCCGGTCATTTTAAATCCATAACATGCGGTTTAATTTATCATGTGAGACACAGGCAATGTGAATCCCAGTCGTGTTCACCGCACAAGGACAGATTGTAAAGCGTTACGGTCTCGTGTTGCAAAACCATTGGAAGGTGTATGAAAAGCGTTCTTTTTCAGACTTGACATTTTCAGACAATTCCCAGCATATAACAGCATATCCATTCATATAATTTTCCCCTGTTGTGTGTAACGTAAACCGAGGATCCACAGTCCTGATATTATAAATCTTTTTGTAACGAGAGATGTTCTTTGTGTTCAAGTTAAAAGGCAAAAATAGTGAAATCCAAACTATCAGTTACTTGCACTGCTGGACTAATTCGTCTTAAAGACTCTTCCCAGGTGAATGAAGACAAGTTATTTCTCCCTAAATGTCTGTATGCTGGACGTGGCGCTCGGGATGAATGTGGAGACGCTGCTGGAACGCTGGAATCATCTGTGATTTTGCCTCACATTGTTCTGTGAGCAAATCCTGTCCTGGACCGAGCAGCTCTGTAAGGCATCACTGATCCCTCGTTCGCAGTATGAATACCTTAACCGTGACTACCGTGGTCCTGTAGTAGACCGCCGTCTTGTCCAGAGTGCCTGTCTCATCTCCTGTGTCTCTGGCATAGGTTCCGCCCTACCGTGACCCTGTATGAAACAAGCGCTTGTTACTGATGGACAGATTACCTGTATAACCTATGTGTTATTGCTTTTAAAATTTCCGGTTACTTATATTTCAGTGTCAGCTTCAACCGCTTATGCAAATTACATATAGTATACGTGTGTATACTTAAAAAAATGATGTACATCTTCAGCTGTTTCGTGAGGCTATTTGCACGTTACCATCATGCACCTTTTGCTCATTTAAACGATTCCGAATTATCAACTTATTGTTTTGCTACTAACATCTTAAACACCTGATTTTTCACATGTGGAAAAATGAATTCTCTTCACGTAGACATGAAGTCCAGCTGTTCCTTCTAATGGTGCCATATGGTCTCTCTGCAGGCATCAAACTCTGTTTTTAACAAAGGGCAGCTCTTACTAAATATGTCCCTGGCATCAGTGGGCGTTATCACCTAGTATCTTCAGTGAGAACCTGTGGGGACCGGTGTCCTCCATTCTGGCTCTCTAACCTCAAACAGGCCTCTCCAGCAGGTCTGCCTCGGCCATGACCTCTAACATTGGACAACCCAGTAAAAAAAAACCCATTTGACCCCCACAGGTCCACTGTCCCCCCATTGTCCCTCATACTATAGTCAAAGGGCAGCTTATTGCCTAGCAAAGGGAGACAAAATTTGGAGGAACATGCAAAAAACAAAATAAAACACAAAAAAAGTCCATCCACAGCAATGACATTGTTACAAAACATTTAAAAGCGCTGAAACTAAAATATGCGACTATTTCAAGCATCATATGTCCTTTAACAAACCGGTGTTTGTGATAAATGTATGTGTTTCAATCTTTACCAAATTATTCTTTCTTCTTTTAAGCTATCTGGAATCTGTGAATAGCAGGTAAGACAAAATTGGGTATTAAAGATAAAAAAATAGAACGTTAAAGCATGTGTGTCATTTATTGAGATAAACCGATGATTTATGAACGTTTTTCAGTGATTTTTTGTAACTGGTTTTCGAGAAGTTAAGGTTCTTGGGACAGTTAAGTGTCTTATCTGCTTTGACAGTTTCAAATGTTCAGAGAATCATTTCCTAGGTTTGAAATAACAATTTTAAAGGACTGTGATGGCGCTGTAAGAGCATGTTAAAATCTCTCGACTTTATTTTTTATGATATTTCTCATATCTATGGGTTCTTTATATTTAACGGGCTGAACTCGAAATTCGCCGCCAGAGTTACTTCCGGCTTCGTCTTGTGCAGGGGCCTCGAGGAGACCCCGTACAATCTCGAAGACCGTCTTTTTTTACTGCAATATCCCTCCGCTGCGAAACATAGTTCGGAAAGAAACGCATTAACTTAGAACAAAAATTGCTGACCAGTCTGGCACTTGCAGCCCTATGTGAACATAATAAAATTCTAACGTTCCACTGGAATCGATGTATGGTGAGAAATATGTATGTTTCCAGAGTTCGGCCTGGTTTTCACGTGCCGGAAGCGGGAGTGCCGGTCGGATAAAACGCTGTGCATCGTGAATTTGCCTCCTTTTCAGTTGAGCGCTGAAGCTTCGTCCGGATCATGTCCAGCGGTTCTGCGGATTATAACAGGTATTTTGCCTAAAAAGAAACGCGAGTAATTCACGGGAAAGTGCAACGACCTGCGGCTTGTATAGTTACAATTTAAAACCAGGCACGAAAGTCAGAGGACCATCTTTTGCCCCTTAAAAGTGCTTCTGCTTACGGCGAGATCGTTTTGCGGTCGCGGCCCGTCGGTCGCTGATATTTTCTTCTTAACTCTTATCCTTTTAAAAGCCTTATAAACGTTTAACTTCAACCTCGTTTAGGTGAGTCAGTCTTAGTTTATTGTTTTCTACCACATATCCAAGGAATTCCGGTGCTAAACTACGTTGCGGAATGTCAGCCGGTTAATGGGGCCCGTTTGCCTAACGTCGTATTCGCTTCGAACCGTTAACAAAACCGTCGGTTAGTTAGTTTTATGTAACCGTTTTGTTAAACTATAATAGGTTTATTCAAGTAACGAGGGCTGTTGAAGTAAACATTTTGTTAATTTTCTTAAAACCGAACGCTGAAATGAAATGGTCCATGTTTTCCGCGATCTGTGTGTATTTGTGTAATATTTTGAAATCGACGTGCTTGTTTTACACATTTTAGGCTGTGTTAAAATACACTTCCGCCAGCTGAAATTATTTTTGCCGATATGGCGTTTATTTGTACCCGTAGCCGGGTATTTTCACGTCATGAATAAATAATACGGCCCGTACCACTGTTTGCCCCCCATAATGGCGGCCCGCGGCTCCACGTGGCAGGAGAACTGCCCACGCTGCCTGGGGGGTGGGTTGTCTCGCCTTTGGCTGCCCTCCTTTTTACATATGGTCATAACTCAACAAATGTCACGCTCCGTGTTTTTTGGCCAGCTCCAGAGACCGAGACCATGGGGGCCCAGAAGGGATGGAGCCTGACGGTGTCATTGAGGTGAGAGCTGTGACTTGTGACCCGCTTGTTGGCCCAGCAGTGTGTCTGCCGCACGCTTTTCTGAAACCAATTCCTCCTTTAACTGTCACAGAGCAATTGGAATGAGATCGTGGACAATTTTGATGACATGAACCTGAAGGAGACCCTCCTCCGGGGAATTTATGCCTACGGTTTTGAGAAACCCTCAGCAATTCAGCAGAGAGCAATCATTCCATGCATTAAAGGTGTGCTGCTTTGCTCTGCGTGTATTTGTGTTTGACTGTGGTGGCCTGAATTTGTGGTACAGATTTCCAGGACTTCTGCAATGAATTACATTGGAAGTGATGACTCAGACATTTGAGATCATGTTGAAACTGCGTAGTGACGTAAGAAGCTTGCTTAATTTATCGATCCCAAAATCGTGGAGTCGAATGACTATCAGTCAAAATGGGTCCGCGATTAAAGACCAAACCTCCTGAACTCTTTCCTTTTTGTTTTCGAATCTAGGCTACGATGTCATTGCTCAGGCCCAGTCGGGAACTGGCAAAACAGCCACGTTCGCCATTTCAATTCTGCAGCAGTTGGAAATAGATCAGAAAGAGACCCAGGCTCTGGTTCTGGCTCCTACCAGAGAGCTGGCCCAACAGGTATGCTGCACCTGAGGTCGTGACATACATACAAAATGCTTCAGACCAAGGCAGCATATTTGGATGGTGAGCTGAAAAGGTATTTTCTTCATTCTTTGTAAATAAGCTTGTTGGCCTTAAGTTCAGGACTTCGTTGCTTTGCCTTGTGCTTGTGTGTTGCCATGGAGCTGTGAGGTGCTCCACTGTCAACTGAGCCAAAAAGATTATGTATTTGCAGTGTGTTACTGCCTTGGTCTGACTGACATGGATGCTACGCTGTGCATACTTTGTCACATGACTGCAGTCAAATGACTTGATGTAACTGGCTGAATGTCTGGGTTGAACTTGTATTGGAGGGAATGCTTTTCGTGTTGTGCTGCTAATTTTCACTTTGTCTCTTTGTGCGACTCTCCAGATTCAGAAAGTAATCCTGGCTCTGGGTGATTACATGGGTGCCACCTGCCATGCCTGCATCGGAGGCACCAACGTCCGAAACGAAATGCAGAAGCTGCAGGCAGAGGCTCCCCACATAGTTGTGGGCACACCGGGAAGAGTGTTCGACATGCTGAACAGGCGATACTTGTGTGAGTAGCCTGCTCTTCTGTGGCTCTTCTGTTGGTAGCGGGGTGACGTGATGTTTGACCATCTTTCGGGACTGACTTTAATGGAGATGTCTTGACTACTTTCTGATCACCAGCACGTAAGTTATGCTTTGTACACGTGTGGTCCTGGTCCCCTGCTCCTCACCCAAAGTGTTTTGTATGTCTCGCAGCTCCTAAATGGATCAAGATGTTTGTCCTGGATGAGGCTGACGAAATGTTGAGTCGAGGGTTCAAGGATCAAATCTATGAAATTTTCCAGAAATTAAGCACAAATATTCAGGTGAGATACTGGATTGTTGAGCAAGCCCCTTTCGCTTTGGACTGCGAATGCAAATTGCTGCGTTTGAGGCTATAGATGAGTCCAGTGAGGGCTTTGTCATTAAATTTACCCTTAATTGTACAGTGACAAAATTTGTTGTGTATGAATTTGTGTACTTCCATATGAAGAGCCATACTAAAATTGTGGAAGCCAAATTATTGGCTTTTGCAATAATGCTAGTATGGTGTAAGATGGAAGGAGAATATTTGCACTGTACTGCAAATGAGAGGAGGTCGGACCTCTTTCTTAATGTCCAGTGTTCTCTGTCTCAAGGTCCAGTGCCACATGCAGTTAAGGTCCATTTAGGGAGAGCACCAAATGCCCTGGGTGCCTTCTTAAGACTGACCCCCTTGTTCTCTTGCCTGTTGCAGGTTGTTCTTCTCTCAGCTACAATGCCAGCTGATGTGTTGGAGGTGACCAAAAAATTCATGCGTGAACCAGTTCGTATTCTAGTGAAGAAGGAAGAACTTACCTTGGAAGGTATCAAGCAGTTCTACATCAACGTGGAACGCGAGGTGAGACCAAAGGAATAAACAGGGTTCGTTTGTACAGCTGAGCACCAAGTTGGAGACTTTCCTTCTTGTTCAAAGCACTCTGCTAAAATTGTGAGATGTTACGTCTTGTGGCTTAGCTCTTACAATAATGCTAGTATGAGTACACCCAAGAAGGAGACTATCTGCACAGCATCGGTAATGAGATGTGGGCGGACCTCTTTCTTAATGTCCAGTGCCCTCGTCTCGAGATCCTGTGCAACACTTCTGCGTGAAGTCCAGATATTTGCTCAGACCTAGTTTTCCTTCCCAGTTGGGATGAAGTCATAAAATGAATGCAAACTTCAGTCAGTGTGAAATGTGGACAGCTAGCGGTTAGTGTTTATAGGCCAGCAAGCTATAGTTGACACTGCAGTAAAGCTTGTTATGGTAATGCTGGAGATGGGGTGTCCATTTCGGCGTGCTCTCTTTTGGCATCGTCCTCTGCATCTAAATTATCGCCGTGTTAAGTTGTAAACTCTATGCGGTCTTCTGCACTGCCAGCAGTTGCCAACCAGACAGCGCTGCTCAGGTCCAAACGCTGAGCTCGTGCTCGGTTTGTGGTGCGAGAAGGCAGTTGACCTGGTTTTGCCTTTTTCACATGTAAGCATTAACAGCATGTATTGTAAGGTATAGCCCCGATTCAAACCTCCCTCTTGTCTGCCAGGAGTGGAAACTGGACACGCTTTGTGACTTGTACGAGACACTGACAATCACCCAGGCGGTCATCTTTTTGAACACCAGGAGGAAAGTGGACTGGTTGACTGAGAAGATGCATGCTCGGGACTTCACCGTTTCTGCCCTGGTAAGAGCGTGTGGCTCCTTTTGAGCACCGCTCAGTGCTTAATTTTCCATGTTTTGCAGGTGTGTTTTGGGATTGGGTTCTGTCACTAAAGCTGTGATTGTTGCTGTTTGTCAGCATGGAGACATGGATCAGAAGGAGCGGGATGTGATCATGCGGGAGTTCAGGTCAGGCTCCAGCCGGGTGCTGATCACTACAGATTTGCTGGTGAGTTTGTACTGCCTGCTGTCGGTTTTTGCTGACTTTAGTTGAAAAGAATATCTTTGTTAAATGCTCATTTAACTGACATCTGAGCTGTGTCCTCCTTAAGCGTTTTCCCTGAAAAGCTCCATTTTATGAAATGCTTACATGGAAGTTGAAGGTAGCTGCTGCTATAATGGCACTTCAGTTTGGTGAGCTATTAATAGTTGGCTTTTGTGTGTGTGTGTGTGTGTGTGTGTGCGTTCATTCGTTCTAGGCCCGTGGTATTGATGTGCAGCAGGTGTCCTTAGTGATAAACTACGACCTTCCCACAAATCGGGAAAATTACATCCATAGGTAAGTTGGCCCTTAATTCCCCTGTTGCCCTGACCAATAGATTCCCAACTTGAGTTTAACTTGTGGTTCATGTGCCCTTGACAGGATTGGTCGCGGCGGCCGTTTCGGCAGGAAAGGAGTCGCTATCAACTTCGTCACGGAGGAAGACAAGAGGATCCTTCGAGACATCGAAACCTTCTATAACACGACTGTCGAGGAGATGCCCATGAACGTGGCCGATCTGATTTAAAGCCCTGGGATGAGATTTGTTCCACGTGGTGCTCGCACTTGCTGAATAAATGCGTGCATTTTGCTTTTATTGGAAAACATTGAATCTGGTCTATGCTGAGAGGATCAGAATTGATATTTGACAAGTGTGGTGACGCGGGGGGTCCGTCTGTGGACTCGGTCCTCCCGCCTGTATGGCTGCTGGGTTGGAATTCAAAGACATGGGATCTTTTTGCTTTTTCCTTACCAAGCGTTTTCCCACTAGTTCAATAAAGATGTGTGTGTTAGACGTTCTCTACCATTTAATAATTTACTTGTGGACTAAAAGATATAAGTGCTGTATTAAGTCTGCCAGTTATGTAAAACTAACATATTTGCGGTTACACTTTGGGTCAGATGCAATTTCCTTCCAAATTAAAGCACTTTCTAGTTCATTTTGTGGAATGTATTGGTTTTAATATTTATTTAATCACGTGTTTTATATGAATCTCGATGTGGGCCATAACGTGAACAAAAGTATTTAGCTGACAAATTGATTTAGTTGTGTTTGACCCATTTCAAAATAAAATGGAAGTGGTATATGTTACCTTTGTTTTGACTGGTTCTTTGTAGAAATAAATAGATTGTTACAGTACTTGTATCTTGAGGTCTGGCTGCAGTGAGGCCTGCATGTCCTGCTCACTGTTCCTTGCAGGATTATATATTTGTCCCTGCTCCCCTCGCTCTGGTGATGAGCTGCATAGTGTCATTTTCTGAGTTAGTCCATCGAAGCGACGTTTCCTTAGTGGCGTCGCGTTTATACAGCCGGGATCCTGTTTAAGCACGTGCACAAAACACGTTGCTCAGGGTTTCGCACCGGGCTGCGTTCCATGTCCTGATGTTTTGGAATTGTGCTCTTTATGGATGTTAGTTTATTCTGTGTACACAATGTTTAGGATATTACACCCTCCACGGGGTCTGGGCAGCACCTTGTAATCGAACACCGTATTTCTGCTGCAAAACATGAATATTCGCACTCAAAAGTTCAGTTGTACCTTGTTTCAAACTACTCAGTGGGCTGAGACCCCTTTGCTGTCAACATTTTTTGCCCTATGCCATGTTCCTATTTGTTTTTTTGTTTTTTTTGTCATTACCGTCACTGTAGAACTCAGTAAGGTGCTTCAGACACACCGCTGTCACGCGTCCGCAGTAACTGCACTTTTTGCGCAAGTGACAAGGCTCGCGCAGCCCACGCTGGCCACCCACCACGGAAACATCTGGATTGTACAACTAAAAGATTTTGACCCACTTCTTGACCTCATCTGCTTCGTGAGCATTGTGCTGACCGGAGTTAAGCCTGATGTTTCTGCGAGGAGATGTCTGTCGAAGGTCTTTAATGTGGTACTTTGACGTAACTCGCAATGTTTAGGAAGGAACTGATCACACCACGCAAAACCTGAACGGGTGGGTTATTAATAGTGCAGATGATACTCAGTGGGGGGGGTTATATTTAAACTGGTGCACAAGAGAGCAAGTGACACATTGGGAGGATTCGACCCCCGTTTCCTGACAATGCAGCAATTATTTTGACCTTAATAGTGCTTTCTCTCCATTTGTTGTCTCAAAAGTGACTAATAATTGTCTAATAAATTTGTATTTGATTGTTATATACAACAGACTGCTGCGGCCCTCCTCAGGATAAGCGGTTAATGATAATAGATGGACAGATGAATAGATGGATTCATTATTATATATTATCAATATGCTATTATATGTTATGTACTATAAAGTAGGCTTATTATTAACCGAAAAGTAATTACATATGTACATGTAATAATTATGCATATACCAGGACCCAGATTTTTATAGTTTGGATTTTACAGACATATTCTAGAAAAAAATTTTTTAAATCATACATATTTCGATCATTTTTAAGCAGAACAATGGAAATGTTTAAAAAATAATTATAGCGAAATAATTGTTACTATTTATTTCGCTTTCTAGCAACTTAATATAAAATAATGTTTTAATCAAAGTTGACACTGTCTCTATTGTCAGTGTGATAAAGGCGGCGCGGCGCCCCGTAGACCCCCTGTAGCGGCCGGACATTCGGTTAATACGGTTAAAAGTGTCAATGTACATGGTGCCGTAGTATATAGCACACCCGGACACCCCCCTCCCGTATAGTCTGGAAAATCAAAGTTAAACTGAATATATTATATATTTTTAATGCGCATAGTTAATACTAAAATTATAATAACGATGTTGTTTAAATTATTATTTTTATGATGGATTTTGCGGATTTTGGTAATAAGAAGGTAATTTGTAATAGTTTAAAATATTTTTAATAATTTACCATGTAAAGCCAATACAGCAAAAGGGCTCATTAAGTCATAAAAGTGCGTATAAGGCAGTTTTGAACAGCATTTGGGAGAAGATTTATTCTCTTGCTCGTATATACTGTGCAGCGTGGGCGGGAAAGTGGCGTCACTTCCTCTTTCTCGTTTCCGGACACTGCGCTCCAGCCGGGGCAGCCGGGATTTAGAGGGCGGGAAGATAAACGGAATGAATAGATGCGAATATGGTTATAAACAACTGCACATCATTCATCACCAAGGTTTCTGCGGTGATTTTTACTCGACGAATGAAATGCGAACAGTTTGATAAGCGAGCAAGTTTCCCTCTAGTGACCCCACGCAGGACTGCGGTTGCGGTTTGCTTTTCTTTATTTGCTTGTTTGTTTGTTCGTTTTAACACAGCCCCCCCTCCCCTCCCCCCCCCCGGAAGGCGCCCACCTGTCCTGTGGCCCGGGGAGGGTAGTGACACCCAAAACACACACTGAGACATTAAAGCCAGCAGGTGCCGTATAGTTCGGAGGTCGTCACCTAGCAATGTTGTAGGACACTGAACTGGCAGAGTAAAATTACCCTGATGTGTAAACAGGTAAATCAGTGTAACGCTGGTTATCTAACACCTTATACAAACACGAATAAAGGTCAGGAGTGTAATTATGTCCTTTCCACTCACACAGAGTCAGGTAGGAGGCTGTGTTCGGCACAGACAGGTGAAACTCAGGTGAAAATGAAGCACATCACAGGTATCGCTCTCTCTCTCTCTCTCTCTCTCTCTCTCTCCCTCTCCCTCCACTTTGGCAGCCACCCCGCACTGCCACGTGACCTGGGCTGCGGGTGCCGTCATTGTCATCACTGAGATTTTACCTGCCAGGGATCCAGAGCGGGCAGCAGAGGGAGGTGTGGCGGTGGGCGTGGTCGAGCATCACCGAGGAGCGGAGGAGGACAGGAGGCGAGAGCCGCGCGCGCTCTTCCGGCTGCAGGCGTGAGATGTCCGCGCCGGAGCTGCAGCGGTGCGCGAGCCGCGTCCTCGCGCGAGCCGGTGAGTGTTCGCTGTGTGTGTGTGTGTGTGTGTGTGTGTGTGTGCGCGGTAGGGGCGGGGCTTCATTAAACCAGCAGGAACTTTAATCCTGTTTTGCGTCTTTAATTATTTATCCTGCATGTAACTTAATACGTCGCGTGCCGTCGCCTCTCACAATACACAATAATGTTAGATCGGCAAATACATATAAAAAAGTTATGCGTAAAGTGGATAGATGTGAATTCGGGGGGCGTTCATGTACAAAAGTGTATTTTTGTATGTAGAACAGGTGACATTACACACAGGGAGGAGCAGCACGTGCAAAGTGTAACAGCAGAACATGGTAAATGAGAGTAAAGTGACGTTGCTGGAAGGTACATGTCCACCCGCGTATCCTTGCAGTCCCTGCCTGAGATGCGCTGCACATGCGCTGTGAAGACAGGTGGGCTGTTGCCATAGTGACGGAGGGCGCTGACTCACGGGGACCGCAAGCTGGTGAAACACACGTTTCACACTCGGCGTGGACCCTGCAGATACCCCTGAGCTTCTCCGACAGGGAGCATGTGTGGGTGTGTTTGTGTGTGTGAGACGGGTTGCTGGTTGAGGTTGACCTGTGGTGGTCAGGGAGGAGTGGCCAGCCTGGGGCCTGGCTGCTGGAACCTCTGCCGTTCTCGTGACCAGTAGATGGTCCAGGTTTTGCGAGCAGGAACCTCCAGCTACAGGGCTGTGTGTGACATGATTGTGGTGTGACCAGGTCAGACATCAGAAGATCAGTGAAATGAGTGATCAGACTTCCTGCTGAAGATTATTGACTGAGAAATCAGTGGAAAGTTGCTTTAGAAATGACTGATGCCACAAAAAGACTGTAGTTTTTGGGCTTCGTCAAGTATCTCCCATGCTCCTTAGACGCCTCTTCCTTTTTTCTCTGTGCTCCTCCATATTCCCCCATGTTTTCATCCCTTGGTGCAGTTTTGACCCATTTTATATGCTTGTGAAACATCTAGATGTTGTGGTGTCTTTCAGCCTGCTGTCTCCCAGCAGGGGCAGGAGCTTTAGCAGAACAGGTCACTCTTAGAGACCACAGGCGTGCACCATGGATTGTGTTGGCATCACATTCATTTCGTACCAGGAGAGATGAAGCAGAAAGCCTCCTGAGAAACATTTCCACACACAGCTCCACTCCAGTCATGTCGAAACACGTCCATGTGTATACATTTACACGAGGACTGCGAAACATTTGCATTGATTCTTACAGGAGACGCTTTTCTTGAAAGCAGCACACCTGCTAATAAGGCCACAGTTTGATCTCATGCAGAAACACGGGGATCTGCTCCTAATTGTACTAAGAGGATTAGCTTAGCCAGAGCACCGTGTGGGAAAATGGCTTCTCGGAGTACTGAGGGTTACAGCCAGGCATCAAGAGGGGTGTGTTAAAGGGGGCCAAGCAGCATGGATTGGGGGCCGGCCACGGAAAATAATTAATATTTATTCATTTATGTCACACTTTTCTCCCGTGTGACGTTTGCACACTGACACTGATTTACCCATTTACTCTGCTGGCTAATTTCTGCTGCATCCATGTCGGGTAAGTTTATTATAAAGGGCATTGCAGTAAAATGGTATAAACACCAGCGAACGCCCGGACAATAACAAAACACACTGAGCACAATTCACTCGATAAAACAAAGTCCAAAATTCGCATGACGCTTCCAGAAATATAATCCCGACATCATTAAACACAACAAACTACAAATAACGCAAAACGTAATTTGAAACGCAGCGCGGCGGTTGAATTTAAGATCAAACGCCAGTCAAAAGTGCGACACGCAAGGTACATTACCCAGAAACCCTAACTGTACAGGTGCCACCAAACCAACAGAGAAAACACTTGGCAGTCGACTTCTCCAACCACCGCGCCGCCAGCTGGCCGATCCCACGCACTGCACGCAGGTGGACCCATTGCTCAGTAGGTGGCAGGCCAGTCCGCTCGGCAGTGCGGAGGGGGGAGGGGGGCTCACTTACGCTGTTAATGCTGTTTGTTTGTTTGTTCACATTTTAGCCACCAAAGCACTGGGAGTGGTGTGTGTGGGGGGTGAGGTTATGGATTTAATACGTTTTATTATGTGCCAGATCAGCCTCAGCAGTGTTTGTGAGTTTTGGAGGCCAGTCGGATTGGAGTGGGGACATTTTTGTTATTATTTGCCTCCTTCCGCAGATTATTTTCTCTTTTGGTCTTTATTTAGCGTTTTTATTCATCGCGCTTTTAAACAGGATATGGAAACAAGGTCAATTATATAAAAGGTGGGAACCTGAGAGGAGCTCGTGTTCGGATTGCGAGGCCCGGTAAAAACTGACAACAGGGAGTTTATATTCTACTGCTTCAGACTGATTCAGCTGTCGGGTTGTTGTTTTACTCTTGTTTTATTCATTTATTTGACACTTTTTTCTCAGGGCGACTTCCAGTGTGACATTTGTGCACTAAGCTGCTTACAGTGATTCACCCGTTTATACAGCTGGGTAATTTTTACTGTTTCAGTTCAGGGTGAGTAATGTGGCCAAGGGAAGTGCAGCAGGAGGTGAGACCTGAACCTGGGCCTTTTCCCCAAACGCCGCCCTCTTTCCAGATCTGTCCGGTCTTTTCCCTCGGTCAAATGTTCCTCTGTGTCGAAAGTGTGACCGTGTGAGCCTTGACCAGAGTGCTGACCGTGTGGGTCCAGCCTCGGAAACGCTTCTTTCTGTACAACAAGCGAGGTCAAAGGTCAGCGGGTGACTGGGGGGGGGTTCTGCTGGGCTTTGAAGTGTCAGAGCCCCGTTGCGCCCCCTGGACTGCTTGCGTACTTTTGAACTTGAAGGTTTCTTTCAAAGTCGGCCCTTCTTTCGAGGTGTGTTTTGTGAAATCGCGAGTGCAGCACTGATAGCAGACATGAATATTTGTTTCTTTAACAAATTTTATGATATTTATGTGTGCATCTGTTATCGTTTTATACCGTAAGGCCATTTCATACAAAACAAACCCAGGACACTGAAGTAGGAATAAGCAACTACTTAAAAACATAAACAAAAAAGATTAAATACACACAGAACAGAAGAGCATATAAATATATAAATATATAAACCAACAGAATAAATAAATAGAGCGATAAATAAATGAACAGGCAAAAACATGAAAGGGAACTTTGAGAGGTAGAAGTTTGCTCCAGGTTGTAGAAAAAGATGTTTCTCAGCATCTCCAGCTGCAGGTAAAGCCGTGTTTTGAGCGTGCGGACGGACGTTGCCAAATACCAGAAAACTACATGGAAGAATGGCACCGTGTGTTTGGTCCCACCTCTGACCCAGTGCTGTAAGTGTTAACGTGAGCAGAAGGTGGTGTGTGTGTGTGTTACTGTAGGGCCACAGGGCTGCTGGTGTTTGGTTTCTGTGACCATGATTTGGGTGGGAAGGGAAGTGGCCCATTGTTGAGTTCAGCAGGACAGCAGGACACGTGAGACGGGCTGGTCTGGACATTAACATCAATCACAGTGGAGACCTGGGTGTGGACAAACACACACACACACACAGGCACTGGATGTGGACACACTCTCTTTATGTCTCATCAAACTCTGTTTACCTTCTCTTCCCTTTTCCCATTACACAGCAGGGGGTATAGTGGTTGCGGTGACTGTCTTGCACTTGAAGGGGGCAGATTTGAATACCACCCTCTGCGGTAAAACAGTAAAAATGATCCAGCTGTAAAAATGGATAAATCAGTCTAAGTAGCTTAATTTTTGTCAGATGCTTTGGAGACAACTCTCCACCTAGTGAATGTTTGCACAGAGCAGATGAGGTTTCTGAAGGGCTGACAAGTCAAGTTGGACATTGTGCAGCAAAGAGCTGTGAGAAGATTAATGATTCACAGAGTCATGGACTACCTGGTTTTTGGAAGCACTGAATCTGTAGATGATGGCTGAAGGACAGGACCTGGAGTAATGAGGGAAAAGGCTTATTTGTTGCACACTGAGTGCTTGAGTTATGAACAGCAGAGTTATGGACTTCTGAGATACATGTTTTCAGGTTTTTTTAAATTTTTACTCACATTTTCTTCGGGGTTAGGGTTAGGGTGCTTTTTTTTGCTGTTTTTCAGCGTGAACACAGCTGGTGTTTCTACACGCAGGCGATAGATGGCAGTAAAGAGCCCTCAAAGAACACGAATGTTCAACTCACGTCCACAGTGTTTACAGCTCACGTCTGCTGTCCCCGATTGTCGGGGACCAGGAACAAGATTGCTCAGCTTCACTGTGTCTAACATTACATTTTGTCTAAAGAGCTGAAATCATTCAGTTTACAATATATGCAGTAAATCAGGATGGGGGCAAATACTTTTTCACAGCCCTGTATTGACTGTAACTGAGCACGCTGGGAAACAGGCTGATCGCTGTGGCGACACTCTTGTCCTGACCTTGATCTCAGCGTTGTGTTGTGTAACTGGGAGTGTCACCGTGTGTCTCGGAAGTCTTTCTCCGTTTGGGACCACCTGGGGAATTACAGCCTTGGCTGCCCTCGGGGGCAGCTGGAGGCTCAGGTTCAAAAGGGGGTTCCCACCCCCACCTGTGTGTAGCATGAGCTACGTGCAATCGTGCGTTCAGAGGGGGTCAGCGATTTGCCTTCCTTGTAAGACTTGCTGTTTTCCGGCACGACGTTCCGAGTCGGCGAGACAGTAAAGCCGCTCAGCTCCTTGGCGCCATTCCTCTGGCAGCACTTTTCCTACGAATGGCACATGCTGGAGCGCAGCACAGAGGATGATGGTAAACGGGCCATCTGAGCACGCGGTGTGTGACCGCAGGTGTGTGTGTGTGTGTGTGTGTGTGTGTGTGTGTGTGTGTGTATGTGTGTGTGTGTGCAGTGTCTGCTTCTTGCTCAACCGCGACTCAAGCTTCCTGTTTTGCGTCCTGGACCCGCGATCCTGGCGGCTCGTGGAATTGCCATCATCACGCGGGGGTGGGCGTCGCTCTTCTGCTCCGCTCTTGCCCCTCCTATTTATTGCTTATTCCCTCCAGCGGGACACGCGGCCTACTTCAGTCAATGGCCTCTTAATGCATCTCAAACAAGTTCTCACTGTAGTCGAGAACAGGGTTCAATTACAGTCTATAAATATGTACAATAATGGTAACTTAGCAACTGCGCTTTTGAACTGCTCTTTTGTGCCTGTCGCAAGTTGTGGATGTTTCTCCGTTGGCACCGTTTATCTCGCTCTTCTGTCCAAGGTGACCTGCAAGGTTGACTCTGTGCACAAAGCTGCCAAACTGGATAATGGTGCCGGTTTCTGTGTGAGAGGATTCCTGTGAATTATTGTCACATATTCTTTCACATTTCTTACACCTGCCTCTACAGACATTTTCCGCTGAGAACATTTAAGCAATAACCATATTTTGTTTAGCACCTGTCATGTGGAAGTGACTTTTTTATAGTTATAGTCTTATTATTGCTCAGTTTTCAACTAATTTATTAAAGCAATTGTTTGTTATTATTATAAATTACATTATCACGCATTTCTCTGACCCTCGACTGGGTTTACAGTGCTTTACTCATGTCTCCAGCAGGGTAATTTTTATTCGGTCAATTCAGGGTGGCTACCTTGAACAAGGGACCTGCTGCAGGAAGTGGGATTTGAACCTTCTGTGGGAAGGTGGCAACACTACAGCTACACCCCCTGAAATGACAGAGTAAAAATCACCCTGCTGTATAAACAGGTAAGTCACCGTGGGGCTTTGTACGAACCCACCACTAGAAGACACTCTGGCGAAAAGGGTCGGCTCCACGAACCACGTTTTTCCAGCATCTGGTTTGGTACCTATAAATCTGTACCTGGACTGTGGTCTTGGATCGCTCGCCAGATGTTTGTCTTCACCAACCATGTGAACTGCCCCCTGTACAGTACCTGCAGTGCTGCAGGGGGCGCTGTCACTGCACAGCATTTCCCCTACTTGCCAGACCTGAATTCTGAAGCCAGATGTGACCAAAACACGGCAATTATGAAAAGCACTGATACTTTCGGTGCTATTTTTAGCCTTCGACTTATTCCTTTTTTCCTTCTTGGTATTGTTTTCCTCACTCATACGCAAGGGGAAGGAAGACGAAGGATGTCGAGCCCAAGTCGGCCCCATGTCCTGGGGGGGGGGGGGCAGAATTCCCACCTACCTTGTACTGGTGTGCGCGGCTGGCCAGGCGTGTCCTTGGGGGTCGTCGGCACACGTGGTGCTTGTTTGCAGGAGCATGTCAGTGGCGGGCAGCGTGCTGGAGGAGGGTGGGGGTTGAAACCGGGACTTCCTCCCTGCTCCCTCCTACACCCACTGGTCCTGTGAGTGTTGTGAAACCCGGTATTACGCTGTTGCACCGGAGACAGCAGTCGTGCTGCTGGAGGAGCTGTGAGGCTGGAAAAAGTGACCACAGTTCAGAGGGAGGAGAGGACACACACACGCACCCGCCTGCGCGTGTAGACACACACACACACAGATGATCGCGTCCCTGCAAGTGGGGGCACTGTGTCAATTGACCCCCAGCTGGCTGAGCTACTCCTGAACTCTGGACTGTTGACATTGACCGCCCCACTGCGATCATGAAGAGGACTAGACCGGTCATAGGTATGAGACCGGCGTGCTTCTCTGTGTGTGTGTGTGTGTGTGTGTGTGTGTGTGTGTGTGTGTGTGTGTTCCTGTCTGTCAACCTGGGCATGTGTTTCTGTGGGTGTTTCACTGTGTTTCTCTGTTTTTCCTGTGTGTGTGTGTGTGTGTGTGTGTGTGTGTGTGTGTGTGAGAGAAAGCGAGAGAAACTGTGTGAATATGAGTTTCCGTGTACACGAGCGTGTCTGCTTGAGCGTCTGTGGTTTTGCACGAGTTTGTGTGCGACTGTGTCCGTGTGTATGTGTGTCTGAATGCGTGTTGGTATGCGTCTGTCTGTATCTGTGTGTGAGAGTGTGTGTTGGTGCTGTGTTCTTCCTCATCTTGTGCTTCACTCGTGCACACAGACACACACACATACACACAAACTAGCCGGTGAGGAATTAACCAGGAATGCAGGAACAGAGGAAATTCACTGCTGAGGTTTTCTTCTCAAACTTTTGTGATTAAATAAAAGTTGAGTCTGTTAGTAATTAACAGGTTTTTATTTACAGTAGAGAGAAACAGTTTTTTTAGGCAGACTAAACTTAAAGTTGAACTAAAACTGGTGTCTTATGGGGGGGTTGGGCACACAGATGAAATGGAAAAGCAAAGCAAATAAATGTATTAAATAGACCTAAATATAACATCAAATACAAATGAATAAAATATCCCACACACACACACACACACACACACACAGGCACCCTTCTCTTGTTTTCCATATCCTGCTCTTTATGCCGTATGTATCTGGGATGTGTTGCAAATCCTGATAATGAAATCAATGTATGATTTTTCGCTTCCTGTCTCCACAATGTGAGCAGTTTCCATGACAACGGCACCACAGGCCAACATTGTGTTTGAACCGTGAGACAAAAGGTCTGTTGTCCAGAAAAAGTTTCCCTTAAAGTTCTGCTAATCCTTATTAACGCGACTCGCCGCCTTCGCCCTGCCCGTGCGACGCAAGCTGCGTGTTCCTTAAAACGCAGTAACAACACGCGTGTGACAGCTCCCGTGTTTTGGTCCGCGGCGATCGCCCTGTGCCCAGAAAGCCGAGGTGTTTCAACTTCGCATGCGTGTCTGGTCCGCTTTGATTTCCTCCAGTGCTGGCAGTAAAACACCAGACAGCAGCAGGAATCTGGGTCATGCTCTGGAGGCCCAGGTGGGCCATCTGCCCCTGGCGAGAAGCGGTGAAGAAGACGGCCTAGAGAGACGTGGTTTCCTGCATTTCCGGGTAGCGCTGGTGCCTCACAGCTTCTGGGCTGTAGGTTTGGACGTGGGTTCAATTGCGGCTCAGTCTGTGTGGAGTTTGCATGTTCTCCCTGGTTTCGGGTGGGGTTCCTCCAGGTGTTCTGGTTTCCTACCACAGTCCAAACATGTGTTTCAGGTAGATTTGTGCACTCTACATTGCCAACTCTGTGTATGTGTGTGTGTGTGTGTGTGTGTGTGTGTGTGAGAGAGACCCATGATCCACAGTGAATGTTCAAGGGAATTATGAGTTGTCATTAATCCCTTTGACATGATACCGGTGGCTGTTTGTGTTTATACTTCAAGACCCCAGTGAAGGGCATCTGAACAGCTGTTGTCATGTCACCCTAAAAGACAGCTGTGCAAAAACAGGGCAGCAGGTGGCGTAGTGGTTGGATAACCTTGTGCTCAAGGACCCTTTGCTGAAGGGACTGATCCTGAATTAATACAGCAAAAATGACCCTGCTGTATAAATGTATAAATCAGCACCAACAGCTTAGTGAACAAACCTCAGACAAACACCTCTGCTTGCTGTTCCTTCGTGTGGGTAAAACGCAGTAAAACGAAGCTGTACCCTCGCAGCAGCTCGAGACCTTTTCAAAGTGAAGGGGCTTTTTTTTTGTCCTCACAGCGGTGGTGGCTAGCGTGTAGCGTGCGGGCACTGGCGGCTGGACGGTTGTCGGCTCTCGCCTGAGATCACAGAGGCAGCTTTGTGTCACTGTCGTGTGAACTTAGTGCGTTTCCTCGCGGTTGCTGACCCGGTCCTTCTCGGAAAAAGCATGATGTCACCACGTGGCCCTTCAGGTGTCCCTCCAGTATGCAAAGCTGAATAAAAACAATTATTTATGTAATAATAAAGCAGCTTTTGCAATGTTCTCAGCTGCAGCTGTGCTGCTTCAACTGTCTCGCCAGTTCTTCACATCTGGACTTGAGGAATGTGATAATGCCAGTAGGGGGCAGCGCCGAGCAAATATGAATATGTTTCCTTCTGCAGCTGCACTGTGACAGTATGATTCATATCTCTTTTGTGGTTGTAAACGCAGCTTTCGGAATGTTGTTTATAGAATGTTATCGTAACAGTTCCATTTCCGTGATCTTATACCATTTACATCCCCATTTTGTGCCGTTTCCTGTTCCGCTTATTGTTGTAAAAGTACATTTATTATAAATTAGGTGCAGTGATTTTGACACACTTCTGTTTTTATTTGCTGATACAGTCATTGCCGGTTTAATGTCGGGGTCACGGATTGAACCGCTGCCTCTAACCACATTTGTGCACTAACCGTGCAGTTGGGCCTGGATCTAATCTGTTGATGAGCTTATTTCTTTATTTTAAATGACATTTTCCTTCTACACTGAAGACATCTACTGTAATGTAAGCAGACAGTGGCATAAGATGTTGAAGATACACAACAGATGTGTCTTTCAGTAAATCACGTGGAGAAGATGACAGCCGTGATGCACAGCACGTTTCCTATCAATCAATCCTATCGGGAGAACAGCTGAGGTACAACTGCAGCGCGTTCTTATTACCCTTCCTGACCACTTCTGAGTGCAGTCGGAAATCTCAGCAGAGTTCTGCGCTGAAAACTCCAGGCCCCGAGGTAGCTGCCACTTTTAACCTGATCCTCGATGGACTGAAGTTAATCGTGAACACCTTTACGAATGTGCACTTTCTGCCGAATGAAGACAAAATATCAGTTAAGCGACCCCCAAAATGGCTTCGCATAATGCTCCACTCTTTCAGTGCAATACTTTCACATTCCTAACAATCTTCTCCATGCCTGTGGCGCAACTGTGGCGTGGTTTTTTCGCTGCCGTGCACTTTGAAATGCTTTCAGATGCACGTTTGTTACAGCCGGATTCTGACGGCCAATTTCACGTGCAAATATTTGCAATTTGTTACAGTGGATATCCAGGTAGCGGGACCTTGGATATACAGGAATATCTGTAGTTACTTTAGAACAAACTTAGAGAAATAGCACGTTGCACATTAAAAATAAGCACATGGGGCAAAATGGAAAGCAATAAAAAACCCTGAAATACATATATTAATGTTTGCGAACGTGCGCTTCCTAAATTGAGCGTGGTCCAAAAACGGCACAGTCGCTAAGGTGTGCTGTTAGTGACCGCGAAGGATGATCAAGCGCTTAGTAACTGTGGTTTAGATTGTTATTCCTCCTCTGGTTTTTGATCACTGGGTTATCTGAGGATGAACACCTGGATCAACAGGAGTGCAGCAGGAGCAGGGACTTGAACCAAGGTTCTTCCAGTTGTGAGGCAGTAGCTCTACCCACTGCACCACCTCTTTGTGACGGTGGCAGATGGTCCTCTTTGGTCTGACCACGTCTGGCGTCATCTTCACCCCGGTTTATTATAATGTTGCGGTTTTTTGTTTTTATCGTGTTATTGGTAGTGATTCCGCTGTAATTCTACTGAAACGCTGATCTCCGCTCCGCTGGGTTCAGCGCGGCTCCCTGGAAGTGGCTAATACTCCTCTAAAGAGCCTCTTTGAAGGAACTTGGCAGGAAGTTCCCATGTTCACTCCTCCAGATATGTCACAAAGGAAGGGACCGCACCGTGTCAACAGCTCGTGACTCTTCTCTTCACATTTCAGCGCGTAAATGTCACATTAATTTACCGTTGCCATAGAAACTCGAGACTCTCCCGGGCCTGTAGCCTGCAGCTCGCAGGCGTTAGCCACTACACCCCCCTGCTGCCCAACTTAGAAAGTACTAAAACGGTGATTATACAGTGAGGTGGGGCGGCTGCTTGTTTTTGTCGTTTGACTTGCTTCGGTTAATGTCACGCGGTGGGAATGGCTCCCCAGTTTCTGGCAGACCCCCTCCCTCAGACGTTTTTTTTTCCAGTTTCCTCCCTCTACCCTTGATCCAGGGTGCAAACCTCCCCCCTCCCCGGGGATCTGGCTACTTAATGGAGAAGGCAGGCAGTGTTAATGCAGCCCTTCATGGCCCAGCACAGAGGTGGCTCTGTTTCCCCGCTAGGCCAGGGCGTGACCCCCCGATCGGAGCGATGAATAATGCTAATAATGGTAATAAAGCAGGCCAGAAAATTGGCCCCTCGATTTTGAGGGACTCTTTAAGTGAAAGACATGTTGTTTTGTGCCAGAATGAATTAAGTCCCCCTCCCCAGAAGGCTGCCAAGATGAGGACCTGACCTTGTGACCCCGCCCTGTCCTCCCGCCACGGCGGTACGTGGAGGTTGTGAAGGTGACACGGCTGTACGGCGGTGCGCCGGGTTTATGCGGCGAACCCTTAAGATCAGCGTTGTCCCCCTGTTCTGTCCACCGTTTCCCAGCTTCCTTGCGATTTACTGCAGCTGATACCGACCCCTTGTTTTCCCGCAGATGAGATCATGCAGCAGGAAGTGCGCCCCCTGCTGGCAGTGGACATCATCGAGCAGCTGCACCGCCAGTTTGCCCTGCTGTCCGGTGAGTGGCGCCGCCCGGATTCCTTCCCAAGTTTCCGACTCTCCCCTCCAACTCCTTCCCCCCCAGGCAAACCCCTCCGGAGTCACGTAGGACAAAAGGAATTCTGGGTGTTTCCACTCATCGGGAGTCGAACGGAACCGTGTCGGAGACAGTTGTTTGCAGCTGCAAATGTGTCATATCTCTTCGTGTCTTCTAGTCACCTGTATGAATGACACCGCGTGGCTTCTGTGACGTTATTTTGTAGACTGTTGTTTAAACTGGTTTCCCAGGCAAAACACACAAAATACGGGTCATACAATAAAAACGGCGCTATTGTTAAATCGGTACCTGTAAGAGTTTTCTAGTTCTCTGATATATGCTGTTAGTATTTGTCTACAAATGAATGAAATAAAACGGCGCAATAAGACGAATTTGGATATAATGCGATTGCCAGTCGATTCTGCAGCGGGGGGTGAGGAAGTGACTCGTCATTTGCGACTTTCACACACGTGTACGGTCTCTTTCGCTCTCGGCATTTATGTCCTTTTTATGACCAGTAATACTAATAGTATTAGTATTACTATGTATTATATTTGTCCCCTGCATGTTTTGCTTGTAATAGTCTGTCTGGACACCTAACAAAGGAGAAGAACTAAGTACATTTTTTCTCCTCTTTCTTTCACGCAACAATTGAAAAAAAATTGTTTTTCATTAATCTCACAACACAGCGACCTCACGTGTTGCGTGATCGAATTTGGGAGCCATCCTACGGGGGGTTTAACTGTACGTCATTTAGTCCGATACGTGGAGAGGGTGAGAAGGCTGCCGAATTACAGGGTGGAGATGGAGGCAGAAGGCGGGGGCCCAGACAGGTGTGTGCAGGTGACCACGGGGGGGGGGGGGGGGGGGGTANGGGGGGGGGGGGGGGGGGGGGGGGGGGGGGGGGGGGGGGGGGGGGGGGGGGGGGGGGGGGGGGGGGGGGGGGGGGGGGGGTCATCTCCAAAGCAACATGCTAGGAGCTGCTGAAGGATCACAGTGTCTTTCTGATGAACTTTCATATCCGTCTGGGTTATATAAATATGAACACTCTTACACTGTTTTACTCTACCAATCGCCCAGCAGCTTGAAAACTGGAAATGTGATTTATGCTGTTACATCCCTGTGGTCCATTAGTGTCCTGCTATAATATGATAGGCCAGCAGATGGCAAAATGGTTACAGCGCCAACAGTAGTGCCCTTGATCAAGGTACTTACCCTGAATTGATACAGTAAAAATTACCCTGCTGTATAAGTAAGTGTCGCACACAAACCTCACGGTGGAAGCTGCTCTTGGGGGAAGGTGTTCGGTAAACAACAGTTAATAACAATCCAGCACTTGGATACGGATACATTTTATCCCAGCAGTCGGTTAGTTGTGCTGCGGTTTTGCCGTCTGTGGCGCTGCGGTGAAATCCGTCCACGATCCCTGCAGGGGTCCCGCCGCTCATGATCGTAAAGGCAGTCGGCTCGAAAAGTGGAATCTTGTAAGCCAGAGGCGCAATGTGAGAGTATTGCTTTAAGAGAGTAAGGCGTTGTGGGATGTGAGTGCGTTCCAGAGCGGTGCCTGTCAGCCATTTTGGGTGTGTTATGTAAGTGAATGAGTGGGAAATCTCCCCCCCCCCCACACAGTCAACTCCTGGATCTTATAAAGGCAAAAAATGACCCCTGTATTTGTACATAACTAAATATTATTCAGTCATTACATCATTTCATTTAGTTGGAAAACTTGAAAGTCGCACATTTGTATTTCAAGGCTTTCCTGTCCAGCGCAGAGTCACAGTGACCCAGGTGTCCCTGTGAGAGACACGCACCGACAGTACCTGCAGAAAACCCAAGTCCAAACCCACAACCCAACAGGGCATTAACCCCTCCCCCCACCATTTAGCCTCATGTTGACATTTCTCTGTGGTGCCAGTGGTGGACAGACAGCCTGTAAGTTCCAGCAGAATCACTGCCGATTTTTACTCCTTCTCCTTCTCTCTCAGCGAGACCATCTGGAGATGAGAACGACACCTACATTTCCATAACTTATTCCACTTCACTGCAGGAACCACAAGCCACTTGAATTCAGCCTTCAAACACACAGCTGAATGAGGGGCTCGTGTTCAGATTCTGGGGCCTGAATGTGACTTTGATGCGCCGAGCAGGTCCAGTGTTGGCTGCCCATCTGTGTGTCGCTGCCAGCGCTGTGCGAGCTGCTGAGCCACGGAAACGGCCGCTGCGTTCGGGCTCGGAGGCTGCTGGTGGAGATGATGGTGAGAAGCCCTGGCGAGCAGCAGCTGACAGCACAACGGGATGGGAAATTGAACTGTGCTGCCGCCCTCTGTGCCAACCGTGTAGGCGTGCAGTGTGAAGGACACACACACACACTCACACACACAGAGCAGAACTCAGAGGAATGTGTCTGTGCAACATCCTACTGTAGGTAGGAGGTTAGGCAGGTAGGTAGATGGGTAGGTAAGTGGGTAAGAAGATGGATAGGTAAGTAGGTAGGTAGGTAGGTGGATAGGAAGATGGATAGGTAAGTAGGTAGGCAGGCAGGTAGGTAGGTGGGTGGGTAGGTAAGTAGGTAGGTAGGTAGGCAGGCAGGTAGGTAGGTAGGTGGGTAAGAAGATGGATAGGTAGGTAGGTAGGTGGGTAAGAAGATGGATAGGTAAGTAGGTAGGCAGGCAGGTAGGTAGGTGGGTGGGAAGGTAAGTAGGTAGGTAGGTAGGCAGGCAGGTAGGTAGGTAAGTGGGTAAGAAGATGGATAGGTAAGTAGGTGGGTAGGCAGGTAGGTAGGTAAGTAGGTAAGAAGATGGATAGGTAAGTAGACAGGCAGGTAGGTAGGTAGGTGGGTAAGAAGATGGATAGGTAAGTAGGTAGGTAGGTAGGTGGGTAGGTAGGTGGGTGGGTAGGTAAGTAGGTAAGAAGATGGATAGGTAAGTAGGTGGGTAGGCAGGCAGGTAGGTAGGTGGGTGGGTAGGTAAGTAGGTAAGAAGATGGATAGGTAAGTAGGCAGGCAGGTAGGTAGGTAGGTGGGTAAGAAGATGGATAGGTAAGTAGGTGGGTAGGCAGGCAGGTAGGTAGGTGGGTGGGTAGGTAAGTAGGTAAGAAGATGGATAGGTAAGTAGACAGGCAGGTAGGTAGGTAGGTGGGTAAGAAGATGGATAGGTAAGTAGGTAGGTAGGTTGGTAGGAAGATGGATAGGTAAGTAGGTAGATAGGTAGGCAGGTAGGTAGGTAGGTGGGTAAGAAGATGGATAGGTAAGTAGGTGGGTAGGTAAGTAGGTAGGTAGTTAGGTCGGCAGGTAGGTAGGTACGGGGTGACAGTGGGACACATACAGCACAGTGGGGCCAGTTGACAAGATGGACAGACGGACATTTGAGTTAATTTCACGTAGGCTTAATAAAAATGCATCTCCATAAGCAGAACCGATGATTCATAATGAAGGGGCCTGTATCACTTCCGATTATTATTAATTATTTATCACAGAACTGATGTTTCTGCTCACACTCGCCTGCAGTTTTATTAATCGCAGGGGAGCTGAGGAGACGGTACGGCAGCGTTCTGTGGACAGATTGTGGATTATGGCTAATAGTGTCTGTCGGTTTGAACTGCGCTCTCGTGCACTGGCTGCCCCCTGGTGTTCATTTCATCGCACTGCACAGGTAACCGAGTCCGGTTTGGAGTGTTCGCGTCTGGTCCGAACCTCCCTGCCGTTTCCCTCCGTAATTTAGCCGTCTGTCTAACCAGCTGAATGGCTGACGTTAAATGGAGTCCTTCCAGAATGTTCTGTCCTGCACAGAGGAGCGTCCACTGTGACTGTGACCGAATCCCTCCGTCCGCTGGCTGCTTGTCCTCGTCTCCTTCTTCCCCTGACTTTCCCAGTTGTCAGCAATAATAATAACTGGGTGAAAATTCTGGTGGTGATTAATTGGAAAAGGATCATGTTTGACCGCTGCCCCCCCCGACCCCCCGCCATCAGAGTCGTCAACTGTAGCTCTGAATTACGAGCAAGTGGACGGCTGCAGGTCCCTCTCTCGGGTGGCTGTGACTGTGATGCCATGGCACTTTGGTACACGCGAGATTTCCGTGACGCCTCCCTGTCAGGACACCATTTCCTTGTGACACCATTTCCATGGGTTCCGCAGGTGGGCGGGGAAAAGACGGCGCCCCCATCATCACCATGCCGGAGTTCTCAGGCTTCAACGACTTGTCGGAGGAAGACTTCCTCAACGTCTTCACCTACCTCACCAGCATCCCCAGGTAGACTATGTTACATACTGTAACCAAACAAAGCAGTAAAGTACAGTATAACACAGTACAATATAGCACTATTCCACATCATTAATTTATTCATTCATATTTTTTTGCTCACACAGGGTTGCTTATTGCCTCCAAAAGGGGACAATAAGAATTTTAGGTGTCGAGGTTTAGCCCCTCCCACACGAGTAGATACCGAGGCCTTTTTTTTGAAACTGTGGTTCTGTGGTGAAGTAGGGGCAGTGAGAGATGCAGCGTGTGTGTCAAGGCTGGAGACAACACTGCACACTCACACCCACGTCGTTTGTTTTCCATTAGGTTTAGGGACCTTCATTCAGAAAGCGGACGCTTTTGTTTGCGTTTATTTATTCAGCCGACATATTTCTCCAGAGTTACTGACACTGATTTACCCATTTATATAGCAGGGTAATTTTTACTATATGAATTCAGGGTGAGTAACTCGATCGAGGAACTACAACCGGAGTAGGGATTCAAACCTGTGTCCTTCTCATGGTGGCTGTTGAGAATATGGCAAAGCTGCTCCTCACATCTCAACTGCACTGACCTGAAACATGTTACTTATGGTTTTGTTGCTCCCCTAATGCTGTACTCTGCACCTCTGTGTGGTTTTACCCTCTTTTACTAGGGTGCTTCTGGTAAGGAATATTGATCCAAGGCGCATCCCTCCCTCTCACCCTATGAAACAGCAGCCCTCAGCTTTCAAATCTACTTCCTTAACCACTTTGGTATCTCATGCTAAGTTAACACAGCAGAGGCAGGGTTAACATGGCAATATAATCTGTAGCACTACTGCCCTACAGTTGGAAGGTTGTGGGTTCAAATCTCCCCTCCTTGATCGAGGTATTTAAAAAAAAAAAGTTAGCTGATGCTAAATAAGTATGTGCTGCATTGGCAGGATGTGCGTGTGGTTGTGACGCAGGTGACATCAGTTTTTCCTTCCAGCCAGGAGGCCGCTAGCATCGGCTTCGTCATCATCATGGACCGCCGGCGGGACAAGTGGTCAAGCGTCAAGTCCTCCCTGGCAAGGATCGCGGTACGTGGCTCGTGGGCCGGGCGGTCAGCGCATACTTCCTTGGTTGTTTAAGCAGGTTGCCAAGGCAACGAGCTGTGACATTGGCTGCTCAAAGTGGGTTTATAAGTGGGACAGATGAATTCGACCCGCCAGGTGTGTAATACTTCTTCAAAGTATGATTAATAAACAGTGGTCAAAGTTTAACAGGATACAAACATTTTCCAGTTTGTTCCTTTATGTCTAATTGCATTTTATTCATTTATCTATTTTGGCAGTAAAGAGCAACCAAACTAAATAGGACGGTGTGACCAGAGACCTTTATTACAGCTGTGCATGAGGTTTTCACAGGACCTGTCAAACAGTGAATCAATTTTTGACATCTACCGATTGTGACTTAGAGCGGTTAGAGGGACTTTAGAGTTGTGAAGAAAATCAGTTACGAACCTCATTCCCTGACACCGCCTTCGTCTCTTTGTCCCACAGCGGGCGTTTCCAGGAAACCTGCAGCTGGTTCTGGTGCTGAGACCCACCCGCTTCCTCCAGCGGACCTTCACGGACATCGGCCTCCGGATGCATCGTGATGATTTCAAAATGAAGGTGGGTCGGCTGTTTCGGGCACTTTGTGCGTAGAGTCAGGTCACAGACAATCTGGTAATGACCCATTATATATATCACGGAACTGTATTACCTTTAAAGTGGTTGTATTTAGTACATAAATATCATTAGTGGTGTGAGTGACGTACAGCAGTTGTAGTCCAGTGGAATAATGGACAGGACAAAAGTCATAAAATATACATACATCACGAAACTTTATTATACTTATGTTTGTGATGTGTGCAGTGCTGTTTGTGTATGTGTGTTGTATAATTTTCTGCCCCTCTCCAGCATCCGTCATCACCCCTTCCGGGTGTGTGTGTGAAGTGTCCTGTTTGTCCTCGTCCTGACAAAGTAGCTGAGAACTGCCTCAAGGCACAAGCCACTAATGTGTATAGGTTCTTGTGTGTGTGAGAGAGAGAGAGAGAGAGAGAGTTGCAGCAGTGTAGGTGGTAGGTGGTGTAAAGTACATCCTGTCCATCAGTCCAGCAGAAGGGAGTGTTGATGGACTCTGGTAAGGAAGCACCTGAAGGTGAAAGGGTCTCCATAGCTTCCATTCTTTCACCCAGACCACTGTGTTGTCGTCCACAGGTGGTCATGCTGAGCTCTCTGTATGACCTGCATAGCTACGTGGACGTGGCCCAGCTGACGAGTGACCTCGGAGGCAGCTTGGACTACTGCCACAGCCAGTGGATCCACCATCGCACGGTCAGTCGCCCCCAGAAGCCTCCTTCTCCTCCTCCACCACCAAAGACCTTCACTCAACTCCACTGTCCATCTGAACCATCCACCCAAACTGCTCATCTCTCCATAATAAAATGTCGGTTCACAGTTTTGCCAGTGCTGACCTGCTGAGGAGTGAAATGAAATGGGGGATGTTGGCAGAGAAGTTTTTTTGTGGTTTGAGAGTGCCACTTGTAATTGAGCTCAGAGGATGAGCTCCGTGGACGGCGGCTCTGGTTCATCCTGTGAAAGAGAGCAGAATACAATCGGGCAAATTACGGTAGAAAGGGGAGCGCTGGGTGAACAGGGTGGGTTTAATGCTGGTGGCCGGGGAAGCGGGCAAGGCTGTGTCAGGGTCAGTTCACACTTTGTGCGTCACTTGCCCCCCGCAGGCGATCGAAAGCTTCGCCGTGACCGTGAAGACCACGGCGCAGACCCTGAGCAGGTTCGGTGCCGACCTCGCCGAGATGGATCTGCCCGAGGACGTGCAGACTGCCAGAGAGCTGCTGAGCTCCCACACGGAGAAACACGACGCGCTCCAGGTGGGTAGAGCCCTGCCAGTGGGGTGGGAAGGGTTTGTAGCTGCCACGGGAGCCAGTTCTGTCCAGCACTCAGCCCAATAGAAGGTTAAACCCCCAGAACAACAAAGATGAAACGTCCCAGTCTTCACATACATGGAACGGGCAGCAGGTGGTATAGCGGTTACCATCCTCACCTTGCAGTCAGCGGACTCGTGTCCAGATCCCAGCTACCGAGGTACTTGCCCTCAACTTATACCATAAAAATTACCCTGATGGGTAAAATCACTGCAGCTCCAACGTAAAAAACCAAACACTGGAAGTAGTCTTTGGACGAAATAGGTTAGGAAAATAAATAATAATAATTAATAATCATAAAGATTAAGTGCATTAACTCACTGGAAACTGAGCAGTAAGACCAAGTGATTTGCACCTGACAGATGCTGAACAAAATGTGCAAAAAGCAAATTTATTGCTTAGACGTTAGATGCAGCTGTAGGAGTGAGAAAAGTAAAAAGACGCACTTATCATGTATTCATGGATTTGAGGAATCAGCCCAGGTTTGGTCACTGCTCTCTGCTGACACTTTGCCCTCATTTTGAGTGGCAGTGCAGAGATGCACAGACCCCCCCCCCCACCATGTATCTGCTGCAAACTGTGCACCTGCGTCACCTACAGACAGCAGGACGTCGGCCATGGGTTCCCCGGGTGTAACTGGCGTGATGCCGCGCTTTAACAGAGGTTTCAATTTGACAGCTTCCTGCCATGGTTACCTGTTGAAAAGCTTGAAGCTTTTCCCCTAATTCAGACCCATGATGAATATGTGGTGACTGAGACACTTCCTGTGGTGTCTTATTCATCTCACTTTGGTAGCAGTACTTGTTTTTGTTTTGAATTGACAAGCATTGTTTTGAAATTTTTACGCTTTATTTTGTGCAGGAAGAGCTTAAATTAGCTGTGAAACAGGGCACCACTCTGCTCTCGTGCATTAAAGAGCAGGCGAACAGGAACGCCAGCGGGCAGCTGAGTCCCGACGAGGACGACAACGCCACAGTGGTGGAGAGGTGGGCTGTCGCTTTTGTTTTTTTTTTTTTTTCCGTCCGCACCGTGCGTGTCGATCCACTGACGCCGCGCCGACTCTTGCAGGTTGGTGGCGCAGCTGGACGAAACGGAGAGCTCCTTCGAGCAGTTCTGGGCGAAGCACCACCAGACTTTGGAGCAGAGCTTGCAGCTGCGGCACTTTGAGCAGGATTTCAGAGATGTGAGTAGTGTGATGTCGAGGCCTGCGGAGGGGTGGCGCTCTCAGGGAAACCGCCAACCACAAGGTCTGCTCTCTCGCTGCAGGTCACAGGGGTGCTGGACCACCTAGCAGAGGAGCTGGCAGCCATATTGGACTTTGGGGACTCCATCATGCAAGTGGAAGAGCTGCTGAAGGAGCTGAAGGCCTTGCAGGAGAAGGCTGAGGTGGAGATTGTTGAGAAAAGCAGACCTTGGTCTGTGTGGGAAGAGGGTATCGTAGTCATTACAGATACATACTGAACCTAAAGGCGGATCATTAAACTCCCAGGATCCACCTTTCAGGAGGGACTTAACCTGAATTGCTTCAGTTCAGTTTATTCTTTTATATATTCTCACCAGGGTGACACAGAGCACTGAGCAGAGCTCCGAAAGATAAGCAACAGGAAAGAGAGCGACACAAAAAAGTTTCCCCCATGGTAGATCATTCAGAGGATTAGCTGTTCAGATTAACAAACCCTGCAACCGAGGAGAGGAAAACAAAACACACGCTGCAGCAAAGGTGGACAGGTCCTGTGTGTCTGTCTCGGCTGACCCGGTTGTCACGTCAAAATACCCTCCTGAGATACAGCTGGGATCTGTGCTGTGCACTGTGGAGGGCACAAGTTTTTAAGCTGATCTCCCAAACTGTATCTTGTGCAATGCAGGGTCCTAATAGGCCTCATAAAGGACTTGTGTGCTTTTAATTGACAGGAGATGTTTGGGGGTAGAGCTTACACAACTTCCTGTGAGTCCTATAAATTCATCAAAAATCACCCGTTTTTCCGTCTCAGGGGGGTTTATAAAATTAAGCGCCTGGTTAAGAGTGTTTGCTGTGTGCTAAACAACCAAAAGGCACTAACAAGATAAAAATTCCAAAGACTGGTTGTTGGTTCCAGCCTCAGCAACTTGGATTTTGCTATCTTTAGCAGCCGGTTTCTCGTAAAGCTGCTGTAGAAAGTGTCGCAAGGTCATGTGGGTTCAAATGACTAAATGGTTCTGTATGAACACAGTGAGTCAGGGGTGGTGTAATATCCTCACCTCCCATGACACGCGGTCACGTTCTTCTGACCAGCGCTTTTCATCGCCTCTCACTTATTGGCCTGAAAACAGTACGTCTTGTTTTGTAGGAACCCTTGGAGACGGCTCGGAGACAGGCGTTGCACGGCGACCAGCTCGTCCAGACCAGTCACTACGCCGCCGACGCCATCCAGTCCATGTGCACAGAGCTACGGCGCGTCGGTGACAGCTTCGCCAGCGAGACCGACAGAAAGCGCCACGTCCTGGAGAAGTCCCAGCAGATCCATCAGAAAATAGATAAGGTGACGCCAGGCCTTCAGCATGATAACTGGTGGGGGTGGGGTTGGGAGAGGGGCGAATCCCCAGCCCACAGATCCTGAAGCAAGTGCAGAAGCGCCTAGTCAGGCATGATTTTTCACTGGTCTTCAGGTAATACAAGGTTTTTTCTTTTCTGAAAGCTTCAAGAAGGGGAAGGAGAAGTAAGAGAAAATTGTGTACAGCTGATCCTGTGACTCACAGTCACACATTCACACTTTTACACGGGCTCACGCTCGCTATCGGTGGCCCCCCCCCACGACCCTGCTTGGTACAGGGGGATTCAAAAAAGACCTGAACACATGTAAATTTATTACTCCGCACGGACATGTCATATGTTGAGCATTTGTGAGATCAAGAAAACCGAGTCACTTCATAAATCGGTTTAGACCTCATGCTCATATGATAGGTAGTTACCGAGTAATAAATGTATGAACGTGAATCATCCTGCACTACTGAAAATGGATGGTTGGATGGATGAGGCTCCGCTCCCCCTTTATGATGAAACATATTCACAGCCTTGTACCGTCATACATATGTGTGCAACCACATCTGTGTTACCAATGTAGTCAAACTATTGCTGTGAAGAACCATTATCTCATTATTGACCACAAATCCAAGATGGCTGAAGATATCGACTTTCTTCTCCATCAAGAACAAGTTTTCTCTGTACAGTTTTCTTCCTATATTCCTGCCTCTCATATGATTTCTGCGCGGAAGTTGAGCAGGTATGAAGAAAGTGTGCGGCTTTGTCGTATAGCCTGGCTGATTTTTAAGGTGTTTTAATCGCCCTGTTCGGGGGGGGGTCTTCACAGGTGAACGAGTGGTGCGAGTCAGGCGTGTACCTGTTAGCCACGCAGGCCGTGGACAGGTGCCAGACGCAGGAGGGGGCAGAGTCAGCTCTGCGTGACGTCCAGGCCTACCTGGAGGCTGCCGAGCAGGAGCAGCTGGCCGAACTCAAAGACCTGGTCGCCATGTGTGGAATCTCTCTGCCAGCAGATGTTGAGGTAGGGAGAGCAGGACCTTCCCATCCCTCTCAGGACCAGTTCAGTTCTCACACCACTCTGAAAAGCCATGACCTGGGTTTGCATGTTTCAAATGGGTTTTCATCCAGCTTCCTTAACTGACTGCTAGCTGCTTTGATGGGTACCTCCAACTCGAGCAGGCTAAAGTTCAGAAGGCTTTGGATCGGCTGGAGGAGATTCGGGAGATGTTTGAGAAGAGGCAGGCCAGTCTGGCTCGGCTGTCCACCAAGCATACTAGGCCAGTTCAACCGGTGGCCCCCCACCCAGAGTCTTCTCCCAAACACTCCTCATCCACAGCACACAAGTCTGCAGGTTCGGGTAAATCACAGTATGACGGCTGCGTCACTTAGTTTAATGTAGACCCCCCCACACACACCTCTGTTCCTCACAGCCCTGTTGTCTCCTCTTCCAGGGCCATATCGTTTGACCTCTGAGTGCCCCAGTATTTCAAGACCACCCAGTGATGCTGATCCCACAAAGAAGAGAAACATTCGCAGACAGAAAGGTAGTATAAAGGTGAGGGAAAATGTGATTCAGGTACAGTCAAGTCCTGGGTACTGCATCGAGACCTCCAGATATGGTTTTTGCTTAAGTAGATATTTACTCAGCTGAGTTTCCCATTGTGAAGTGAATTAGGACATCCAGTGCTCCTTCTCAAGAGTCAATGACCTCCCCTACAGTCAGTGACCTTCTCAACAGTCATGACCTTCCCCTACAGTCAGTGACCTTCCCCTACAGTCAGTGACCTTCTCAACAGTCATGACCTTCCCCTACAGTCAGCAACCTTCTCAACAGTCATGACCTTCCCCTACAGTCAGCAACCTTCCCTACAGTCAGCGACCTTCCCTACAGTCATGACCTTCCCTACAGTCAGTGACCTTCTCAACAGTCAGCGACCTTCCCTACAGTCAGCGCTCTTCTCAACAGTCAATTAATGTTCTCTGAAGCTTTTTCTCAGGCTGTTTGTTAATTTATTCATTTTTATTGTTAAATTGTTAATTTTATTCATTTATTCATTCAAATGTTTCCTATGACTTTGTAAAGGCCGTTGGCTGCTGTTTGACTTCCCTCAGGAGGGGGGGGGGGTGGAGAAAACAGACCAGTGAGGATGTCTTGAGACATAGCGAAGGAGTAGCAAACATCATTAATGACGCTGTACATATTTTAAACATTCAAGACGTTGCACTCAACTGCAGTTTTTTTCACATCTCCTTTTTTTATCATTTCCATACTTGGATTTATCTTCTCAAATGCCTCTTAATTTAAAGCAGAAATCTCAGTATGTTTCCAGCAAGCAAAAGCATCTTCTTGGTCTCTGTAGTGTGGGTGGCAGTGCTGTTGTGTTGTTGCACTAAAGCTTCATTCTTTTACATCTTTCAGATTGAAGTCATGCGTGAAGCCAGCCAGGGGGGCTTAAGCCACATCCTGGTGACAAACGAAACAGACGAAAGCTTGTTTGACCGCTGGAGGTAGGTCCCCCATCGCTTCCCCTTTGACCCTGCCACTCACCTGGCCAGCAGGCACACCTGAGCTGCTCCCTTTCGCACCTCCTCTGCTGTGCTACACGCCAGATGCGTCGCAGAAAACCAATAGTGCCAATGGTGCAAACAGGAGTCTCAGCAGCTGTTTGCAGTGTTTTGTTTATTTTGCACGAACTGATTCGTATCGCACTTTGTACAGATGTTCCAAAATGGTTATTTATTTCACAAAAAATACGTATTTTGATCAAGAATGCGAATTATCTACATAGTTTTACTCAATAATAATAATAATAACCATTATTTAGCTGACACCTTCCTTCCAGGTTACTTACAGTGTAAGGCTTGTGCACCCAGGTACTCACAATGTTTTACTTTTACTATATACAGCAGGGTAATTTCAACAACCAATTGAGGGTAAGACCCTTGATCGAGGCTGCTGTAGCTCTGGCCGCCTATATATTCCAGAATCTTCCCAAAATTTTGTGTACTAGTGATTAGTGTAATTCTGCCACATTAATATTCCTTTCATTCTCCCGTGGGGGTGAAGTGTATAAAAAAAGTTTGCAGTAAAAATAAGTTCCAGACCTTTTTTTTTTTTTCCTCGTGGGTTTCAGGTTTAATTAAAAAACATAATAAAATTATCTTCCAAATACAACCTGAGAATGGTTAATAGACCACAATATTTTTACAGCTCCATAAATTTTTACAGCATAACAAAATATGTAAATGTGTTCTTAGATGAACAGAAAGTCGGTTGGACCCACTGCTGTCATACTGGGCATTTCAGTGCTGTCAGTGACACACATTCACACTGCGGCACTTTTCAGGGTGAGTTAGATTTGATCGTCACCTTTCGCGTTTAGGTGGCGCTTTTCCCCACAGTGACTTGCGGTGCTCAGCAAAGCACAATTATTTACCCATTTATACAGCTGGGGAATTTATACCGAAGAAATCTGGGGTAAATAGCTCATTGAGGGGTACGACAGAAATAGGTGGGATTTTCAGAGGCCAAAGACAGGAACTCTCCGCTAGAGCACCATACGGTCCTTTAGGTTCAAATTTTTAATGTATAAATCAAACGAGAGAGAGGAAAAAAAATCCACTAACAGTTTACAAACACTCTCTTACAGTAGAAATAGTGTGTATGTATTTTTGGTGTATATTTGTTTTTCACTGTATATTTCACTGTGAGCCCGTTTCCCATGGTGATAAAATGACAGCTTTTCTGTTTTCCTTTTACGGCAGCCATGAAGATAGGTGTGTGTGTGTGTGTGTGTGTGTGCGCGCGCACACGCACGTTTGGAACAGGCCACATGCCCTGGTAATAACACTGAGCAGACCAGCAGGCTGCTAAACAGTACATCTCATATTTATAAACCCTTCAGATTCCAGAGGTGTCGACACTCACTGTATAAATAAATATATACGTATTTTCTCCCTGCAGAATAATATAAGCAAACCCTACAAGTGTGCGTGCGTACTGCTGGGACCGCGCGCTCTGAATCCACCTTCTGTCGCTGTGGTCGGCTACAGGGGCCACACACCCACACACACCCACACACACCACGAGGGAGGGGGTTGACAGACGAAATGCACTAGACAGGATGTTCAGTCACTGCTAATTGGATGAAATGAGGTTGGAAATTAAGTTAGGAGCAGCGCAGTCCTCGCTGTGTCTGGCTTCCGGAATTCACGAGCGGATCGGCCGGCCCGGCGTCCCTCGGGGTCGCCGGCCGCGTTGACACCTGGGAAGGGGGAGGGCGTCGCCGACCGACGAGAAGACGTTCTTTACACACGTTCCCAGCGCAACGGAAAAACATACAAAAGGGATCAAGTATTTTTTCCACTCCATGAAACGGAGCACTGAGTAGGTAAACACTGGGCGTGAAAAGTTTTTCGAGCTCCGAGCGTCTGGATGCTCGAACGAACGCTTGGCAGGGGGTGACCGCTTAACCTAGCTTGCAGCTGCTGCCACTTCATTTTGTGCTATAAAAAGGCTGCCCTACAGGGGTAGGTGTTGAAGGCGTATGGTTGACAGAAGAGCTTTATTTTCACCATGGTGCAGTACAACTTTCCAAGCAGCCCGGAAGTGGCCTGTCTGACCCGGGGGCTCGTGGCCTCCTTCCACAGGTAGTGGATGTCTTTGACGTGCCCGTGAGAGGTGATCATCTTATCGTAGACGCAGAGGTGGTACGGGGCTTTGCCCTCGCCTGAGAAGTAAACGTGCTCTTGGGGGGAGACCCCCATCACGTTGGCGCAGATGCCCATGAAGACGTCGTCTATGTAGAGCGTGGCGTTGAGGCTCAGGGAGGCCTGGTAGATCTTGGAAACTACGTCTCCCGAGACCACGTAGCCGGCACCCGCCGTGTAGTCCGGGTAAGAGGACCACTGGTACATTTCATGCGGGACGTAGTACTTGCTGTCTCTGCGGCGGATGGGTGGAGCTCCTCGGTGCACGTGGCCGATCCAGAAGTCCCGCAGGCCACGGCGGTCCGTTTCCTGCAGGTAGCGCACCAGGTTGGGCACGTGTACAAAGACGTCGTCATCAGTGGACATGAGGAAGCGGGCGTGAGCGCAGTAGGCGTGCGCCCATCGGAACTGTGCGAGCAATTTGACCGTGAGGTTGTGGAACGTGTCCAAGAAGTCCTGCTGGATGAGGTCTCGGTGGCGACGGTCCTCCTGCACGAGCGCCTGCTCGACCCGGGAGCGGCCGGACTCCTGCGGCGGGACCCCCAGCACGAAGAGCAGCCTGATGTGAACCCCGAGCTCCCGGAGCGCGTAGGACTCGTTGCCCCAGGTAGAGCGGATCGCCGCCCGCCGCTCCGTGTTCTCCGGGGACGACTTCACCAGCAGCAGCAGCAGCACGTCCGCGTCGGCGCACTTGCGCTTGTGGTTGATGAGGTAGCGGCGGGCACCGAAGCGCTCGGCGTCCTCGCGGCTAACGGCGAAGCTCGTGTTGAGGAAGCGGTAGCTGTTGACAAGGTAGCGGTACGAGTACGACTTCATGTGACTCACAACGTTGTTGTCCAGCTGCTCCCAGCTGAGCATCACCACCGACAGGATGAAGCACGTCGTCATCAGCTGCCTCCGCTGGCGCCTCCCGATGCATCTCAGGTTCATGTACATCCTGCAATCCGTCAAAACTCTGCTCCTCCTCTTCTCTGTCAGGTCCGATAGAACAGGCTCGTCGGCGGACGCTGGCTGCTCTCACAGCGATTCAAACGAAGTTCCATCGTATCCGACGCGCTCGAATCGGCGCCGCCCGGATTCCTCGAAGAAATTATCCTCACTGGGGCAACTGGCACCTGCCCACTTCCAGGGGGTCACACCACGCTGTCCTCATGGTCCCCGGGCGGATTACTCAGGCCTCCCGCAGCACCGAGAGCAGCTCTCCCTCTGAAACAATTAAATGTACTTGTTTTAGCTGCGTGATAAGCGATGTTTCAGATATGAGTAGAGACAAGAACAAGGCAAATTGTTGCTTTGTAAACTGTGACCTGAAACAATGGTGGCTGGAAGTGGAAACGAATGTGTGGCAGCAGCCGGTGTACGAAACAGTCGAGGAAGTGAGGTCACCTTGACAGAAGACCTGCGTATGTTGTTTGTCTTAAATGTACCTGGATGTAGACAGTTCTTTGGCAGCAGGGATTTTTCTAGCGAAATTAGGCGCCGGGTCCTCGGGCTTTGCCATCGGTTGCGAAACTTCAAAACAACCTTCAAGACAGTCTGCGAGCACGGCGTTTATTCTGCCGGGTTTCTGTTTCACAGTAGAGCCCGGCGATGCATTTTAGCTGCTGCTGCTGGACGTCAGACCCCCGTACGGGCGGCCTTTAGCACCGTGGCTGTTCACGCCGAACTCAAACATCAGTTTTAGACCCATCGCTCCGAAGTCAGATCTCCACCGGTTATCGGCTTCTCCCCCTTCGAAGGTCCAACGATCCTCCCTCAAAGCTGCCGAATCCCTCCCAATCCCACCTCTCTTCTTGTCTCCTGACAGCTACACAAACAAGTCCGACGCCGTCCGCTACGATTGCGTGTTTCCTGATTCAATGTCACTTCCATCGCCAGCGACTTGGGGGACGCGAACCGGCAACGCGGCGGCGTCAGCTCTGTGTGCGTGAACCTCATCTACCGTTACGCACCTCCGCTTGCACTGAGCTGCACTTTACTTTGGAGGAAAGCGTCCGGCGAACGTGCGAATATAAAGGCAAACCGTCTGTTTTCTCTTACCCCTGTAACCGCGTCTGTGGGCGTGTGGTCTTACACTCAGACAGATGTTTGCACAGTTTAGAAGGCCAGTAATATATTTAAAAACAACCCGCCCGCTAGTTTTCAGGCGACAACCATGAATCAGTGTAGCTGAATTTGCTCTGCTCGCTTTCCACGTTCGAGGGTCACATCCGAGTTGAAGGGGATAATAATAGCAGGAGAAATGTGTTCTGTCCCTCTTGACGCAGGCAGCACAGGCTTTGTTAAATAACAGGTATGGAAAAGAGGTCAAAGGCAAGAATAGAACCCCCCCGTGCCGATATTCGGCATCTGTAGGTCGTATCTGCGCAGTTTACAGCTTTTCTTCAACATTTAATTAGATCCAACATTTTCCTCTGACAGCTTCGCAACAGCAAAATATATATATTTTTCTGCTGTCAGCGTAGGAAAAAGCAGCGTGTGGGTTTGCTGAGCGTGAGAGTGAATATAAAAGCCAACGCAGCGATTGTAGCGGGACCCGATAATAGCGGGGCTTTAAGTAACGCGCGGAACTGCTGAGAGCCGCGCCGCAGCTTTGCAGGCGAACAATGGCAAAGTTTGCACTCAGCAGCAGCAACAATGAGGTTTTCCGACAACCGGCCCGGAACGTTCCCTGCGCGCGCAACGCCGGGATCATCCGCCCGGCCCGTGCCTTTAAAACAAAGACCGCTTTTACGGATCAACAGGGTCGGTGTGTGTCCCCCCCCCCCCCCCCCCCCCCCCCCCCCCCCCCCCCCACACCCCCCCCNCCTTTTTCGGAGCAAAAGGGGCGGGGTGGTTCCCCCCCCCCCCCCCCCAGAGTGGTGTGTACACACTTTAAGGTGCATTCCTCTCATCTCACACACACTTTACCTTTTACTGTTTGCCTTCCAGGTTTTTGCCTATAGGAGTGAATCAGTTTGATACCCTTCACTGAATTATGACCAAATACGAGGCTGATTTTTTGCGTTTATGGATAACAAGAGCTGGGGGAGGGTGTCAAAGCTGGTGCCGGTAAAGGCTGTGCTGAAAACGTGCTGCCCGGCTCTCTGAGCCCTTTTTATTACTTTTATTTGTTGTGAGGGACCAACAAGGACACAACAGCCTCCCATTCTTGTCCGCAGTCACCGTCTCCCCACCTTCGAAGTTGTGTTGTCCACGTTTCTCAAGTCAGATCTTCTCATCTATCTAGTGCATCTACATTATTATTATTAGATCGCTGTATATTATTAACAAAAGAAAATATCTGCTTTGAATATAAATGTTATTATTTACCTCCATTTTAATGGGCTTTATTGCTACTTGAGCAAACGGGGGGTGACTTTGTGGACCCTGAACACTTTTTCATTTTTCCAGTGATATTAATGACACTTACGTCTCCCACTTGCCAGGTTCCACCTTACCGGTCGTCTAGGGCGCTACCTGTATGTATTTCTTATACAATTCATATTTAGATGCATTTTGTACACAAATTGTTTTTCTTTTTAAGAAATGCTAGTTTAGAGCGGTTTACTCCAACACAGATTGTAGCCTCCCTGTTTCCTCGATACAACATTAGTTCATGGTACTAATAACAGCAAGCACCAGGGTGGCACTAGCAGGCCTATTTTAAGGGAATGTAGCGTAGAAGTGCTCAAAACCACTCTGGAACCTGCCGCAAAGAGCTTCCGTGCCAACATACGACCTCTGGGAATATGAAATGGGCTCCAAAAAATGTTAAAAAAAAAATAGTGAATTTAAATGGCTCCACAACTTGTAGCAGAGGAAGAGCCGAGCTGCAAAAAGGCCAAGTTTTGCACAAGAAACAGGTGGAATTGCTGCGCTGAGACCTGAACTGTTTTTCCACGTTCTGAACTTGTGCTCTTGTAAACTCCCAGCTCCCCGCCGCCCCGGGCCTGCGGCACCCTCACGTCACCCGCTCCTGGCTAACCGAGTCAACTTGTGCCGTTGACTTGGCAGCAAAACACGGGTCTGCAATTGAGGTGGACGATAGAAATGACGCCCGCTACTTATTTCCCTCGGCGACGTGTCAGGCGGAGACCCCCAGCAGGGCTACTCACCATGGCCGAGTCCCTCTGGAACCCTGTGAGTTTGGTGGAGAGGAGCGATGCTGCAGGAACTTGTGCCTATTCCAGGAAAGGGGGCTGATGCTTCTGTTGCTCAGAGAGGGAGGGGGACCGAGCAGTGGGTGGGCAGATCCTGCGCAGCTCCCCTGTGAACAGAGAGCGAGAGAACGAGAGTGAGAGAGAGCGAGGGTCCTCAGAGCGTCTCTTCTGCACATCGCTGTGCTTGTGGCTTGTGCTACTCTGTACCCTAAACCACACACACACACACACACACACTCTAGCAATGACTGTGTCATTTGTATGTATTTGAAACCAATGCAAACTGGTGCATTGGTTTTCTATGCATTTTCTTTTTAACGTTTAATACAACCGTGTCGTTTTTCTATGGCACGTGGCGGCAGCGGGAGTTGCAGTGGATAGAGCCACCACCTTCTTGATAGGTCCCAGGGTCGAATCTCTGCTCCTTGATCAAGGGACTAACCTGAGCTGATACGGTGAAATTTACCCTGCTGTATAAATGAGTAAAGCAGCGTAAGCTGCTTTGGTGCAAAGCCTCAGCTCAAGAAATAAATTGAAAATTTATTTACAAGTTCATAACCTCAACAGTTCCTGGTAGAAACCCACTCACCAGATAAGGAGCGTCCGGGTGACCCTCAGACTACCCCCCCTTTCTCCACTAATTCGATAGTAACAGAGTCAGAGAGCAGCACGAATGCACTCGGTATGTTCTGGAGGGCTTTGCAGAATTCAAACGCTGCCCTCGGACCCCTGGATGTCTTGCAGACTTGCCTCTTGGGCTTTTCCCTACATATTTGCATTTAGCTGTTTATTTTTTAGGAAGTTAAAATGTCACTAATATACATTTTGCATAACATTTCGAGTCGCAATGTGGAGAAAGGCAGAAATGGCCTGGTTTTGCTTCCCAGCTGGCAGAATCTACATGATATGGAGTTGACCTTTTCGTAACTGCGTGCGTGTGTGTGTGTGTTTTCGCGTGGGTGTGTGTTGCTGCGGAGCTCAGTTTGCTTCTGGTTTGACTCTGAGGTTCTGGCCAGTGAGCTCGGTGTCTCTGTCACCACGAGTCTGTTGGTGGGTATGTGAGGCCTCAGCTCCACTGGGCTGCGATGTAGCTGCATGAATCCCCCAGGAGTGTTCTGCCCCTCCTTGACTCGCCGCAGCTGCCGAAAACAGCCTGAAGGACAGGTGCTTTATTCCACAGGAGCATGATTCACCGTCAGCTGCTTGGCTTAGTAATTAATAAGGAGAAACTTAAATAACAAATCTTATTTAAATTATTGAAGTACACCTATCTCCCCAGGTTATGTTCCTAATCCGTTACTGAAAACCAGACTGAAACTGAAAATGTAACTAGGGAGTGTGTCTTAAATGGGAAAAACTATAACACATTTCCACACCCCTCTCCCGCCAAAAAACCCCGGCCAGTTTCCCTAAATGCGATTAAAATGGTGCAAAACGCCTGCAGTACCAACAGAGCATCATCGCTCTCCTCTCCTCGTACAACAACGGACATTTAGCGGTGACGTCTGGACACAAAGCCACAGCAGACCCCCGTCACACTCGACAGGCTACTGGACATTTCCCTGCTCGCGGTCCGGACCCTGTGACGGGTTTTCGGAACGTGGATGGATTGTTCCGGAATGTGGCGCAGTCACGGTTGCAGTCGCTATGAACCCGGGTACAGTTGCACTTCGTTGCAGACCAGACGCTACTGGCACCTAGCAGATAATCCAAGCAAAACCCATAATTCGTTTCAAAATAACTCATTACAGACGGCGAGTTTTATACCCAGTGGGAAGACTGTAACACAAACGCAATTTTCATCTAAAAACAATAGTTTCAGATGTTTTCGAATGGTTAGTCTGAAAAAATTATGGGGAGATCCCAACTTAAGCAGATTTTTTTGCATAAAAAGCGAACGTGAGGACGTGTCCCAGTAATGTCCATTTTAATGCGCTTTGGTGATAACGTGGGTGTCAGTTTTGGGAAGTTTTTCCGGGTTAAAACATGGTAATTGTGTATTCACCAGTCGACGGACTTTGTGTGTGTGTCCTCCTAGACACATCATGAACGAGCTCATCGAAACGGAGCGGCTCTACGTGGAGGAGCTGCGCAGTATCATGCAGGTGTGTCTGGACAACTTTATTATTGTTCTCTTTGTTGGAGACGCAGTCACCTTCTAGCAGGATGGAGGTTAGCTCCAGAAAAGTGGGGCAGCAGGTGGTCTAGTGGGTAGCTTTACACTTGAAGGATGCAGGTTTGAGTCCCACCTCCTGCTGTTGTACACTTTTTCACTGTACGCCCATCCCCCCCATATCTGTTTTTTTTTCACATATCTGGGTGGCTTTTGTTAACACAGCTTATCTTCAATCAGCACGGGTTTACATTCAGTCACAGCTGTGTCAAGCGGTGGTGTGAGAGAGATCTTGACAAACGCTGCGGTGTGCTAACAGTGGACGATCAAATGCATTCTGGCCTCCTTTGGTCTAGTTCGCATATCCATTTTATCATGTTTCCATCCTATTTTGAACCTTTATGGTTTCCCTGACTAACTGGTCATATATTTATTCTGGTGCTGCATTTCTGAAAAACAGGGAGGTGAAAAGGAATTCTTAGCTGAGGTGGGGTAGAAGGCAGAGTGTGTGTGTGTGTGTGTGTGTGGCTGATAGCTTGTATGATAGTAGTGTTTAGTGTGTAATGAAAAACAAAAATATTTATCTTAGGTTATCTAAAAGCACAGTACAAACTCCTCCTTCTGTGAGATGACATAAAAGCCGGGGCTAAAAACGTCACTTTTTCCATGAGTTTCCTCTACCAACTGCGTTGTATCTTCCTCCCAACAATACCAGCTTTGTCTCAGACTGGTCCACACCGACTATTGTGATAAATGTATTTCATCCAATCATTAATTTTAAATGTATTTTACATAATGTTCATTGTTATTCTGTCTACTTTGATGTGTGATGTGCTACACAGCTTCCCCCCATATATTAAGCATTGTTTTGGCTGATTTTGAAATAAGGCTAAATTCCAGAACAGGTACAATCCGCGCCAGTTCAGACCATCTCATTTACATGCAGTTAGCGTTTCAATCAAAATTTAATTCTGTATTAATTAACATATGTTTGGAAACTTTCTAGAACTCGTACCTTGCAGTTGCAGTTATAACCGGGATCACAGAGAAAGTCATAGAACCCAATAGTTTAATGCATTAGGTTGTTGTAGAAATGACTCATATGGACTGCCTAGTCCCCTGTGACGCACACGTCACCCCCTCGCGTTCAAGCAGCGTTGCTCGGCTGGACTGGCAGGACTTCACTGTCTTGGACACAGGGTCAGGTGGTTGGACTGTAAAGGTATACGAGGAGTGATCCACGTGAACCACTTCCAGCACAACATTTGTAAGATGTCACCTCTCCACGCTCCCGCCTGGGGTGACGTCAGCCCAGCACAAGATCAACAGTCAGACTAACAGCCGCGAGAGCCCGAAGGGTGTAGACGGTTCCAAGTGTGAGCGCGATGTTTCACTCAATGCCGAGAAAAGCATCGTCTTTGTGCCAGAACTCTCTTCTGTGCACCTTGAATGGTCAGTGTGTGGACTGGTCTGTCACAGAGGGTGTGAGGAGGCTGGTTTGCTCTTGCTGTTTATCACATAATACTGCCGGAGTACATAGAAGTAACGTCTTTGCCTCTGTTAACCTGCACCCCGACCTCCCGCTCCAGGGCTACGTCGCCGAGCTCGATAACGGCGAGTTATCGCACCTGGTCCCGGCAGCTCTGGAGCACAAGAAAGAGGTGCTTTTCGGCAATCTCTCCGAAATCTACCAATTCCACAACGGGTAAGACAGGAATGAATTTGTGTGATAATGTTTAATCTGACTGGGTTTTCATTTGCGCGGTTTTAATTGTAGTTTTGGAAGTTGCGCTATAACCGAAAGGCAAGGGACAGGACCGCTTCTTACGTGTTACACCCTGTAGATGTAATGAAATGTATCTGTAACAATGGGAATTGTCACATAATCCTTTCGAGCAGCATTATGAACAGTCAGGAGACGGAAGTATTAGGCTGGTTCGCGCATTTGGAAGGACGTGCGGTTCGCTGAGGCTCGACGTCCGCTGGGGGCCTCGCACTTGCTGTCGAGCGAGGTCCTTGGCCCCCCTGTAGGGGCGCCTTGAATGAGACAAGTGGAGGCGGGGTGGCGGTGGGTTTACAAAAAAAGCTGGAAGCAGCAGGGTGCGCTGGGTGTGGCCAGGGGTTTCGGTCTAATGCTCCTTTCCTGAAATTTGCACCTTCCAAAACTTCCGTTTGTGAAAGTTTTTGCTTTCAAAAAAAGCAGGTAACACCTATTTGCATATGTCTTACATGGGCTGGCATGTCGGGGACGAGGATTAGCAGCGGTCAAAGTAAAAGTGGCACAAAAGATTGGAACTAAAGTTTCTTCCTCACACTTATTAGCACTAAACTGTACAACGGAATAAATAACAAGAACAAGTAAAGTACAACAAGTATAATAGGATGCAAGTACTGTGACAAAATGTTACACGTCACCAAACCGGGGACAATCTATAAAATATACAGAGTATAGAGCTTTAACTTAGATGCTATTTAAATGAAGGCAGGGAAAATTAAAATGATAAATAATGTAGCTCATTTGGTTCCTCTTAAATTCTTTCTACTTTCTGCAATGCAAGTATAATATTAAATAATCTTGTATAGAAACTAATTTCGAATAATACACATTGTGTAGCATTCTTGTCTGCTTTCTGGTAATCATAAGCTAATAAAAAGCTACTTACGGCAGCAGAGATGAGAGGTGTAGATGCTCGAGTTTGCGCAGTGATCAATGCCGGTTGAGCCGGGAGCTTCTGCCAGGAAGCACAATTGTGGGCCGACCGGTTTGGGCAGAATTGCGTCTTGTTTGGCAGCTTCTGGTGAAGAACAAGAACGTCGACAGGAGGCGGGTAACAGTGGCCTGGAGGTCACTCGAGTCCTCCTCTGCTCTTTTGCGAGATTTACTGAAAAGTTTAGTCCCAAGAGTCCAGGCAGCTCAAGTGACATGCAAAAAAGAGAGAAAAGGAGACGTTCCCCAGACAGAGAAACAAGTTGTGGTGAGGTGGGGAGGAAAGGATTGTTTGCACACACTTTTTCATCAATGTGCAGCAACACAAATGAAAGGACGTGAGCGGTTTCCAAGGCAACGGTGCGGGGGGTCTTGCAGCTGAGCATCACAAAGACGGACAACGAACAGGTCGGGCGAGGGCAATAATACCCCCGTCTGAAGAGAAACACGCATTTTGCTTTTAGAATCTCGTGGCACAGCATGAGGAAAAAACTCATATTTACACTGGCTGAATGGGCAGAAATACATTCGTACTTCATCTCTACATCTTTACATCCCTTGATCTCTACATCCCTACACCCCTACATCCCTCCATCTCTACATCCCTACACCCCTACATCCCTCCATCTCTACATCTCTACACCCCTACATCTCTATATCCCTGCATCTCTACATCCCTACACCCCCTACATCCCTCCATCTCTACATCCCTTCATCTCTACATCACTTCATCTGTACTTCTCTACACCCCTACATCCCTACATCTCTACATCTCTTCATCTCTACTTCCCTTCATCCCTACATCTCTACATCCCTACATCTTTACATCTCTACATCGAACAAACATTCTTTTTGAGTCAGAACAGCTTATTTATATTTTTTCCTTTTGCTTTTCCGTCTGCTTCTCGGGGTCTCAGGTACGGAGGGCAAGGGGAGATTTGGCACTCAGGAACTTCTCAGCCCAAGTGAGGTTTTTGCCTAGTCGAGTTTATCAGATTCCCAAAAGTCTCCCTAGTGTCTTGAAAATTTGTACTTCGTCTTTGAAATAGGAAAGTTTTGAAAAGCACACAGTCGAGTCACACGCAGGGTTATTTGCTGGACGTCATCGGCGTCATGCATCGTCACGCGTCATAAATGTTGGCAGCTGTTCCTGTAGCAGCTGCCAGAGACGTGCTGTTGACTTGCTGCCCCTCACCTCTCGTTTTCCTTTAGATGATACCCAGGTATTGTATAATGGGAGGATTAGTACACACTCACAGACACACACACACGTAAGCATTAATGAGGACAACAGTGGTGCAGAGTGTAAATGGGGCGTTTTGAGCGCAGGGTGCAAGTAGGTTAATTCAGTCGAATCTCCGCCGCTTCCCAGGAACAGCAGAATCCCTCAGTGATCACCCANTGCTCATTTAACACTTTGTTGCCAAGATACTGGGTTTACGTCAACTCTAGGGAAAACAAGTATGGTGTTCAATGCATTTTTTTTTTTTTTTTTTTTTTTGGCTTGTTTTATGAGGGGGGGGGGGGGGGGGGGGTCTCGCTGTCTGACTGACTCAGCACTGTAATTACACCCCTCGCTCAACAGGCCCTGTGGTGGTTCTGGAGCCTCAGAAATGCAAAGTATTTTTCATCTCACCTTTATTTTTTACCCCCGCAGCTCCTATATACTGTTGGCCTTGAGCCTGAATGCTGATATGGTTTCTGCCCTCTTTTCGCTCCCGTTCGCTATGCGGTTGCCAGGACCTTCCGGAAAGAGCTTGAAAACTGCATAGAAAATCCAGAGCTGGTTGCTGCGTGCTTCCTGAAAAGGGTAAGCAAATTACTCGTGACATTTATCTCATTCTTTTGTACACGTCAAAGAAAATTTGCAAAAGCGAGTCCCGGGGCCACGCTAGCGGCGTGTCTGTGAATTGCCACGCGCCCAGCAGTGAGGATTCGGGTTCAGATCCCTGCTCCGGCTTCAGTTGACATCTGCGTTCCCTCGGGTGGGTAACACCGGGGGTCCTTTCCCCCTCATTACCCGCAGCCGGGTGCCTGTGGCGCCGCGGGCGATCGGCGGAGCAGCACTTCACCTCGATGGTGGTACGTCGCCCGACGAGGCCTTCGGCTCGCAGGGTTAAAATAAGCAACTGCTTCATTGGCAGAAAGGGGTGGTTGGAAATGTTTCGTGCATCATTATTAGTATCAACACATGACTGAATTGGGAAAGCAGGAGCGGAAAACGGAGAAGAAACCGTAGCAGGAATCTGGAAGTGTATTTGAGACCCTGGTTTTATACGTGTCTCTCGTCTCCGCATCGGGCACTTGAGAAAGAAGACCTGAAGATGTACGAGAAGTACTGCCAGAACAAGCCGCGGTCGGAAGCCCTGTGGAGGCAGTGTGGAGAGTGCACGTTCTTCCAGGTGACCGAGGCTGACCTCGCCCCACCCTCACACGCACACCCTGAGGGCAATGAAAACGGCAGTGATACTTGTTGAACCAGACGACAAAAAGACCAAACAGGTCACTTGTTTAGCTGGAGGACAGAAATCACAATCCCTAACCAGAAAGTTGCTTCAAAGCCAAAATTCCATTGTAGCTCTTTCTGCCATTCCAGTCATAAGACACCATTCCATAGATGGACCGAGAGGTCCTTACTACGAAGGGTTTGTAGATGTTTTCAAGATGTTCGAAAAAAAATTGATTTTTTGACTACGACATCTTCTGAGTGTTGACTTTGGATTTCGTTTCAGGAGTGCCAGAAGAAGCTGGACCACAAGCTCTCCCTGGACGCGTACTTACTGAAGCCCGTGCAGAGGATCACCAAGTACCAGCTGTTGCTGAAGGCAGGTTCACATGCCTGTGGATGTCTGACTGCGAGCTAATGAGGGATCCATCCCTAAAACGTGAATATTCACCAGTTTCAAGGATGAGAGTTACAATAAGTCTTCGACTTACAGACCGAGACGGGGACTGGGTGCTTTTTCTCAGAGTGAAAACATCCTCGTGTTTGCAAACCACATGTAAAATACAGCAGTGGTGTCATGACTTGTGACAACGAAAAATGGTGTGACAGATGCACAGGCAGATTTTTTCTCCGTTTTTACTTTCGTTTCGATTGTAACCGCGCGTGCGCCTCTTGTTGGCAGCGTTTTCAAACTGGAAGTAACTGGCGAAAGGAAAGTCACCGTGGTAAAAACGGCAGTGGCTAAGGAACATCGCCGCATATAGTCACGCGGTTGACGTCAACGTCTGTCCCTTGGTACCGGGCAGCGGACACACTGCCAGGTTTGCCGGTATCTCTGTAGGTTCTTGAGTGCGGTTGCGATGGATTGCTTTGGGTTTCAGGAGTAATGGATGTGATAGATTCATGTATAGGTTTGGGATCGAGGGAGTTGATTTCAGCAACAGATGTAAGACGCATACAATTTATTTTAAACCCATAAACTTCTGCCTTTATCCCGAGGGTCGGGAAGGTCCTGCGCTGGCTGCGACCTCGCAGGTTCAGCCAAGTAGCCATATGCCTAAAGCTCTGTGTAAGAAATGGCTCTGAAACTCCTGGCAAAGTTCCTTGAGTCTCCTTGTTATCGGGACTCGTCTCTTCGGGACTATGCAGACCACCCTGCCCTGCGTTCTCGTGGCCACAGAAAGATTCGGAAGAACTGTTTCCTTAGTGGACCGTCCTCAGCAGGGGGTGGGTGGTGCCAAAGCGTTTGTCGGCGTTGTCTTCTCGTTCCCTGTCTGCGTCACGCGATCGCTTAGCGTCTTGTGGTCACCTTCAGGCAGGCTGACTTCGCTTAGTCCTTTCAGTTGAATCGATGTGTGGCCCAACTCTGTCCTCCTCCTCCAGGAGATGCTCAAGTGCAGCAGCAGCTCGGAGGACTCCGCGGAGCTGGAGGAGGCCCTGGCCACGATGCTCGACATCATCAAGTCCGTCAACGACTCCATGCACCAGATTGCCATCACTGGATTCGCGGTGCGTGCTGGTCAACTTTTGAGCCTTTAAAACGTCGTAGTTCTGTCATCACAGCACCGTAACACGGGTCTTGGTCAGGGTGGCTGGAACATGGACGACCACTTGCTTTACAACACAGTTTACTACTGCGCACTACAAAGAGCAGTGGTGGGCAGTCAGGTTCACTGATCGATCGATTAACTTAACCTAAAAGAACTTAAAATCATCTCAGGTACCAAGGTGATAGGGGTTTCTCACCTTTGATGTGTTTGGGGAAACATCAAGAAAGGTCTTCTTGATATGTTGCCTAATCACTCAGGCTTGCATGGGGCCCAAGGTGGGGTTAAGAGCTTCACAGGTGGTCTTCCATGTGTCTGGCTGCCCCAGGGGGATCTGAAGGACCTAGGAAAGCTGCTGATGCAGGGCTCCTTCAGCGTGTGGACAGAACACAAGAAGGGGCACAGCAAGGTGAAGGACCTGGCCCGCTTCAAACCCATGCAGAGACACCTGTTCCTGTACAACTCGATCTTGCTCTTCTGCAAGCGCCGCGAGGAGACCTCTGAGGGCCACGAGAAGACCCCCTCGTACAGCTTCAAGCATTCCTTACAGGTGAGCCGTCCATCGACACCTTGCTCAAGGTCCTGCCTCTAACTACTGCCTCCCGGTGGGTTTGAGGCTTCTCTTCTTGGGGATCTCAAACCTCCTCTGCCGCCTGGGAATGGCAGAGGTGAGTTTAACACCTTAAATTACACACTTCAGTCTGCTTCTCCTTCCATGTGTCTGCAACCCCCCCCCCCCCAAAAACAGGATCACTCACTCGATAAACCTCTCCTCTTACGAAGCATAACTATTACCCAAAGTACGACGGTGGTTCCTCAGAAAGCAGAAGTAAGGAACCTCAAGGCTTGAGTGTTAATACAATTTAAATGTGTTATTCTGGGTTTTTTTTAGTCACTCCAGCTGTCATTGAGCCACAAACAACAAGACGAAATGCAATTTTGTAATAAAGCGCCGGGAGATGTAACTTATCCACACAGTTCACCCTCCCACGCCCGGATATTGTGACAAATATAATAAAATGTTCTATTTAACACGTTAAGAATCAAATGCTCGGAAATCACTTTAAATATTTATACACAAATGAAGTGATTTTTTTTTTTTTTTAAAGTTGAGGTTGCATTTCACTGAGAGAAATTCCAAATGATTATGATGTTGGAAGTGGAAAAAAAGTGATTTAATTTGGGCTCCATTTTGCTGTTTTCATAAATAATACTGTGCTGCCCTCCCCTGTCTAGTCATTCCAGTATGTGGTCAGCTGAAGTGTGGGAATGTGGGGGTGAACCTGAGTCCAGGTCCCCCCGGGTGGTTAATGCGTAAAGTATTTGTGGGCAACGTAATCCGACGGCTTCCCCAGATGAGCGCGGTGGGGATCACGGAGAACGTGAAAGGCGACAGCAGGAAGTTTGAAGTGTGGTACAACGGAAGAGAGGAGGTGTACATCATTCAGGTAAGGGGGCGCGTCCTGGGCGTCCGGGAGCGAGAGGCGCCGTGTTTTCTCATTATTTGAATTAGTTATCGGCGGAATTTATTGCAGGCAAACTGTGCTGAGGTTCGAAACATACAAACTAGATACATACAGTGTTTGTAATTTTTAAATGCAGATGTTTATAGCGTTCCTTCAAATCGCACCGAGTTCGCAGTGATAAAAACACTTTGCAGATCCTCGGACTTCAGGAGGTAGATTGAATGTCGCATTAGCAGACACGCCGTCGAGCTCATTGTTAAACTGACTAGCTGGTAAATATAAAAACGGTCGGGGGGCTGGTTAATCCAGCGACATGTAACACACAGCCCAAAGAGGGGTGAGAAACGATGCAGGAAATGCTGGGCGCGCTTCCTGCTGACAGCCACCGTGAGGCACTGTTTGCTCGGCGGTGGCAAGAGAATCGGGCGCCGCTGACAACCGCGGCATTTCTCTCTCGCCCTCCTTCCCTCTCTCTCTCTCTCTCTCTCGCTCGTTCTCAGGCCTCCTCCGCCAACGTGAAGAACATGTGGGTGTCTGAGATGAGAAAAGTGTTGACGGAGCAGCTGGAGGCGTGCAGAGGTGCGGAGCCTCCCGCTCTCGCTTTATCTCAGCTCTGTCCCGCTGGACTTTCATCCCCAAGGAGCCTCTTCACTCGCAGCCCTTTACAGATAAGGCCGCCTGTAGCTCCTTTGAAGAACGACATTTTTGTCCGAGAGCTGCTCTCCAACTCAACATCTCAGCGGCAGATCCCGTCCTCCGTTTCCCCGATTCCGCCACAGCTGCAGAACCCTTCTACCCACAACGCGGCGCTCGCCGACAGAAACGAGCAGCCGTTTCTTAGTTAGCTGCTACCGTCCGTTTCCAGTTTGCACCCCCCCCCCCCCCCCCCCCCCCCCCCCCCCCCCCCCCCCCCCCCCCCCACCCCCCCCCCNTTTTTCCCCCCCCCCCCCCCCCCGCATACTGTGACTGAAGCAGAGGCGCGGTACGAGGACCCCACGCGGCGACTCTCCGGAAGGCCTCCGCTTGGAAACATCACACGTCACCGGCGTTAATAATTCACAAAGCGGCGACGGCACTATCTGCTGGAAGTCGGGATCGGCCCGTCGGCGCCGGGAGCCGACGTACCGTTAATTTCTCATTAGTTCGAATCGTTTGATAAGACCCCCCGCAACGAGCCCCCTTGTTTATAACGCGGGATTTACATCGCGTCGTCGGCCGCGTCTCTGCCCGCCGCCTAATCTTTTCCTTTGCAGGACTTTCCGAGGTGATTAAGCGGGCGGCTATAAGCGGATCTCATTATTAGTCTCCTCCTCAGTCATCTGGATAATGAGTAGATCTGTAATTTCTTACTGGGCGCCAGTAATTAAACTCCAGCAAGACGGAGCACGATGGGGAAAGTACCATTAGAATGCAGGACTCGGAGCTCAGCGCGCGGCTAAATATAAACGCTTTCTGTGTACGGCGTATAGAAACGCATATGCATGCAAGATTAATTGCATCCGTTTATTTCAGTACTTTATCTAACAAATGATTTTTGTGATTTTCTTGGCATTTGAAGCCATGTAAATCGGTTTCGTCGAACGCTTTCGGGGCCTCTCATCCAGTGCCGCGCCCGTGATTTGCTGGAAAAACAGGGTGTTTGGTTGTAGACGGTGCAGCGGGGACCTGAGGTCGCGGGAGCCGGGACTCGCGCCGCGCCGCACACCCAGGACGGCAGGTCAGGGTCGGATGGGGTAAACCTGTTTGGCCGACAGATCTTTTCTCCTCGGCTCCGCTGAATAATATGTCGCCCGCTTTCTTCCGAACATTATTAACGGCTCCACCGGCTCCGCTGGCTTTGCAGTATCGGTTCCCTCGCTGAGATAAGCAAATGAGCGCACGACACGTCCTCCGAAGGGGCGTCTTCCCGTTCCCCCCGGCTGCCCCTCGGCCCACGCCCTCGCCCGCGTTTCCGAGACCCGCTGCCGTGTCCGTCCTCTTTTCACGGTGACGCCGTCTCTTCTCTTCTGGCCCTCAGAGGCGAGGCAGCTGCACCAAAGGGCAGCGGACCCCATCCGGCAGCCCCCCGGGATCACGTCCGCCACCAGGTACTGCCTTCCCTGCGACTTGTTAGGCCGGGGATGAACGGCGCCAGCTGGTGGCTGACACGCGGTCTCCTCTGGCAGGACCACAGGGAAGATGGCCCTGCGTCACACCAACTCCTCCAGCCCAGAGGTGGGAAACAGGTGGAGGAGCTGCAGTCCTGGCGATGGCCAGCAGGGGGAGGCACTGCGACGCCGGCACACCCAGACAGGTGTGTTGACCGATGCCTCCGCTTGACCCGGGTGCCACGTCAGGGATCGACACCGAGGCGTGACAGGTGATGCGGGGGGTTCGATTTCATGCCGCTGTCCCCAGGCGGCCTCGGTTTTTAGCTGACGAGTGACAGCTGGCTGTGCGCGAAGCGACCGCAGAGGCTGCGCCGCGGGATCCCGGGCGGCCCTCTCTGGCTCGGCACAGCAGTTCTAAATCCGCCGTGGCATCTGGAACTTTCCGCCACGCGCTTTTTCGTAGGACACCTTGAGTGGATGGGAATGCGGCGTGGAATTAGCCTCCCTCCAGATTTCAGATCGAGATAGTCTGCCGTTTCCTGAAGCGCTAAGCGGGGAAGGGGGGGGGGATTCACGCTTCTTCCCAGAAAGTCCTTGTGTCAGCAGGTGGCGTAGTGGTTAGACCGCCTCTTGCACTAATCCCCTCGATCGATATATTCACCCCGAACTGACACAGTAAGATCGTTCGGGGAAAAGCGTCAAATAAGTCCTGTTACTGGACCAAGTAGAACAGGTTAGGCAGGAGGAAGTGATGTCACCGTGCCGAACAGGAAGTCTGTCCTCCGCCCAGCCGCTACCTTCTCCACTACTTCCCCTTTGACTCTATAACGGAAAGGTGGCCTTGATGACAGCCTTCGCCTTCACTGTGGGACCGATTTAAAAAATTTGACGAAATAACGGTTTTTCGCCGTGTCCGTGCTCACGCCGTCTCGCGCCCTGATCCACGGGTGCGACTTTACAACCTGGCTGTGTACGTTAATAGGAACCTGTCAGCGCGAACCACTCGGCGCCGTGTTTATCGACTATTCTGTACATCTCTATTTATTACCGCAATGTGAGATCGCTGGACTCGGGGTGCGATCTTTGGCTGTCGATACGCTTGATCTTGTTAGCATACATCCCATTGATTTTTTTTTTCCCCCTCGTCACCCCCCGCCCCCCACCCTTCACTCGGAGCGTTGAGAGCGGCCGCTTCCGAAGCAGCCGCCCAACCCCGTCGTAGCACCAGATTACGTCTCCCCGGGCCTGGCTAGCTAGTCCGGCACAGTAGCCGTGCGCCTTTTTTCAGCGACGCGGCACCGAAGACCCTCACGAATTCGGGTCCTTGGCCGTTACCTGACCCGCCGGCCCGTTTTGTAGTCCGCCACGTCAACCAGCAGTCGCGATTTTTAAAAAGCTTTTATTCGTTTACTGATTTATTTAGGCTGAGGTTTTTCGTGGAAGTCCAAAGCCCCCCTTTGCCGCACGCCGACTTTCGGAGAACCGCATTAGAGGTCCGTTATACGTTCCGGCAAAACGGGGGGCCGTCGTGGCGGAAGGAAGCGAAAAAGCAGGAGCGAGGACATGAGCGGTCGACAAATTGTAAATTCTGATAAGTTGGCATTTGGAACGTGGGTGACATTTGCGGGAGATTCGAGGAGGAACGTCGTTTTCGGAATGCCGATGAGGGTTTAAATTGCCCGAAAGTAACGCTTTGCGTTCCTCTCGAGTCGTCGTTGCTGATCTTTTTTTTTTAAATATGGAAGTGTCTTGTAGGTAATAATGCGGGGTCTCGTGCTGTTTATCGCCGGGCCGGGGTTCGACTCTCTTCTCCGGCTGACGGATGCATGTGGGTTATTTTTGTTGCTCCGTACAGGTCCCGATGCTGGTAGCCCTAAAACCACGAGACATGAGGTTAAGAGCGACCCCACACCCTTAGGGTGTAAAGGTACACGCTAATGGCATGATGCATGTTAAATCACACGCCGGCGGTCATGCTACATACTCTTGCCGTCGTGCATGTTGCGTGGAACTGAGCATGCTGAGGTATGGAGCGCTGTTTGGTAAAATGGAAAATATTACGGTAAGTGTCAAAAACAGCTGCACTGGTCTTTCCCGGAAATCCGCTTCGTCCACACAGACGCGTGTCCCAAACGCGTCCCCCTTTGGGAATAAAAAATGGAGTAAAACATGAAGCGCAACACGGATGTTTAGTTGTGTGTTGTGTTTGCGCCTCTTCGTCTGAATGCTTTTGCTCAGCCTGAAAGCCCCACCCCCACACCCCGTCCTCCTGTTGCAGGGTGGGTCCACCGGCACACGGACACCGAGGACTTCGAACCCGTCCCGTCCAGCACCGAGGAGCTGTCCATCTCCTCCGAGGACGAGGCAAACGGCAAAGGCGTAAGCTGGAAACCTCGCAGCCGCTGTTCGCCCTCCTCCTGACCGACGGCTCACTGTATGGTTTCCCATCATAACTAATCTTTGCTTAGAGACCCGGACAAGCTGACATTTTGGAGACGGGGTGGGCTGCGGGGGGGCAGGAGGCTGGCTTCTGGTTTTTCCAGAGTTTCGCTTCGTTCTCACCTCAGATCTGCTGTGCGTGTTTGGCGGCTCCGGGTCTGTTTAACACACTGGGCTGTTACAGCGGATCACCGTTTGTTACGTGATCAGGAGGAGATGTGATTCACCGCCCGACCTCTAATCCTCAAAGCTCCTTCTGCTTCATCCCGTCCAAATTCTCTTCGCTGCCAGGAAGGTCGGTTTCGGGCACGGCTGACGCGGGAGGCTGAGACCGCCCAGGACCTGTCCCTGGCGACGGGAGAAGCGGTGCAGTTCCTGGAGGAAGCGGAGATCGGCCAGTGGTGGGTAAATCCATCGCACGCACCCAGAACCCGGCCCACCCCACACCTGCAGCTCCACCCCCTTCGGGATAAGAACGGCTGCAGTTCCACAAGTGTAACTCCACCCACTCATTTGTGGGGCTCTGCCCCCCTCACACACAACACTCCGCCCCTCTGGGACACACCTACAGCAGACCGGTCTGGTCCTTCTCAATGGAGCCCCACCCATTTTTCTTCAGAGCTCCTCCCACATCTGTAAAGCCCAACCCCCTCCAGGACCCAAACACTCAATGTTATAAACCTTCCTGCTGCGGTGTATAGATTCCAACAACTGCTGCCCCTTTGTGAGTTTAGCCCAGTATTTTGACTTATAACTGTGTCTGAAAAATATTCCATATATCTAACAAAAGGCAGCCAGCTGCTTTATTGCAGTATCTGTGTATGAACACCTTGCGCAGCATTACTGGTGCATTTTTTAAACGCCCAACACCCAATTACATTATTACAGGGAATATTGCATTACCTCATGCATATTTAATCCTTTACAGCTGTTTGCGATTATTTACATCTTCGGGTTGCATTCTAAACAAACCTATTAGGGCAATTTTCTCTGCCGTAGCGAAGCAATTCAGCGGGTAGTAAACTCCCTTTTAATTTTTAATGCGAAAACGGATAAGCGCGATATAGGGAGTGCAGCAAAACACGTTGTGGGAGAAGATGAATCTCCGTCCGGCACGGGTCACAAAGCCAGAAGCATCCCGAGGCCGGATGGCGTCGTGATGCGTACGCGGGTTTCGACGGCGCCCTTGTTGAGCACTTCTAAATGAACCTGTTATCCCCCCGAGTGCGAACGCCTGCGCCGACACTTCCTCACACCTGCGAGGTTCACGGCAACACGCGGCTCCCGGAGACCTCGCCGGACTCTCTCTCTCGCTCGGCCGCCGCTTTGTTTCAGGCCCGCCGACGGAAAATCCCGACACCGAAAGGCGTTCGCGATGCAGAAGCCTCTCCTGGGGGTTGCGGGATAACATAAAGGTGCTTGTTTGCGGGCCGGCGCTCAGCGGCAGGCAGCGGCGCCACTCCTGTGTGTTGCCCTTCGGAGAACCGGGGCTTTCTGTGGTGTCGCAGCACTTCCCATAATCCCCCAGTGCTCTTTTCGCCCCTCGTCGACCGGCTTCTCTGAGCTGCCAAACATCGCTGCTTTTCGTTACCCAGGGTGCACTAAGTTACGCTGCAGGTCGGCTCCGCTCCTGCCATCCCTTCAAAATTCCTCTCCTCCTCGCCGAAGGAATACGGACAACATCGGCAGCGTCTCCTGGGATCTTTTATTCACTGCAGAAATTCAAAATTCAATACCTGTTTGTTTGCCGACACAGACTAAAGGACCCAGGTTTGAGTGGCTGTCGTTGAGCTACTTACCCTGAGTAGATACAGTAAAAATGACACCGCTGTGCAAATGGGTAAGTCAGACTCCATGGGTAAGTCAGGTCGCGGTGGAGAAGAGTTTCGGAAGCAGGTGCCCTCACGTTCTGTAGAACAAATGTAAACAGGCAGAAGTCCAGTCGTCGCGGCTCCGGAGGTTCGCGCTGAACTCACCGTTTTCTCTCATGTTTGTAGGTTAGTCAAGAACCTTGTTACTCAGAAGCTGGGCTCGGTTCCTCGCAGGATCCTGCTGACAGCAGGTGGCGCTCACGTTTACAGCGACACCGGTATTTGCAGCCCGTCGCGGGTCGGGAGGGGAGCATGAGCATGTGTGAGGAGAACGTCTTCCTTGGTGTAGCATGGCGCTGCTCAGCATGGCCCTCAGACGCTCAGACGCTCGGCGGGGTCTGCTCACGTGACCCTTCCTCGGCGCTTCGTTGGCCGCCGCCCTGCTCGGCACGGACGTGCTCGGTCTCGGCGTGAGCCCGACCGGAGCGGGACGAGGCCCGGCGTTGACCACCTCTCTCTCTTTCCTAGACATCTTCAGCGATTTGTGCAGCGCCGCTCTGACGGACACCGAGGAGAAGGACGGCGACTGTTAACGGAGGAGACGGCAGGTGGCGTCGGACCGGGTCGGGTCGGTGATTTTTTTCGACTGACCCCCACCCCCCCCACGAAGCCTGCCCGCCGCGAAGCCTGGAGGGCCTCTGTGCTGCTGTCTCACGAGGGCCGATGAGGGCCGTTTCAGACCTCGCGTTCCTTAGGCGCCTCCTTCACCGACGCACAAATGCCGCTTCCGACTTGCCGGATTGTGACCCCCTCTGACCCGGTTACCACCAGCAGCCCTTCAGCAGACTTTCTGGGTGGAACTCGAGATCATTTTGAGACACTCGCCCTAAATCTGGCTGGATTTGGGATAGCCGGGGTTGAACTGCCTCAGTTCGGAACGAACCTCCTCCGATGCTCCCGATTTGCTCGGACCACCGGACTCGGCGATCGCGAACGTACTGTGTTAACCACGGTAAACAGAGCCAGTTCACATTCCACAGTATTTATATCCTCTGTGAAAAAGTCTTTTTCTATCTGCTTCGCTGTGCACTGATCCCAGGCGTGACGCTCCCTCCCGCTTGGGCAACACGGGACGAGAAGACGCGTTAGAAGGACGGTCCCGCACGTCTCCTCCTTGGGAACTGATGCAGGTGGACAAACCCTCAGCGGCGATGCAGATGCGGGAGGTCAAGTCTTTCCGTTCATTCTTTGGCTTCTCCGTCCGGGGGTTTGCGAGTGAACTTGAAGTTTAACGGTAAAAACGTTCATTTCTCTTAAGTAAGGGCAGCGTTCAGCACGTCGCCTGTACGTTAAACTGCACACGATAGAAAGACGACCCCCCCCCCCCGAGTAGATAAAGGTTGTTTGTGTTTTTAAACATCATTAAAACCGTTTGTGGCTCTCGGGCCCAACTGGCTTCTACTGTGTTTCATTCCGTTTTTCCCTGCTTTGTTACAGTACATCTTCATCCTGGAGGGTTCGGGGGGGGGGCTCACACACACTCGCAGACAGACCTTTGCTGTGGACGTCGGATATAAACCCACGATTGTTTTTTTTTTTCCTGGGTCGTTGCCGGACGTGACCTCGGTGACCCAGGGCTACTGTCATAAATGCGCACAAAGCGACGCGACACAATCTGCGTGGCGGATCGAGGCCGAGCTCGTGCCCTCTGCCGACGCGTTCCGCCTATTTAAAATGTTGCGTCGTCGCTCGTGTCGCAAAAGAAATGCGGAGCGTGGATTCTGTACGCCGTATGTGGCGGGCGACTTAAAAAAAGAAAAGAAAAAACGTACGAATGACCTCATATGTATGTTTGCGTGAGAGAAACGGAGCGGAACTGTGTCAGTTTTGGTCGCGATGGACGGCGCCGTGAGCGGCGACGTTACAATTCGAGGCCGTAGCTACTGCCGCTTCCTCCTGAAACGAAAAAAGCCATTAGCCGTTTTAAGCGTTTGACTTAAAACTTAATGTCTTCCCTCAGTAGGTGGTTGGGTCTTAACTTTTCAGCCGAGATTGAAACACATCAAAGGCGCACAGGCCGTTAAAAGCTTTAAACGTTGAATCTGTTTTCCAGGCGACCCGCGTCGGACGCCCCGGCTTCCCGGTGGCCACCAGCGGGGCCACGTACACAACGACATATAACCCTTTTTATTCTTATTTGTTTTCATGAGACGCGGGCAAATTCTTACTTTTCATTTGCAGGTTGACCTTTGAGGCATTTTCACATGGAAATGTGTCCTTTGCACACAAACACGACTCAGATCAGATTACATATTCATTGTGTGTTTTGCAAATCTCAGTCCTCGTGTAGCACTTAACCCATCAGCCGCAGAGCATTGTATTAATAAATATGAATCGAACGAGGAATTACATTAACTCTGAATGCCACAGTGCCGGGGGGGGGGGGTCACGCTCATACTCGCGAGTGCAACAGCTTCATTGTCCCGTTGAGATCTGAGAGAAATTTTCATGGGGGGGGGGGGGGTTCCAAAATTTATGATGATAGAGCCCCGGTGCAGTTAAAAAGTTCCGAGACTCGAGGGTCGCGCTGCGTTATTGAGACACGGCCCACCTGAACAGCGAGTGACCACCTGCAGACACAGCGTTCAGTGGGCAGAGGGGGGGGTTACAGGTTACACGCTGGCAGCATCTTATCTTGTAGTATTTCATTTTATGGCAAATTGCCTACATAAACACAAAGGATTCATTATTATTATTATTGTTATTATTATTATTTATAAACTTATATAGGTGGGTATTTTTCTGTACCTGTTCAAAGTAAATAAGTTGATCCAGGTATCTACAGCAGGAATTGGGATCCAAACCTTCTCCGCAGGTTTAACCACGGCGCCACCTGCTGGCCCGGACATGTCACGACCTCAGCTGCGCAAGGAGCGACTCAGGGCGCGTTGCCATGGCGATGGCGGGGTGGGCGGGGTCTCCGGGTTCGAATCCGGGCGGCGGCGGCGGCTCCCCGAAGCTTCACGTTTCATATGCGGCGCCGCGGATGGACGCGGGTGCGATCGGTCTCTGCGGCTCAGTCTTCCATTCCTACCCGGGTGTTTATTTTCACTTTATTCCCGTTTTCCTGCCGGAAGCGTAATTTACTCCGGTGAGTTTTCATTTAACGGACAAAAAGGACTCGTTCCCTCCGCGTGCCTTTGGTTTTTCAGTTACTGAACGACTCTTCGCGGTGTGTTTGACACTTTTTCACCGGCGCGTCGCTTTAATCTCCGTCACTGTCCGCCTAAATAAAGTTGTATTTAAATTGACGTAAGACACGCGCGCGCGGCCCACGCGCTCCGCCCGTTTCCCTGCGCGCCAAAATCTGCGCTTTTTTTTTTTTTTTTTAAATCTCACTTTTCCTCCCATTTGACTTCCTTCCATATGGAGCCTTTACCGCATCTGCGTGAACGTCACCTGCTGCCTTCAGGTGCACGAAGCTCCTGCCTGGGTCAGTGAAGTCATTTCCCAAAATCTGGATATTTATATTTAAACAGCAGGACAGTATAAGTGTGTGAAATGGGGCTGAGGAAACACCTGGGCTCAACCTGCAGGTCTGTGTCGAGGAGCAGCCCTGCTGCCCGGCACCTGCTTACCACGGTAAAGGGGGGTTTGCTGAACGTCTGCCTGGTTCAGAAGCTTCTCCTTTCCAGGGGTTTGGTTTGTCCTGCAGGTCCACGGCTGTCCCGCGCTGACCTGGCTATGGATGACTGCAGCGTCCTCACTCTGGGCACGGCTCACAGTCTCCTGGTGGACTCCTCGGTTACGGAGCTCAGGGTGGCAGAGTCTTCCAAGGAGAACCTCCTGTCAGAGGGTTTGGACTGTAAGTCAGGTGTTTCCTTGTGGGGATCCAGTCTGGCAGGGAACGGGTCACCTTGCTGGGATCTGGTCTTCCACAGCTGCTCGCGATGTCGGAGCTATTCCTGCACGACATTTTCTGATGACCTGTGCTTTTTTTTTTGTTCATCTCCAAGATGTGCTGCCTCAAGTAGCCAGAATTGTGTTGGTTGGAGAGGCAGGGAAGGACGAAAACCTCGTCGAAGCGCTGGAGGTGAGAACACGAAGGACGAAGGACCTGCAGACGAACCCGGAACACTTGGAAACGTGTATTGGTGTCTGTCGCTCAGGGTTCCTGCCTGGAGGAATGTTCACTGCAGGCGTTTGCTTCTGTTTGGTTTTGGGTAGCTGGGGGTTTTCTCACACCTTCTAACCGTTAAAGGGGCTTCAAGGTGGGAGGGGTTCAGAAGATGTCTCGATTGACAGGCCGCATGGTCTCACCGATTCGCCCCGTCTGCCCACGGCCTCGGCGACCGGCTTCTCCGAGCTTGGAAGAGCTCGAGAGGGGGCGTTTTCGCTGCGTTGGAGGCCCCCGGGGAAGCCAACTGGCCTCCTGTAGGAATCACAGACATCCTTCGAGCAGCTTAAACCGCCACAGCATAAAATCGCAGAGTGGCTTGCTAAACAACCCCTGCAGCTTTTGCTTTTCTACCTGTCTGCTCCTATTTGATATTTGCGTGTCTCGCTCTGTGCCTCACTTGTGTTGCGAGGGGGGTCCGTCGGCAAATTTTGGAAGCCGCGAACGTCTCGCTGGCCGATGCCTTTCCTCAAGTTGCTACGTTTACACACTGAGCCAATCGAGGCCAGTAACAAAAACCAAAACAATAATTAATTCAACTCGCGTCCACTGTGTTTACAGGAACGTTGGACGTGTCTATGGGATGAGTCGGTGGCGCTGAACAGGAGTTTGCGGAGATGAACTTTATTGTCGGGTTCTCTGTCAGTTTTAACGTGGGTCGGTGTTGATGAATATTAAAATGCACCAGGGGGGGGGTCCTCATTTTAACCTGTTGTTAATTTCACTAACTTTAGACTCGGGTCACAAACGGGCTGCCTGTCTGAAAACATGGCTTCTGTTCAGAGACCCCCCTCGTTCTGACGACTCGACGTCAATCCTTGGTTTCCGCAGAAGGTCCGAGTAATGGAGGTCCCGGTGGCAAAGATCAACGCTGGCGAAGAAGGCGGTGAAGTTGGCAAAAGGCTCATCAAATCCATTGTGAACATGGTGAGTCAAATCTGAGCGGGTGGTTCACTTTGGACTACAGATCTCGCCCTTCTTCTCGGTTTGGGCCTCAGGTCACGCTGGCACCGGTGGGTGGACTTTGGGGCAGAATGTGGGGTGGGTAGTTGGGCTGCACAGCGTCCATCGTGACTCGACGCCTCACCAGCGGTGGTGCTCGACTCTCTTCTCCGCTCTCCTCGTGCGAACTGGTCGGCAGGATGTCAGCGTGCCTCACGCAAAGACGGACGACGTCAAGGAGATGGGGGACGGCGAGAACGCCGAGTTCGAGACAGTCTTTGTGCTGAAGGACTTCGGGGGCCCCGACTTTGACCACTTGCACAAGAACGACCACCGTATTGTGGGCCCACCTGTCGTCCTTCGCTGCGCGGGTCGAGAGGAGGTACGGCCACCAGTAAAGCTCGCGGTGGAGAAACGGGGGGTTGTTTAGGATGGTGTGAATCGAACGTTAGACCCACTTCTTTTTCAGCCAAATGTTTGCTTTCCGGAGGAGAGTAGAAAATGCGATGAGTGTCTCAGGATTTCTGTAAATCAACGAGGGTTTGAGGAGATGATCTCGGCGCGGCTCCTCGATGGTGGCGGCAGGGCCGCCGACGTTTAGAACTTCGTTCACGTTAACATAAACGCAGCTTTCAGAAAGGCTTTAGTTGACAGCCCCCTTTCCGTTGCGTGCAGCCGCTGCCTTTCAGCTCTCGTCCGCTCTACTCCGCCACCATGATGAACCTCTCGCTCTGCTTCACCGGCTTCCGCAACAAGGAGGAAGTGGTGAGTCTGCTCTCAGCGCGACGCCTTGCCGCCTCTCCCCGGATTTGCTGATCGATCTTCACCTCTCTGCACAGGTGCACCTGGTCAGCCTGGCCCACCACATGGGGGGCACGATTCGCAAGGACTTCAGCTCCAAGGTGACCCATCTGATAGCACGCTCCACCCACGGGGAGAAGTACAGAGTGAGTGTGCGGGCGAGAGCCCTCAGGACGTCTCTGAGCAGCTCGGTGTTTCCTTCAAAAGCCTCGAGTGGAAGCTTCTTTTCTCGGGTTTGCGCGCTGAGGGAAGAGACCGACCATCCGTTTGCCTCCTCGAAAGCCGAGCAGACGGCAGGAGTCGGTTTCCTTCTCCGCTTCTTCTTCACGCACCTCTTCCTCTCCTCTCCCTGTGCTCTTATTAGTCTTTCCAGTGACCCAGGTTTATTTTCGAAAAAGGTCATAGAGGACGTGTTTGTATTCCTCCAATACCACATGCCCTGTGGGGGGGCCTTTGAGCTTTAACTGCTGTGTTGCTCCGCTTGTGTTTTTATTTCATGTCCTGAATGCACTGAATCTCCTGGTTCAGTAAAAACAGTGGAACTGAGTGTGTGTGTGTGTGTGTGTGTGTGGTCCTTGTCAGCTGGCTGTGTGTATGGGGACCCCGATTCTCACCCCCAACTGGATCCGGGCCGCCTGGGAGCGCAGGAACGAGGTGTAAGTAGGCTTCACCGCGGCGTTTCTTCTCCTCCGGAGACTTAGCACTGTTCGGAAAGTGCCGGAACCGCGTACGGTTTCCTGTTCCTGAAGTGCACGTCGTTTGCCTTTGGAGTAACTGCTCCTGACTATCTCCCCCTGAAAGCGACTTCAGCGCCGGGAACGAGGACTTCCGCGCTGACTTCAAAGTGCCCCCGTTCCAAGACTGCGTGCTGAGCTTCCTGGGCTTTTCCGGCGAGGAGAAGAGCAACATGCAGGAGCGGACCCTGAAACACGGTACCGTCGCGGACGGCGCGCCAAACGCTGCGGCCGCTTTCAGTTCGGACAAATTCCGTTTGGCTTTACGTGGGACGGGAGTGGCTAATTCCCGTCGTCCCCAGTTGCCTTTTAAATTGGTGCCCGACTGACACCTGAAGCACCAGGTGAGGCGGCTGACGGTTGGAATAATGACTCCGGTGGCACCTTGCCGGTCCGGAGGGCCGCCCGGATTCCTAAAGGCTCTCTTTCGTTTGGAAATTGTGTGAACCGACTCTCGTGTTTGGCAAGGTGGCCGTTACCTGGAGGTCGGGGACGAGAGGTGCACGCACACCGTCGTCGAGGAGAACGAAGTGAAGGAGCTGCCGTTCTTGCCCGGGAAGAGGTTGTATGTGGTGAAGCAGGAGGTAAATTTACAACTCCTTCTCCTCCCCTTTGGTGGTCGTCTCTCTGGTAGCTTCTTCCGACTAACGGGAACCTTCCTCCTTGGCCCAGTGGTTCTGGGGGAGCATCCAGATGGACGCCAGGGCTGGAGAGTCGATGTACTTGTATGAGAAGGTACAGAGCGACACCTGGATGTTGTTGAAGATTGGAAGGTGGGAGGGTTGCCTATTAACGTCACTCTTGAACTCGGGGGTTGTACGTCACGTTTTGCCGTTTCCAAGCCGAGAAGGTGACTTGTGAACGTGTGTCCCTGCCCGTCCCGCACGCCAGCCCGCCCTCCCCACCATGACCAAGGCGGCGTCCCTGCTTTCGCTCTCCGTGCCCAGCAGGAGGCGCCAGGTCTGCGACACCCTAGCATTGCTGACCAAGGAGACGGAGATCTCGCCCTTCCCACAGCGCCACTCGCTGTCCGGCGACTTCTCCGCAGCTGCGGACGCCCTGCTGGACGTCTTCGATGCCCCTGAGTCCAGCAAGGCCCACGGGGGTAAGTGCAGCCATTTTGGCTCAGTTAATGAGGAGAAAGGAGGAGCACAGAGAGGGGAGGGAGAACAGTCTTCGTGTCCAGGCTGGGGGTCAGCAGATGGTTTGAAGATTATCGGGGGGCTGTAGGTGGTGCGGCGGTTGCAGCCCTCACCTTGTGGTCAAAGGACCTTAGTTCCAGTCTCCTGCCGTAGCTCCGTTGATCGGGCGCTTTTCCGAGACAGCAGAAACGATCAGATGAAGGGGTCAATAATAACACTGTTCAGATGGTTTTGTGAGCTCAGCTCGGGAAGAGAAAGCAGCAGGATCCCTGCGTTTGATCCTCATCGCGCTCACTGGTTCTCGTCCCGGTCGGGGACTCGTCGGAACCTGGGACGAGAGCTGAGGTCTAGGTTTGGTTCAGGTGGAGAAGAAGCCCTGACGTGACGCTCACTGCGTGTGCCGTGGTCTCTGTTGGGGGTGTGAATGGTTCTCGCAGTGATCTTGACGGTAACCGCGCCCCCGCCCAAGCAGTCGGCCCGGTGGCAGGTCTCCAAGGAGCTGTACCAGACGGAGAGCAACTACGTGGACATCCTCACCACGGTGCTGCAGGTGAGCTCGGGCTGCCGTGCCGCTCCCGAGGTGGATCAGGGGCGGAGTAACCGCCGAAACTCGCTTTGAGTAATTTAAATGTCTCTCTCAGCTGTTCAAACACCCGCTGGAGAAAGAGGGTCTTGTCGGGGGTCCCATTCTTGCCCAGGAGGAAATCAAGACAATATTCGGCAGCATCCCTGACATATATGAAGTTCATACCAGGATAAAGGTAAATACTACTTTTTTTCAGCTCTCCAGGAAACACTTGATGGTTTTACAGGGACATTTAAAAGTTTTCTTTGTTAGGCTGACCTGGAGGAGCTTGTAATGAACTGGGCTGAAGACAGAAGTGTGGGGAACATCATACTGAAGTATGTAAGTGTCCAGGTTCATTCACACGACTGGTCCTGCTGTGTTCTGGGACACGTCGGCTGTGCTGAATCTGAAGATGCTCCAACTGATGTCGTAAATTTACCCAAGCCGACCCGGGGTGGCGTTCGTTCAACTTTTCAAAAGACCCTTAAAGAGTCCGACGCCCCCCTCCGATCTGCCCCATAAATAAGCCAGCTGCCCGACATCACGAACTTTCTTCCGCTGCGAAGGCTTAAAACGGGCCCGTTTGTCGAGTCCGTCCGTCGAGAAATGCGTCAAGGAGCTGGAATTTTGACCAAGCAGGGAATGGAATTTTTAAAAAAAAAAATTTAATCGTTATTTTTAAGATTAATTTTATGAACAGCGCTGGGTAACAAAGAGATGGAAATGGTACAAAAGGAATTTGTAAAAAAAAAAAAAAAAGATAAAAGTAAAACATCGAAAGCCGCAAGGTCAGACCATGTCAATATTTCACCGGCATGATCGTGTAACACTAGAAAGTTCCAGAAAGGTGACGAGGCATCTGAGGGGATGAGAATGAAACATTTGCAAAGGGAACTTGACATGTGAAGTTGTTCAAAAGCAGAAAGTGGGCTGTGGTTTATCAAGAAAATAAAATTATTTCACATGTAATTGTTCGAAATGCAATGCTGTGTGTGTGTGTGTGTGTGTGTGTGTGTGTGGGGAACAGTCCAAGGACCTGATGAAGGCGTACCCCCAGTTTGTCAACTTCTTGGAGATGAGCAAGGAGACGATCGTGAGGTGCGAGAAGCAGAAGCCCAGGTTCCACGCCTTCCTGAAGGTAACCGGTCCGAACTGGGCGGGACGGCGGGGGGCCGCAGTTGGGTCGCCTGCAAGACATTTTGAGAGCCGCAGTAAGTCAGGTGTCTGCAGATGGTTTTCATGGATGGGAAAGCCGTCCAACGAGGACGTGATTCTCTTAACTGGTTTCGTAAAATAACGACGGCATTTTCTAAAGAAACACTTTGTGAACCTGAAGGAAAGCGTCACAAGGTCCTTCAGAAGTTAGAGACAAGATCGTGGAAATGTATAAATTTAGAAAACGGCACAATATAGTTCTGTGTGATGTTCAGTGTCTGAATGTGGAAACTTTTACAAGTGAAATTTAAGGTCCCAGACTTGAAGCTGAGGTTTGGGGACCGATGAGTGGCGTGTCGGTCTCGGACCGGACGGCACCTCTCACCCGGTCCTCTCGGCCTTCAGATCAACCAGGCGAAACCGGAGTGCGGCCGGCAGACCCTGGTGGACCTGCTCATCCGTCCCGTCCAGAGGCTGCCGAGCGTAGCGCTGCTCCTCAACGGTGAGTGGCTTCCGGAACGTCGACCCCCTGCTGCAGAGGCCTCGGCCCGCTGTCCCGGCGTCAATTCCTTCTGTCCTCGAGCTGTTCCACCCCGGTGACTGCAAGGAGAGATGCTGAAGGTCCGCCTCACAGTGGAGTCCACTTAAGTGGATACCGGATAAGTGGAAAATCCACTTAAGCAGATACCGTGTCCACAGAACCGCTTTGGTCCCGTTCGCCTCAAAGGGACACGAGTTCAGATAAGTGAATATCTGATACTTCGCTTTAACGGATAAAATGTTCCAGGGCTGCTGCTCCTCTGGACGTGCTTACAAAGTTCAGCACGAGGAGATGGAACCTGAACAAAAGCCAGCCGGGTTGTTGATGTGATTCTTCTAAAATTTCAGACATAAGGAAACACACGTCAGAGGACAACCCGGATAAAGTGACTTTGGGAAAAGCCATCGAATCGCTCAAGGAGGTCATGACGTAAGCAAGAGGAGCTTGTTTAAATTTAGTCAAGTGATTGGATCCATCTTTATTCATTTATCATAGAACATTTTAATCTTTTTTCATTAATCAGTTTCAAAACCTGATGAAAATTAACTTTTGATGGATTTTTTTTCCTCCTCCTCCCTCCAACAGCCACATTAATGAGGATAAGAGGAAGACGGAAGGACAGAAACAGATCTTTGATGTCGTGTATGAAGTCGACGGCTGTCCGGTAACGTTTCTCCGCCGTCAACCCAGCGCCTCCCCACGTCTGCTCTTGCTTGTCCGTGTTCTCCTCTCCACCCCCCCCCCCCCCCCCCCCCCCCCNCACTGCTCACAATTATGCAGAAAGTGAACTAGCTAGTGGTGCAACCCCCCCCCCCCCCCCCCCCCCCCCCCCCCCCCCGTTCCTCCGTAACCTCCCGGGGCAGGAGCTGCTCATGCTCGCGGTTCCAAACGTGTCTCAGATGTGTACAGGTTTCTGGAGGAGTTGGCAAAAGATGAATAAGTCGTTTTGCTGCAGCAGCTCCTGACTCCTACTGGGGTGGGAGGTGGCAGTTAGTTAGACAGCATATTCATGTGGTTCTCAATGGCAGCAGATGCAGGGTGGCGATCTAAGATGTAGCAAAAGAAGTTGTTGGATTTACTTCTAGGAAGCCGTCCAAAGCCCCATCAAAAATGTCCTCTGGAGTGGACAAAAAATGCCCAGGAGGAAGACAAACAAGCAACAAACCATGTTGACAACCAGGCTTGTTGGAAAAGTTTTAGAGGCACTTTGGACATTTCTGCTTGGCTGGGACTGTGTGAGGTGAACTGTCTTCTCGCTCTGCCTGCAGGCCAACCTCCTGTCCTCTCACCGCACGCTGGTCCACAGGGCGGAGACGGTGACGCTCGGGGACAAGCCGTGCGGTCGAGGGGAGAACGTGACGCTCTTCCTCTTCAACGACTGCTTGGAGGTAAAGTTCGCGCTGCCTCGCCGCGCGATGACGGTCGCGGTTTTGCCGGCTTTCTCGCTTTTTTTGTTTTTGTTTTCGCAACAGTTGGCACGAAAAGGGAGGAGGAAAAGCTGCTCTGTCAGTCTGCCGAAGGGTCCTCTTAATATCCCGGCCCGCTCTTTTGGAGCTGACGCTCGGCTCTTGTTTTCCGACGCCCGACTCGTGTTTGAATACCGGTCCACATCCGCCCGCTTGTTTTTTCCCCCCGAAAAAAAAAAAAAAAGCAGAAAGGCTTCCGACTTAAGATGCTTAAAGTGCAAATTCGGTTGCGCTGTTTATGAAGATGAATTATTTATGTGAGCGCGATGAAGTTGCTGACAGCGCTTGTTATTGGGCCGCTCATTAGCGGAGCGTCGCGGCAGGCGGGGGTTAGCAATCAAACCCGAATCTTAAGCCGACTGATTCCGGAGTGTCGGGTCGGCGCCGTAATGAGTGGTGGGATAAGAGGGCCAGCACTTTTCAATTATTCATCGATCGACTCTTCTATATTCATATCTCCTCCTCTGTTTTAAATTCCTCCCTTTAAAATAAAACGGGGGGGGGTGGATAGATAAATAAATAAATAAATCCCACCCGGAGCAGCAGTTGACAGTTGGGGGCCCGGTAATGAGTTGGATCGCGCTCCTTTTTTTTTTTTTTTTTTTTTTTTTTTNCTGTTTCTAAGAATGATCATTACATAGCCAGATGTCAAAAACTTTGTACCAAGGTGTTGGAGCACAGTGTGTGACTCGGCTGTACTTTAAGGGACAAATTTTTTTTTTTTTTTTTTTTTTTTTTTTTTAAGGAGGTATCGATCTTCGCAGCTTAACTTGCCCCCCGGCCCACCCGGCGCCTCTCTTGCAGATCGCCAGGAAGAGGCACAAGGTGATGGGCCCCCTGCGCAGCCCCCTTGGGCCCTTGCGGCCCCCCGCTTCCCTCAAGCACGTGGCTTTGATGCCCCTGTCCCAGATCAGGAGGGTCCTGGACCTTCAGGAGACAGACGGTAGGTGGACGTGGGGTCTGGCTGTTTTTTTGCCGTCGCCTCAAACGTGCAGCTTGGGGGGGGGGGGGGGGGGTGTCCAGTCGCACGGGGGCCACATTTTAAATAAACTTGTCCCAAAATGCCAAACCATCCAAATAGGTGACTTGAGTGGCACCAGTGAGCTGCGGATGATCAGTACTTGACCCCCCTCCGGGTCCCTCCTGCGTGGAGCTCAGGCTCAGGTGGCACCGAACCCGACTGCGGCAGGTCTTCATCCCCGGTTCAGACCGGCCCAGTTAGCAGCTCCTTCTCTACATTATTCATTCCGATGCGTTTCTCATAAAATACGTGGCTCATAAACTGCATTTCCTCAACGTGAGGAAACGTCTTCAGCGTCACAATCGTGGAAGTAATTGCACGTTTTCGATGGGGGGGGGGGGTGTTCGCCAGCCGCCAGGAACCGAGTTAAACGGGTTCAGCGAAAACGGTGATTTAGCAGAATCGGGTGAATCGTGGCGAAGCTCAGCCCCCCCCCCCCCCCCCCCCCCCCCCCCCCCCCCCC